>VDFB02047230.1:60011094-60219546 GCA_007258455.2 Sequoia sempervirens | reverse complement strand
CCACAATCACAAAATGTATTTGAAGAATAGATTGAAATGATTCTATGAAGAAGATGGAGAGAAAATGAAAAAATTCCTATCTCCAACACTATACATGTGAATTCTGGACAGAGGGTCTTCACGCAAATAGTAAGAGTACAAATCTCAAACATGAATGAAAGAGAATCCAAAATAGCAATAGCCAGAAAGCCTAAAGATTTAACTTAGAGATAGATTCAAAGGATCTTAAATTTGTCAATACTTTGTCAAGGAATATCCAATGTGAGCATTTGCAAATGATTGCTTAAATTTTAATTTAAAAAACCATGAACAAGCCAATCTATATTTTCAGTGTGTATGAGAATCTCGAGTTTGACTAAATAGAGAGATAAATTGCTTAACATCTGAGAAGCTTTCTGTCAATACTTGCAACCATCACTAAAACTCAAAGCCAGTTTTTTTTATTCATATAGCTTTAACCAAAAAATAGGTGATTTAGAAGACCTTTTATTGGCACCATACACTTGCAAATAGTACCATAACATGAAACAGAAATACTAGAAGCATCATAAGGGTGTAATACATCAGACAACATCACTACCATGCATAAATTGAAAGGACCAACTGCAAAGATTTACACAATCACCCACCAAAAGCTTTGGAGAATTTATGGGCTTAATATTTTGTGGAACAATTAGAAGAAAAACTGGTTAAAATATGTTAATGCATGGAATAGATTTTATAAACCATATCAGAAAAGAGGGTGAGAAAACAGTAAACTTACTGTGATATTCGAAGTATCCGAGCTAGAACACTTTGGGGAGGTTCTCCCTCTTGTGGACAGGCTTCAGTCAAGCTTCCAAGCCATACTTCAAATTTATCATCCAGGAGGATGCTACTTGCTTGAACATCCCTGTGATGAATGGCTTGACATTAGTCTAAAAGAAAATATGATAGCTAAATCACCCAGGGTAACTGCATCCAATGCAATACTACTCAACATATAACACAATAGCCACACAAGCTCAAAGCCATGGAATGCTTGAAAAGACCTGGAGGCTGTCAACCTATAAGTGAAAGTCCAGCAAAGAACAAACACTATCAATATTTACAACTTAGAAATTACATGTGAATGTACAAAAACAGAGTTTGAGCAAAGCAGATGCCCATTTATTTAATTCATTCAGCAACTACAAGCAAGAAAAGAACATAAAAAAATACCCTAAACAATATGCTTCACAATTTTCAAACAATTAGATGAATTGCATTGCTCTCATTAGCGGCAGAGAAAATCCAGCATTTCCTATTTTACATAAAATTCATGATTACTATAGATCTATAAATGCCTTAATATAGGATAATTACATTAACAGAGAACTTGAAAAAAGTGATATACTTCTAGAACATCGTTGCATTCTTGGTGTTTGCAGTTTTGTATGGTCCTCCCATTACAACAAAAAAGTATATTTGAGCACCTAGTTGATTACCATGAAAAACTTAACTTACCCGTTGCTTGCTCTAGGATAGTAGCATCCCATCTCAAGATTCTATATGTTTTTATTCATAGTCACCTGGAGACAGGAGATGTTAGAGGTACAAGGGATGGAGATGGCTAATGTATATACATTATCTTAAACATAATATATATATTTCAGATTTTAGCACTATCAGAGGGCAGAAAACGATTTATTTTTGAAGCCATTTTAAAGTTCTGTCACAGGAGACAGCAGGAAACTTTGGACAACTCCTGATGTCTGGAGACATCCTACTCCCGGTTCTCTAGGCCCAAAACATGTACCCATTTCTCCCAGTTTGTATGATGTCATTCAATGGAAAATTTTAGTTCATGCCACATCTCATAACAATTTCATGAGTCAAGCATGCTTGCATGCTATTCCTTTCATGTCCTTAAGTATATATTATTTGAGAAATCTTAATTTCTACACAGTCTAAATTCTAAAAGTCTAAAATTTTGTTTCGACTTTTAGGTAAATCTAACAGTTGGATAAAGAAGCTGATCAATTTGCAGGGTAAGTTTTTGGGAAAAAAATTCATACTTCAGGTTGCAAAAGGCCCAGCCTCTTAGTGATAGAGCACCCCAGGATACCAATGGGAAGTTTGACATTAAAGTCCTAGCTGAGCCATAGAAACTAATACCAGCAGCACTAGCAAATGAGGGACCACAAGAGATCAAATTTACCCACTCCCTCATCTACACTTTCAGTAATACTGACAATAAATCAAGACAAGAACACAAAATTCCAGGAGATGATTCTTATATGTATATATGCAAACAGTTGGTGGACCTACACTGATAAAATTTATCAATAAGGATAAATTTCCAAATTTGTTGCGAAATTAAGAATTTGAGAGATTCAAACTAAGGAAATCAGATCAACCGATCTAATTTTTAGCATATAGCATCTCAGTCGCTCTCAAACACTTATCAATGAGCTCTAATATGTCTGGACTACACGTATTTGAAACAAATCATTGTTCACTAAATTTTTTAGCCAACATGAAAATATTCAAAAATACTTGTGAACAAGAGGAGGTGAGCATTCATGATACAGAAACGAGAGACCTTCTGCTGCTCCAATGGCTATTTTGAGACGGGTTATCCAATCCAACGACTATAATGTATCTTCTGGTGAATTGGATTTTTTGTAAAGTGCATAAGAAATATCTATGTTTGGCATGTATTTGTAAACAAGAAGCTTCTCATCATCACGCTCCAAACAATGGCCTAAAAGAGGTACAAGCCTTGTGTGTGAGGCCCTTCCCAATATATCTAACTCTGAAAGATATCCATCTTTTTTGAATGTGTTTAAAGCAATTCTCTTGACAACAATAGGAACACCACCTTCCAAGAGGCCTTGATACAGATCACCTGAGTGCCCATTCTTTAAGAGATTAGAGGCACGAAACTCTCCAGTTGCTCGAGACAACTGCTCATAACCAAAAGATTCTCCAAGTCATGACAAGTTAACTGTAATTCCAACTATTGGTTGGCCTGCTCTCCAGACAGAAGGATTTACATCCCTTTCTCTATGATCAACAGTTCTCTCATGTTTTAGATATAAGTAAACCGCCACAATCACGAGTAGGACAAGGCCCAAGCCACCAAATGCACCTCCTAAAATTGCTCCTAAATGTTTGTTATTTCCACCAGAGGATTCAACTGTTGTTTGAGGTGGAGGAGAGGGGCTTACCCCAAAACCAGAAAATGATAGCTTCCTTGCAAAATAGAATGATTCACATTCTCTAAGCGACCACTGCTTTTCTACTCCCCGCAAACAGTTTTTCTCATCAAGCAATATTGCAAGCGAAAGACCATTTGGTAATTTATTCTCAAAGAAATTATTTGAAAAATCGATAGCAACCAATTGATGAAAACCTGTAAGTTCAGGTGGCAAGGTACCATAGAACTGATTATCAGATAGACTTGCATTCCTAATGTTCACCAATTTCCTGATGAAACTTGGCAGTGCATTTGTCAAATTGTTTTGATCCAAGCGAATTATTTGGAGTGCAGTACAATTGAAAACTTCCTCAGGAATTGGGCCTTGTAAATTGTTGTTTGAAAGAACCAAATTTGTCAGATTTTGGAGTCTTCCAAGTTCTTTTGGAATGAAACTAGAAAGTGCATTTGAACTCAGATCAAGGTCATCCAACAAAGAGAGATCCCCCAATTGATTTGGAATGTAACCACTGAAGTTGTTACTTGCCAATTTCAGCCATGCAAGCTTTGTAAGACTTCCAATACCATCTGGAATTTGTCCTTGCAATTTGTTTGAAGAAAGATCGAACATAGTCAGGTTCTTCAAATTTGCAAATAATGGAGAAATTGTTCCACTCAAATTATTGAATGATAAATCCAGAATTGTCAATTTGGAGAGTTGGCCCAAAGAGGAGGGAATAGTTCCTGAGATGTTATTTCGGACTGTCCTGGTAGAAATGTATTCAAAATATGGAAATGTAGACAAGGCACGTGAACTGTTTGATAGAATGCTTCAAAGAGATGTGCTCCCGTGGACTGCAACGATTGCAGGATATGCACAAAATGGATTTTTCAAAAGGCTTTTGAAACTTTCAAGCAAATGCAATTGGCAGGATTAAAGCCAAATTCCACAACCTTTGCCGCCAACATCCTCCTTGCCTGTGCAAAAATGGGAGCTTTGGAACAGGGTATTGACATCCATGAAGACATGAAGGAGAGAGAGATTTTGACAGATGTTGTAGTTGCGATTGCTCTAGTAGACATGTCAAATCTAATACCTAGATATTTAAACATACTTTGCGGTTGAACTGTTAAAGCTAAAAAAATATCAAAACATAGAATCTAAATCAATAATTGAATACAAAACTATCTAAACATAATTGAGCATTGAAAAAATGATAAGTAAACGACGATGCCAAAACAACACAAAATTCTCTTTAACTCTAGAATAAATCAAAAGACATTGTTGGAAAACTGTCAATGAAAGAATGAGATTTTATCGTCTAAAAAAGAAAGGAAGATGAACAAATGATGCTTCCTCTCCCTAGTGTAGGCACTCAATTGAGCTCAGTTGGGTATGCCTTGAAAACAACTAAGTAGCTATGTTCAAACATGTAGTAAAACTCAAAAATGTAATTTTAAGTAAATCTATACCTACAAACATTAGGGATACAAATTAATTGTCATTTCAGCATTATGTATTTCACTTTTGTCCAGAGCGTTTATACTTTTAGCATTGCATTTCAATACAGGAAATACTTTCTACATTTATCAGTAGATACACAATAGCGGCATAAAAATCAAATGGTGTCATCATCTCCCACTCACTAATGCTCAAGCTGCAAAAAAAAATATCAAAATTTTAAAAACATATTGTTTGCACCACTAAAAAACAATGCTTATACATAAACATTAAAGAAACAATGCTTTTTACCCATTTTTACCAGATAAAAAGAGAATCAATTGCATGTAGTGAATCAGGAAAATATCCTATCAAGAGGACCAGTATTTTGGAATACCAATTCTCTAAACTATTCACAAAAACATGTTAGCACCATCTGAATTATTTTTAAACTTGGACTCAAGAAACCCACATAAATTTCCCATCTTATATAACATAATTGACAACTAACCATAGCATGACACTAGATGTAGCAGAGAGCTTGACAAAAGGCCACAACTTTGAGAAGGCATCTTTGGACATACCTCTCCATGACAACGAACAACCCCCTCATGTGGCATAAATAATTAGGCCAATTGTGGGCATCCACCATGCCAAATTCAATGTAATCACCACACCAATTAGTCCCATCTCAAATTTAATAATAAATAGCCAGCTCAGAAAAACGTGGAGCACCAAAGAGGCTGCAGAGGTCCATGCAATGACCATTTTTTCTAACTGGGACTGCAAAAATATCTAAGTGGGATAGAGGAAAATAAATGAGAAATGTTGAGGAATGAACCAGATTGAAAGTGTTCCTGTTAATTCAGCAATGTCATCTGGCTGTCCAAGGATCTTCAAGATGGGAGATGCATATATATACATTGGTAAGAGAAGAATTGCAACACCAAAGAGGACAATCCATGCTCTCTACATATACAATCCCAAAACATGATGTAGCTATGAACATTGTTAGAAATTCAGTAAAACAAGATGCAACATTTGAAGCTAATTTGCTATGACAGCTTAGCTCTGAATTCAACAATGTATTCATCAAACTTCTTGAGTTCTTCCTTGATATCTCCCTGGTATACAATAGCCAAACATGATGACACCATAGATTTCTCTTACCGCTGATCACTGCAAAAATCCCCACCATCCGTTTCATAACTGTTCTATTAGGCATGTATGCCAAATGTGATAGTTGAGAGCATGCATTATATTGTACATGGTAGTATAGTTTCAAGAATATGACAGTTTCATAAACCTAGGATAGTCTGCAATTGTAAATCTAAACTCTGTATACTTATGGGTGTCTGTTCTATAACATAGGACTAGAGTGTTAGCATTAGAAGACAAGTATGTGGAGTTAAGGACAGTCAAAGCAAAGGATCCATGATAGTTAATAGTGCATTTTTAAGGGACAGTCATAGGACTATTATAATAAGGTATTGAAGAGACCTTAATTCCTCTTATGCAAAGATCTAATGCTGATAAGTTGAAGTCCATTGAAAGTAAAGAGTGGGCAGGAGGTTGCATGTTAAACCCTTGGCCAAGTTTATTAGGATAGTCAGAGTATATGATGCAAAGGGAATAGAGTTTAAGGACAATGATCCATGACCTTGAAAGTATGCTCTTGAAAGAGGACATCATAAGTAAGATAAAAGTTTAAACTTCAAAGCATAAATACTATGCATGAGCACAATCAGAAGCTTCTATATGCATTATATAAAGGGTAGTCTTCAAGAGCTAATGAGAGCTCATAGTCATTAGTATGAGGGACATGGTAACCAAAATCAAATAGTCAAAACCCTATTGCTTGCCATAGTACATGGGAACAAAAAATTCTCTTGAAATCATAAATAATCAGAAATACCCATTAACAAATAGGGATATCATTGATGAACATGGCTACCAAACAACTCACTCACCTAGCTTCCACCGCAGATTTCCCTCGCCTTTTTTATAATGTCCTCATCAATCTTGTCTTGATACTTCTTCAAGGCCAGGAACACCCCAGGCCTGAGTGCTAAGCCTAATCCACAATTACAAACACCAAATTTAATCAAGAATCTCATACACCCACAAAGAAAAGTAAATCAATTCAAAAGAATAAGAAAAGAAAAGTTGTGCCCACAGTGAAAACAATTAATTTTTTTGAAAAACTCAAAAAAGTTTACACCCACTTGAAACCAATTTGCAAATAATGAAAAATAATTGAACAATCAAAGGAATGGGTTTGAATTCCTTCACATACCTGCCCCAAGGCTGTCAAAAGCCACAGGAAGGTGCTCTATACTATACAAAATCAGTGTCAGCAGGACTCAACTACAAATTATCCATGACCCATTTCAAAGCATAAATACTCTGTCACTTTCATCTACAGCAACCAAAATTCTTCCCTTAACACCCTCCACTATAATGATCCTTAACTCAATGCAAAAGGAAAATGCATGTCCAGAGGGAAAAGAAAAATGCATGTTGGAGGGAAAATGAATTGGAAGAGGGAAATAAAAACTTGATTTTAAAAAAAAATATTTTTTATTGTCTTAATATAAGACAATCAAAACATAAAATATATATTTACTAGCAATTGCACCTTAGTGTGCAATGGGTATGCGGAAGAAGTGTGGAAAGTCAATTAAGATAATTTTTGATCTATTTTTTGTAATATATAAAACTATTTTAATCATTTTATGTAATTAATAGTTTTATTTTAAAATATAACATATAATAATAGATATAATTTAATTATTTATATTTTTTTATTATTAAAATATAATCCACATTTCATATAATAATTTAAAAAATTATTAAAGATATAAATAAAATCAATTTAAAAAATTATTAATGATATAAATAAAATCAATATAAAAAATTAAACGTTAATTTTTAAAATAAAATCAATATCTGGCTTTGGTAGGAATATTAATTTAGATTTTAAAATAAATAATTTGACTCATTTCAAATTTAAAAAAAGCATGGTTGGTACATGATGCCCGGATAACGAGGGAGGTAATCAATATTTTATTCAAGGCCAAGCTTTCGGGCTTTTTAAAAAAACTTTTAATTACACTGCTACAACTAATACTATTATTTTATTCTTTTAATTTTGTATTTATTGCTTGGCCAAAAGGACGATACACAGTATAGGTATAAATAAATATATCTGAAGCATACAGGAAATTTTAACACCTCGCGGTGACGATAAAATGGTTTGTCTTAAATGTAAAATAAATGAAGAGGATTAACCGTTAAAACGAAGACTCATATTTCAATGTGAAGGCTTGTTGGCTACTAACATGGCATTTATTAACAAAATCATCTGCTTGGATTATGCACTCGAAATGATGGAAGTTGACATCAATAGTTAATATAGAAAAAGTGGGGAAAAAATCGTGATAAAGGATGAACAACTGAGATTTGTTTAATGGCAAGCAAGTTGATATCAACCATTGATCGACACTTTTTAGCTTTGTCCTATTGAAATAGGATATGCCTTTGGCGTAAATTAATTTCTTAAACACCCCTTTTATGTTGTAGTGTGGATTGTTTAAATCATATTTTATTAGTGAAATTGACCACAATTGCTCTTTGATACATTTGACATGCTAACACAACAAGAAAATCAAACTGGCTTCAAATCATAGTTAAAAACATTAATGATTCATTAACATAACGAGTAATAAAAGTTAAAGAATGTAAATGTTAATTTTTTTTATAAAATATGTGAAGGCCTTAAGACTACACCGAGAGGCAATGCCTTCCACGCAATAGGTATTTTTGGTGCACCAAGCAACCTAGGTGGCCAAATGGCCCACTTAGGTAGGGGTCCCATGAGGGGGGCTTAAGCTCTATGGATTATGATCAAATTCAAAAGAAAAAAAAATAGAGTAATAGTCATTTATTTAGTCATTTTTATTTGTCTGACCAATTATTTAGTTGTGATTTTACCTGATGACCAAATTAGTTACTTATGATGATCAAATTAGTCATTTATTTGCCAAATTCTACTAGTGTTAGTCACGTGACTAAAATTTTTAGTCACGTAGTCATTTATTTGCCAAATTCTACTAGTGAGCTCTACTGTAGTTCATCCTCGGGATGTTGATTTCTTCAAACTAGACGATCGAGTTCCAAACTCAATTTCTCTAATGTCGTAGGTGATCTTTTTTGACCTGAAAATATCCTTTGACTGGCTCATCACTTAGCTCTACATCACCTTTAACACATAGGATTTTGATTCCCATGTCTTCGGCATCTTTGAGGCCTTGCAAGAGCACCTCTTTTTTAGCTTTAGTAAATTCCAATTGCATAGATGGGTGCAACTGTCCTTTAGGGGAGATGATCAATTCCCCTGCTTCTGAATTTGTATTTATACAATCTCCATCGAACTATATTGTCCATGACTTTGTTTCCTCTATCAATCTCTTTTCAGAACAAGCAATGTTCTGGTCTTTAGTTTATATCTTTGAAAGAGTCACACAATTACTAGGACCCATTTTAGGCTTTGCTTCTGCTAAAATAGATGACTTGAGCATAGCTTGCTCTTTTACAACCTTGAGAATCTGATCTATTTGTTTTGGATAGTCCCGAAGATATTCTAGGTCTTCATCATGGAAGCTACAATGTCAAAATTTGCTAAAGACATCTCTTGAACAACTGGCATAGTAATCTCACGTGAAGATTTGGGTTTGGAAGTAGATGGCACTTCTTCACCCTCTTCATTTGATTTCCACCTTTCTTCTTCTTCTTTCTGTGCTTTGAAGTGTTGAGCATGTGTAAACACAGGAGGAGCGTACTGACGGTATTCTTCTTCTTGTTCTTGATTGACAGGTTCTTTATCAAAGTATCCCGCTGCGGAGTCGGCATCGAAGTTGTCCGTCTGTGGTGAGACAACATTCAAACTTGGTGTTGGTACAAAAATAGAACTGGGAGTAGCTTCAATATATCCCATGATTTGGATCATTCCCAGGTTCTCTGGACATGTGGATCCGGTATGTTCATTAGTATCATGGAAAGGACAAAATATTGCACTGTGTGTAGCTTCAATCATTGGTTTTGATGGAGATGTTGGCAACCGTGGCTGAAGATTGTCTCTTTGGTTGGTACGATTGATGAATTGGAGATCTGATGAAATATATTTTCATCAAGCTGGAAGTGATCATATTATCCTCCAACTTGATGGCGTGTTCTTGGGCACTCTTCAACTTTGTTGCTTTTGTCATCTTGATGAAGAAGGTTATCTCTGATGGAAGTGCATTTATGAAACAACTCATCAGAATCTCTGGTGATGGATCGAATGTAGAAGAAATTCTTATAACAAGACGATTAAATCTTGCTACAAAATCCCTCATGTGTTTGTTGTGATCCATCTTTGAATTTTTGAGTTGGGTGAACAACAAGTGACTGTCTTCAGCGAGCTTGAATCTTACCAAAAATTTCTCGCTCATGGTTTTCCAGCTTGTGATACTGCCTGCCGCCAGGTGATTGAACTAGTTGGCAGCATTTGCCGCAAGAGTCTTGACAAAGAGACGCACAATGATGTCTTCATGTGCCACGTGCAAGATGATGTAAGCTGTTGTGAACGCAGAAAAATGTTCCTCCAAGTATTGAGTTCCATCGCCATGAAACCTGGGAAAGCGCTTCCTTGACCCTTTAGGTAATTCATGATTTTCCTCAAAAGCCAAAGGTCCAATGTTATTACCCCAAGGTAATGGGGGTGGATGTCACCTATCAACATTATTATTGTTATCATCCATTGCTTCTATATGGATCATGCAATCAGATGCCAGAGTGTCATTCTGTGAAATAAAAGCGTTTAGCTTTTCTTGAAGTTTTCTTGCCTCGTGCCCCACGGTGGGCACTAGAAAACTATTGGCGTAACAACTAACACCTCTAGAGTGCAAGTTGGTATGGATAGCTATGCACACTGTGTAATGAGTGCTCTTCAAATTAGGAGGGGAAGCTCCCTCTTTAGTGCTGATTTGCATGAAAAAGTAAAGTAAAATAACTCCTATATTTTTGTCTCAACTGGAAGAGGCACAAGGTTAAAAAAAACCATGAACGTTGCAACTAAGTATTTTATGGTTTCGTAGATCTCTAATTACAACAAAACTAAATGCTTTAATCTATCCAATCTCCTCAAGAAAATAGAGCATGAGGAAACGAAGCAGGAATGTTCTTATATGATAAACTTCAGGTACAGATTCACAATGTGAAGGCAAGGTGGCACAACTATTTGCTTGGCTGGGAAGAAGTTTATTAGAAACAAACAAATATATGATAAACTGAGTACAACTTCAGAACATGAAGGCAAGGTGGCACAACAATTTTCCTGGCTGAATAGGTTTATTGACACACACATCAAATGATAAGCTTTAGGTACAGATTCACAACGTGAGGGAAAGGTGGCTCGACAATTTGCTCATCTGAATAGGCTTATTAGAAACAAAACATAGAATAGCCAACTAGGACAACAAATTGCATTAGCGAAATAGACATACAATAAACGATCAAACTAGCCACTATATTTAACTAAGATAAGAAAATACCATAACAATAACATGAAGGCAAGGTGGCACAACAATTCATCATCATAGTAAAAACTCGTGAACAGATACAGAACAACAATATTACAGGCAAGGTAGGCACTGTTAGAATCCAAGATCACCTGCATGCAAATGAATACCTGTCACATGCAAAAGACATGAAGAACCAAAAACGATGTTCTGTAAACCTCTCAGTAAAAATGCATTAAGAGAATCAATTATTACAAAATGATCAATCCTTATGAAGGAGATCAAGAAACCCTAAAAGAGAAACCCTAAATGAAACCCTAGTGTGCACACTTAATAATTAATAATTAATTAATAAATGTGCCTAAGTTTAGCTTAAGTAAAAAAGAGGAATAAGTGACTTAATTAATTAATCAATGTGATGTAATTAATTAAGCATAATAACTTATTACTCTAACACCCCCCCTTAAGATGAACTTAGGAAGAAGCTAAAACACTAGAATAAGATGCATGAAAGCAAAGATGGGTCCCGACAACTAGGCCTGATCAGGTACAACAAATGCAATGTGAGTAAGAGAAGGAAAAACCCAGTGGGACAAAACCCCCCTTACAAAGAGATAACATGCTGCAAAGAAGCACTGGAAGAACTCTGTAGAGTAACACTGGAACTTGATATAGACAAGCAAGGAAATATTCTTCTGTATACTACTGAAACCGAATGAGAGTCACTGATTGACTCAAGGAATCATGATAAAGCAACAGAAGACCCAATGCCACGGAACACTCGAAAACTCCAAACGGGAACAACTCTGGAATCTATGAAGCAGCAAACAATTATTGAATGATGTATTAATGAAAATGAAGTGCAAAGATGCAAGATGCACTCTCCCAACTGCCAAAACATCCAAGTAATCGCCAAACAACCCATCGGGCCAAATCTGGACTAATTGATAAACCTAGGACAGATACAGAAAAAGTGCATGGACAGCAACCTAGAGCTCCTCAATACCTTCCGACGCTTCAAACGAGGCAAAAAATGAAGATCGTGGCAAAAAGTTATGAGCTCGGAAGCATAAAATGTACATCTGACTTCAAACAGCAATAAATGCAGTAAAACAGAAAAATACTATAAAATAAACTGCACCAAATGAAAGAGCTCGGAACCAGCTTTCCGGCGATATCTCGTTTGCCCGATTTCGATACCGTATGCCCAAGTTATGGCCAAAAGAAAAAAATTGCTCTTTTGGAAAAACAAGGGTTAGGAGGGCAAGAGGGCCGTACGGACGCCCGATGTCATGCTTAACGCCATCAGCTCACGAAGCAATTTGACGGCCGTCTGGCCGTGGCAAAAAATCGTCGAAAAAAACGGTGACCTAATATGCTGAATCGGTCCTAATATGCCGTAAATCGGCTTAATCCCAGAGAATATTCTCCTCGCCGCGGGAAATGCCCCCGGGCCCTATGACCGGGTTAGTGATGAAGGCATGGCGAGGGGGCGACGGATCGGGGAGTGAGCCTGGCGGTGGCCGGGCCTAACCCTTCCACCTCCCTAGCATGCTTCTCAATGCACGAAAAACGAAAAAAAAATTAAAAAAGGCGTTTATCACCTGCATGCAAATGAATACCTGTCACATGCAAAAGACATGAAGAACCAAAAACGATGTTCTGTAAACCTCTTAGTAAAAATGCATTAAGAGAATCAATTATTACAAAATGATCAATCCTTATGAAGGAGATCAAGAAACCCTAAAAGGGAAACCCTAAATGAAACCCTAGTGTGCACACTTAATAATTAATAATTAATAAATGTGCCTAAGTTTAGCTTAAGTAAAAAAGAGGAATAAGTGACTTAATTAATTAATCAATGTGATGTAATTAATTAAGCATAATAACTTATTACTCTAACCGGCACAACATATATTACTATCTAGTGCAAAAGTTAATTACAAATGAGCAAAGAGCTCTTATTTATAGACATCAAAAGGTGTAGGGAACCCTAAAATCACCTTGAGTCAACTACAGTCTTGCAAGCATGCAAGATTTTATTGCTAAACCCTAATAAAGGAAACTATATAGTTAATTGGAAAGCTACCATCAGTTAACCAAAATAGGACTCAACTGAACTGGACAAGTGCAAGCATGCACATCCTTATTGAAATAAAAATAACTAATAACTAACATCAGTTAACTACTCCTAACTGAAAGTCTAAACTCCTACGAAGATAATTTCAAGGAAGAGATGTGTGTGCATGAAATCAACAATTAGAACTCAAGACTGAATATCGAGTTAGTTGTTGCTCTTGACTCTATCCTCGAAAATAACTGCAGGTCCCAACTGGCGGATTACTCCAGATCATCACAGTCTAACATCTCGTCCAGGAACTAGTTGATTGCCTCATCCTCTAGTACTTTGATGCTATCCACGATGATAATCTTCCTGCTCAACTCTCTATCACCATCCCTGATTGCTCCCATGCATTCTTTGACCTCTTCAGTTGCCTTTTTAAAACTAGTTGTCATCATTGAGAAGTAATCCAACTTGGATGCCACATGATCTCCATCAAGATATCACAAACAAGCCTCTAGAACTCAGTTCGCACAACCTCTAGATCAACATAGGTACCATCTTCACGAAGATAATGGCATGGGATTTGAGTGACTTCGACAGCTTCGTAAATGGAGTGATGACTTATGTTCCTTCTGCAACTTAACGCTTTTGATGCTTTTCTTTATTCTTCTCAATGAAAGAGTGTTGCATGATGAAACCATGAAGCTTGACCGCGAACACTCTGATTGCGAAATACACACGAACTCGCTGCACATGCAGAATTCCAATGGTGTCCAACCCTCTAAACTGGCCTTTGAAGGCTATCAGCTATACGAGGTATGAAACCATGTGAACCTTGGGTGACTATGCCTGTCAAAATGTCTGAATCAATCCTCTAGATGCACTTGATGCAAATATGTGTCAGTCATTCTGATGATATCATGAATTAAGACCGATTTGGTCTTGAATTTAGTCTAGTTGAACTACATTATGAAAAACTCACCTGTTGACTGTTAACATGACTATGTTCTGACAACTTTCAGAAAAAGCCTAAAAAAGCTCTGGATGAAGCTAAAAATAACCAGTTGCGGGAAATTTTTTGAAAATTTTCTAAAACATGGGTTTTGTAGAGAATGGAATTCTAAGTAAACCCAAATTGTCAAAAATGCGAAAAAGTGAGTTTTAGCTAGGCATGCAAAGGCTTTTCATTTGAGAAAAAGCAGGGGTTCTAGAGCTTCACTTGGGGCAATTTTTCTCGAGAAAATCTAGAATGTGGGTTTTGTAGACAATGGAATTTTAAGACAACCCAGATAATTCAATTTAGAAAAATATGTGTTTTTGACCCACATGCAAAGGAATTCTCAGAAAAAAAGCACATATCTTTAGAATAAAAGTCATGGGGCAATTTTCTCAAAAAAATCTAAGACGGGTTTTGCTGCTGTTGCTGAAGTATGTGAACCCAGATAATCATATTCTGAATATTCTGTCGTTTTCTTTGACATGCGAAGAATACCTAAGACGAGAATAGAAGAAATTAGACAGAAGATAGAAGTTTTTATTTGTTCTACTTCTGAAGAAAATCACCTATGCTTGACTGAGATTCGATGATATTTGCATGCATTGAAAAATTGAACTCTGGAAAATTAATCTTCTGAACAATCTGGACCCGACACTGAAAAATTGAACTCAAAGCACCTTTGAATCTTCAATTGCTCAAGAAATTTTCCTTTGATTTGAATTTGGTATGAGAATAATGACGATTTTAATGACTTAAATAAATAAATTCAAACATAACATCGTCCATCTTCATGCAATTAGGCCCCACCTCTAAAAATATTCAATTTAATTTTAATTGGACCTCAAAACAATTCGACCTCATCTGTTTGGGACTTGAAAAAAGGTAACTAAATGTTAAATAACCCTAAAAAGTGCACCACCTTTAATTAATTCAGTTAACTCGGCATGCAAAATCAGTTAACTGAACATGCATGTATAAAATCATCCTTTTTTGTAATTAAAATAATCCCCTTAAATTCAAATTATTTAAATATTAAAATAATATTTGAATCTACCTTTCATGGGTGCCTAGTCATCTTCAGTTCAAAAAGTCAACCTTTGACTTAAGGCATCTCTTTCCAAACTTCCATTTTAATGAAAATTTGGATTTTCAACCCTCGTCGGAGCCTCTCTTCCATCACTGATTCTGATTGTCTGACATCACCAATTGACTGGTTTACAGTTGCGTTGAAGACCAGGATCAAATCTAACAAAAACACTCCTTGAGACTACAATCCCTAAAATTGAGGTCTGAGGCTTGAGAAATCAAAGCGCCCTTAGCAAAAGTTGTGCTTTTGATCCCAAAATTAGACAAATTTTCATCATTTTCAACACTTAGAAGGTAATCTTGACCTCCTCGCATCTCATGTTTGGAAAAACTTCAGGACTGAATAACTGGCTCACTACAGAGCTGACTCCATTCTGCACAACAACTTTAAGAGAACACTTCATCAAATTCCAACATTTGATAGGTCAAAAGCAAGGGTGCCCCTGGCCTCTAGGGGCACTTTTTGTTCCAGAGATAGCCATTTTTCCAACTGGCTAAAAATCTACTCAATCTCCAACTGCAGGCTGCTAACTCATCTTCTGACCTGACGAAGGTATGCAACGAAAAGCTGGATGTAACATGGACAAGATGAATACCTGAGATAAGACATTCAAGGCTCCAAAACCTTGGGCACCCCTGGCTAACAGGGGCGCTTTTGCTTTTTCCTTGTCATTCCGACGAAGATTTAACCTCATGTTTGACCTCTGACTCTGGCAGTTCAACAACTGAAATTGACCCGCTGATGGGTGCGTTGCGAAGCTTGATCAAACGTGAGACAAAGATCCTAGGTGTTGTTTGTTCGGAATCCTTCATCTAATCCCTCAAAAAGATGGGAGCCCTTTGCAAAAGTTGCGCTTTTCTTTCCAATGTTAGTCATTTTTTCATCCTCCTCGTTTCTCGTTGAATCTCCCGTAATAGGTGCTAGACAAATCTTTTAAGCTAACTGGATAGCTCATCGCGAAGCTGATAGTATTCTTGACAAGTCTCCTTGGAAGTGAAAAACCTTAAAACTAAAATCTGGGCCTCTGAAATCTAGGGCACCCCTGGCCTTTAGGGGCTCTGGTGCTCCAGAGTTAGAAATTTTTTGATGATTTTCATCTCAAGCGGCGAAAAATCTCCTTTGAGACGAAGCATTATTTTGCACTTATCTCACCACAGATTCTTCATTTGAGCATTTTAGGCTTAGATTTCAACACCTGGTCTCTGGCCATCTGCCGTTGAGGACCTCAGAAAACCTAACTTTCCATCTGAAAAAGTGAAAACTACCCACCAGACTTAAACTGAGTTTTAACTTAAACTAACTTCACCATTGTGACCGTGAAGCAAAATAAGCCAATCAAAACAATTTTTAGTCAATTCTGACAAGTTTCAAATTTTAGGGTTTCACAGCTTGAAATAGGGGAGCTTGAAAACCCTAATTTTCATTTTTTTCAAATTTTACCAGTATCCTTTTGACATCAAACTGACATAAAGTCCATACTTGATTTTCCCAAAAATAGTGTTTTGACATCATTTTAACAAGGTTTAGACTCTTTTAATCAAAATGCCTTAATGAAGCAAAAAATTTGGTTTGGGTACAACACAGTTCAAAAAAATTGTGTAAGGAACTAAACCAAATTTGATAATAATGCAATCATACATTTATCTCTAATACATGATCCATTTCATCAATTAAGATAAGAATATCACAATAAATGCATTGGCATACAATTTCACCAATATTTCCTTTATTCCTTCCTACTTGAAATGAATTCTATATTTTTCAGATAAAGAAAAGTAAGCAATTTTAAAGAAGGTATATTGCATGTATGTGTAATGAATAAATGAAAGATTTATGCATGTACACATATATGGCCTTCTGTTAAAAACTGTGTATGCGTATATGTTCTTTTGAAAAAGAAAGATCCATTCTACATGCAGATTTTCCCATGTTAAAAAAGATGCCAACTTTCATCAGAAACTCATTCTTGCATAGTTCAATCTATGATAACAAATAGAATCAGAAAAGAACTTTGAGTTTATAATTTTTAGAGTAGTTTCTAAACCTTCAAAGTTTAAATAACAACCAGAATGTCACTTGATCTTTCTCATTTAAGTATTTGTATCCAATACCAGAATTGATCCGAGTTAAAATAGAGTTCGAACATTACTAGTTTCATTCTCATTTACTTCCATGGAGAAATCACCAGTTATTCCTATTCATTCTATTATGTTCTATATGATCGTTATGATTCATTTATAACCATGTCATCATTTGTTCCAATAATTTAATCGTCAATAGGTGAAATAAGTTTGGTAAGGAAATGGTATTATCCGTTGTAAACATTCTGAAATGATAAGGTATTGTTTTGCACTTTAGAACGATATATGTATTGTTCTGATTTAAAACAAAGTATGTTTGAAAGATAAAATTTAAACAGAACGGTACATATCATTCAATTTTATCTCATTCTAAAAAAACCATTAATACCAAAGACTGATAAGAATTTTAACATTCAATATTAAACATCCTTTTAAAACATTGATTATCAAGTTTGGAATGATATGCATGCTATCATTTAGAACGATATGTATGCTCTCATTCAGCCTTATATATCATTTAATTAATTCATTAGTAGTTCCATAGAATGATATGGAAACTTTCGTTCAGTTATAAGGCTCCACTAAGATCGAGACATGAGCATAAGGAATATGAACGCTCAACACTATTTTAAACATATTCATATTGACCAACTATATGCATATATATATATATGTGTGTGTGTGTGTGTGTGTGTGTGTGTGTACATTGTTTTGTTCCTTCATAAACATTAACATTTGTTCGATGGGAAATATGCATCGATAAGCCTATTAAGGCCTTAGTTAAAGACAATGAATAACGTTCTTTTAAAGACAAAACTTAATAAATCGAACATTATGAGTCATTTGAACTAAGACAACATGTTTTGAATGAAGAAAGTACATATATAAAATAGAACGATGGTGTCATTCTATGGTTCGATCAACTGAACCAAGGATTAATAATATACATGAGGATTGATCAGATGATTTAGATATCATCCAAACAACAACACAAGATCGATGCTAAGAGCATTGCTCAACCTTTAAGGCTTCATTCTAGAAGGGTAAAACTTTGGTTAGAATGATAGTATCATTTTGTATTGTCCATAAGATAAACTTGACTTATCATATCTTAAAGCAAGAGACATTCTATTGAAGGAATCGGTGAAAAGGCTTTATAACTATGAACATTTTTCAAAGTTCGATCTCACGGAATACTTGACACAAACCAAATCAAACATGATATTGTTACAATAGGAAAAACATTAGAAAAGAGAGGGTTCGACCAAGCTGCCAACAACAAAGGAGAAGCGATGAGGGGGGGAACATTTCAATCGGCCCCTCACACATGCATTCACATGCAAGGATCATTAAGACCCTGATACATTCGCATAGACAAGCAAAACGAACTAAGTATGGCGAGCCATGGAAGCAGTGTTCAAAATTTGGACAAAGGCATGGGTTTTTTTTCTCAAACAAGGAAAATGGGGTTGATGCTGAAATGACATGCCCAAGATCATGCATTTACAGAGAACCATATGCAGAGACAAGAAAATGAAATGTTTTCTTTTCATTAGAAACAAGATTATCAAAAAGAACCAGAGCATTTCAATAGAGTAGGAAAGGAAATGACACAAAAAAATGGAAACTTTACCAAAAAAAATGTTCCTACCTCTGTATTCGCTCACAATCAACCAAGGCAGAGTAGAGGGAAATTTGTGAAATCCTTGTTTCTGCTTTTTCTCCCTTGCTATCCCCAGTCGACCTCCTCTTCTTCCTTGCATTTTGGATGAAATCCTCCCTTTTCCCTGTCGTGCTATCTTCCCTTTGCGTTTTGCATAATTTTTTTCCTTTTTGAATCTACATTTTCCCTAATATTGGAAAGTTTCATTAAGTCAGCCACCCTCCCACCTCTTGAAATTAGATTCTATCCTTTGTTTTGGGGGTTATGGGTGACCACCAACCCAATCAAATCCATTTTTGTTTAAAATTTGAAAATAAAACAAATATTAACTTTTAAGTTAATAATTTTTAAATAACACTTTTTTGTTTAAGTGTTATTTCCATAACTATTATATTTTTACACACACACACATTGCTTACATAGAAAACAACTATTGTTAAATGAAAAATTAATTTAATCCTATTGCCCGCACATTAAACACATGTTAAGACCCAAATTTGACAATATAACCCCCTGTAAAATCAATCATTATTAAAAAATTGAGGTTTAGTTAAACTAAAATCCACTAAAACATGTCTAAAAGCACTCTAAATGGAAATGCCAATCTATGGTAGATATGCTGAAATATAGTGTAGAGCCACTGATTTCTGTTGAAGCTACAACTCACTCAAACCTACAACAAAAACATATAAGCTTTAAAAAACATAGATAGATAGTTAAAGTGGACAATATGATGACTTCTAAAAGTGATTCCTTGTTAAAAAAATGAGAGTTAGATGAACAAAAATCATTAAAAATATGTTTAAAATAGGTATTATGCAAAATATCGATCTATAATGGATATGTCAAAACACACAGTGAACATGTCGAATTATAATTTGTGATGACAAAACAACTAAAAACACTAGTAGACACTTAGTGGAAGGGATGTGGGTCCCACTAGGCATGCCGAAGATGTGGACATATAAAATACAAGTATATGGAAACTAATTAAAACACCAAGTTAACAAATTTAACCCACACAAACATTTAACACTTAATGAAGACAAAAGGAAACACAAAATAAAGAAAGCAGACAATAAAAATTCACCAAATTCTCCTTGATGCACCAAGTTATGGTGATTATATATAAGGATTGAGATTGGATATAGTAGAATAATAATTGCTCAAAATGTCATTATAATAATACATTTGATAGATATATTCAAATAATTAGGTTGCAACTAATTTATAGATTTTGGGATGAAAGAATGGAGGGCCAAGATAGATTGGAGAGATCGAGGGCTTTTGTAGCTTGAGATGTTTGGAGACATGAGAAGCCTTCAAGTGGCATGCTAGGAATGGAGGTTAGGGGGGCTTCCAAGATTCAATGAAAATGAAGGGTGAGAGATGTGGCTTGGAGAGAGTGGATGGTGAGGATCTAAGGATGTGAAAATTTTCCTTATGTTTTAGGTACTCCAAGTGTACATGCTATATGACATGTGCACTCACTTGAGGACCTGAGCATATAATACTTTGATTAATAATTATTACACATGTAGCCCGCCCGAGTAGCGGAGTTGGCTTGGGTCGTGGGTTTGCTCCTCATAGGTCTCGGGTTCAACCCCCCGCTCTCGCGGTTGACTGGTGGGCCTGTATGCAGGCTACGACGTCCACTTGCAGGGAGCTAGTCTCACCCCAGCTCGCCCCAGGTACCCAAGGTATGGGTTGATGGGCCGCTGGGCTATGTCGCGGGGACACCCTCGCCGCATAAAAATAAAATAAAATTACACATGTGGAAATAATTAGAAGTTTAATTAATTTGTCTGAATTAACTAATGAAAAGTGCAAAAAAATTAGAATTATTTACCTACCGTTGATCTACAAAAGGAGTGACACATGATTGATACTATAAATAAAATTGGATGAGTAGTGACGAACACCCATAAATAATGGTAAAATATTATTTAATTAATTTTAGAAGAAAATTGAATAATTAATTACAGAAAGCATGACGAGGATGCTAAAATGGTCATGTTTCAATTTCAGATATCTACAACTGCAATGATCTAAAAGCTTGCACAATTAGCAAAGATTTATTAAATGAGGCGGCGCGAAATCTTCATGATGCAATGTATGTTGCCTGAAACGTGATAAAAAACCCTAAGCTCGTTCTAAGTGGCGGTCAAGCTATTGCAGTATCGGCAATATTGAAGTAACATCAATTGAGGGCATGGATATTCATCAAAGCGTAATCAAAAGCGGATTTCTGTCATATGCTGAAGCTGAAAGTGCTTTGGTTGGCATGCATGCAAAATGCGGAATCATAAATAAGGCACACGAGCTGTTCAATACAACGCCCCAGAGAAATGTGATCTTATAAACTGCAATGATCACAGGATAATGTTCAAAATGGGTATTTTCGAAGAAGCCTTTTTACTATATCACCAAATGAATGCTGATGGTACAAGTGCTGATAGTTTTATTTTCAGCTGTCATGAAGGAGGGCATAGAGATGAACACTGTTGTAGGCACTACCCTTGTAGGTTTGTATGCAAAATGTGGAGAAATTGAGTTTGCGCGCGAACTGTTTGACAAAATGCCTAAGGAAATGTTGGTTCATAGAACGCCATGATTGCTGATTATATTCAGAATGCATGTGCTGAAGAAGCATTACTGCTATTCAATGCTGCTATTCAATAAAATGCAGCCTTGGTTTGTTGAACAGCATTTGATTGCTATGGTGAATGTGATGTGGAATCTGCTCATTTATCAGCTCCGCAACTAGCAAGTACATTCATTTATGCCATTAAAAGTGGGTTCGGCTCGGATGTTACGGTGGAAACTGCACTGATAGACATGTATGCCAAATGTGGGAGTATGCAATTGCAAGGTTCAAAACCTGATTCAATAACTGTGGTGGATGCTCTTCCTGCATGTGCACATTGATCAGCTCTGTATCAAGGTAAGCGTATCTATGGTTAAATAATTCAAAGCGGTCTTAATCAGGTACAACTGTATGCAATGCGCTGCTTGACATTTATGCCAAGTGCAGGGCAACAGGATGTGCATGCCAACTGTTTGACAGCATGTTAAGAAGACTTTGGTTTCATGAAGTACAGTGACTGGCAGATGTGGGATGCTCCTTTTTTTCCACACAAATGTAGAAGGGAGAAGGTTTCATACAAACCTAGATAGAGGAGATATAATCAAATAATGCGTTTGAATTCATGAGGAACCCAAACATTAACAATGTATTAGTTTTAAAATGAGAATTTGTTGGATGTGGATCTGTTAAAAGTGGAGAAAATAAAGTGCAGATGAGAGGCTCGTGCCTCTGAGCATTAATTGTTGCCCATGAATTTCAGGGGGGGAAACATATGTCAATATTGAATATGAAGTAGGAAGATGTTTGACATACATAATGTTGTCATTTCAGTACTTTTACCCAATGCCTGTGGATAAAGCTTGTAACACAACTGCAACTGAAATGTCACTAGAAGACATGGAATGTGAAAGGTATAAAAAGGAAAGTGAACAGCTATGGGGGGCGGAAAAAGTTACTATTGATATATATTGTAAAATCTGAGTATTGAGGAGATATATTTATTTTATTTATTTGCATTTTGATACAATTTCCCAGAAAAAATAGGAAGAGGAATTTTGTGTCCTTATTTTAAAGAAAATTGAAGAGTTATTTGTGATATATATATATTTTTTAATTATTTTTTAGAATTTGGTGTTATTTTTATGTTTAGTATTAAATTTATTTTTTGTTGTCTTTTTTGATTTTGTGTGAATGTAAATTGGTTTAATATTGGTTAATATATGTTTATGTTGCATGTGATTGAATTTTGTTTTCTATTTAATTACATATTTATTTATTCATTTTTTATTTTTTTTCTTTTAAGTTAAAAGTATCAAAAAACCCTAAAACTATTATACGGGGAATCACACCTCTAAAATATAAAGGAAAATAACCGTTTTTATGGTAATTTCTTCTACTTTTGCAAGTTCACATTATTGTCCATCAAATGAGTCGAATGGATAAACAGACAAAAAATTTATTTACTACTACATATATATACATATTGTGTGAGATCTCTCTTCTTCATTATCTTATTGCCATTATATATAATAGCAATAAGATAATGAAAAAGAGAGATCACATATATTATATGTGTGTCATATAATTGAAATCTAATAATTAAAAATTGTTAACACCTCGAAGTGACTAAAACTCTAAAGTCTAAAGTTAAAGTATTGACTAAAGATTCAAATTTTTATTTCCATAAGATTAAAAAAAATTAAACCTACTTTGGGTTGTAATATTTTTGAATAAAGGTTTTTTACAAGAATTTATTGGAAAATATTGTTAATTGCATGACAAGCATACATTTATTTATAAACCTATTATGAAATGGCCAGTGGCATCAAATCTAGTTATTGGGAATTGGCGGTCTTCACCTAATTGAGATTCTATAATGTGGTTATGGAGAAGGTAATGCTTTTCTTTTAGTTTTCATGAAGGTTGCATGAAAGAATTCATGATGGTTGTGAGGGAAAACTCTAGTTTCTTGCATTCAATTTTGAGATTGGTAATTTCTAATTACCATGATTGGAAAAAGTTAGAGGAAATAAGGGGAAGGGGGAAATGTTAGCTTGTAAACTAATATGAGACCCAAATGGCCATTGTAAAATATCTCTTTATTCTTGTATGAGTTCGTTCTATTTCCAAATGAGTGGGTAAACTACACAAAAAACAATTGGTGAATAATTTTGAGTCTTCCTGCATCTTGATGGTAAGGTTGAATTAGTAAAGAAAATGATTTATTTTAGATCTTATTATTATGGACTTCTTCAATTTATGCTTATAATATTTGGAGACATGTATGCTTTATTTTGAATAAAATGAAGAAATACATGTTCTCAATGAAGATGCTTTTTAATTGTGGTAGTATAAACCATAAATGGAAGGCAAGCCTTGGCTTCTAACTTCTCACCCAATATGTGTTCTTATAATTGGTATAGAGATAGAACAATTGTTCAAAATAAGGGATGATAAACCATTTTTGGTTGGTATCCAAATTGACTTAAGAATATGTTAAATAAACATTAAAACCAAAGTAGTTGATGTAATAAGGGTTGTAGAAAATTAGTACCTCTCTAAGTGTTAAGTAGATGTGCTATTCAAAATTTATAGTTATTGGTCTAATATAAATGTGTTATTAGGGTCTCCTTGTCCTTGGACATTATGTACAAATTGAGGAATCTTTTGAGGTTACAAAATAACTATTAATGTGGGTGTGTGTAGAAAGATGTGGGACCAGAAAGTGGCCACAACCATTGTTTGGTCCATGTAGGACACAATGTTCAAGTGTGTTATAACACACTCACATTTTGTCTAAGATAAAATCATACTTCCAAATAGGTTGAGTGCATTTGAACTTGACCTCTCACCTCTGCAACATCAAACCGAGAGCAAGAAATGTGCACGTATTCTTGAATCAATCAATCCACCACCACAATGTTTGCAAGGTCGAGGAGGTAGGTTTTGATAATTATTTATTATAAAAATTGAATTAAATAATAATTTAGGAATTGTTTTGATTCAATGTTGTTTAATTTTTAGGAATTGAAAATCTCTCACCAATTCATGAAAATCCTGGTGAAGAACATGTTGTAGACATGTAAAAATGACCTAACACTTATCACACATCCTAAATGACATTTTCTCATCATTGGCATCATTAACACCTAATATTATTGCATTTCACATCATTTATATCAAAAACTGTAATTTCCTCTATTTTAATTAAATGATCTTTAAATTATTTAATTAATTCACTATTTGATTAGTCATCTAGCTTTATTCCTCTTGATTAATTAAATAACACAAATTATTTAGCTATGTTGCTAATTTACCTTATTCCCCTAAATCAATTAAATTATTAACACTTAATAGTTTAATTAAATTACTTTCCCCTAAACTTGATTAATTAAATAAGTTATTCAAACATCATTCAAAAGGTCAATAAAATAAATATAACTTTATTTGTTAAAGTCAAACATGACTTGTGCGTTCAACTCAAAAAGCTTAATTAATTAATTCAATTAATTAATTATCCTCACCCCCTTTTGTGATTGAAAAAATTACGACCACCGATTACTCACTCTGATTGGCTGACCGATTCATCTATTTCCTAGAACTATTTCATCTATTCTTCAATCCCACTAACCTCTCAATCTATTTCTTCAATTCTATTGAATACTCAACTTGATTTCATCAATCACATCGAATATGCAATCTAAATCCATTGATTCTTCCCATCTAATTCCTCTCAATGGTTTTGAACTGTTGATCAGGATATTCTACTACGAAATATTGAATGCTCATCTCGAATCATAAAATCTATAAAATAATCTTTTATCTTTTCACAAATCATCTAGAATTTGCATAGCAAAGTGCTGCACAATTACCTCTTGAGAATGTTACGAAATCATCACATTCTAGTTTGACATTACACACTTGTCGAAGCTTTTGTAACATATAATGGAAGCTTTGCATTGATACAAAAAAAAAAATCGACATCAAATGCAAATACAACTTTGAGGTGAGATGGGTAACGATGTAGTTTATTGAATTCATTGTTTGTTCCTTGTTTGCTAATACTTTGATCATTGAATTCAGTAAGTTCATTTTGTTCATTTCATGAGTAATGGGTACAAAATCTTGATCTTTGTTTGAATTAAGCTTTTGTTTGATTCATTTATGTTGATTTACATATGCTTCTGATTTCCCCCTTACAACACATGTACAACCAAATCCTCAAAAAAATCATCCAACAATTCCTCGACATCATTTTGAGATGAAAAAAAACTTAATAGGTCAAATTGAAAACAATAAATAAAACTCCAAACATTGATCAAGGGGTTAAGAAATCCAAGTGGAACTATTTCCCATTGGTCAATCCTTGTCACTTCATTGGAATCTATTATCTCTCAAATAGATTTTGTGAGTGGCCAAATTAACATGTGGTCATTTAAGAGGGAGGAAGCACACCAATTTTATTCCACCAAATTATCCTACCAATATGTAAAAGAAAATTAAATATTGAAATTGGATTTGTGTGTGTTGTTCATTAATCCATGAACTAATGCACCCCTACATGGTAATTGCAAGAGGTTCCCTATCCATTAGTGCCAACATCAAGGAATAAGAGAAATTTTTTGGAAGAGGTGGTGGACATTTTTTGACCAATTTTCATGCAGAAACAATGAGGTCCCACAATATTTTTTGAAGAAACTCTATTGCAATTTTGTCCTTAATGAGATCTCAAACTACTTTTCAATTTGCGAGTTTTAGGGAAAAGGTGGAGGCTCTCACATGATAGAGAAGGGTCACGTCAGCTCGAGACCAGGAATGAAGACCCTTGCTAGGCCAAACATTGAGCATGTCACAATCCCTTCTATTGTGAAGGAAAGTGTTGAGGTGGAGACTCTAGATTTCATCAACTCTCTCACATAGACCTTGTTACAACACATCAGGCCTTTAGCACAGAGTGATGAGGGAGAGGCTCCCAAGTCTCAACATTCATCTCACCTTTGTCAAACTATGGGTCTATTTGTGATTATGGGTCCAAGGATGCTCAGGATGCACATGGACAACAACAAGACACATCCATATCGTATGATATAGTGTTCACAAATAAGATGCTAGATATAATATTTAACATTGATAAATAGGTAAAATTGAATAAGGTTAAATACACCCCAAAATGCTCATATCTAGTAAAATATCCTAATTGATCACCAAATCTCCTTAAGACACCCCTTAACTACTTGCTTCCAAGAAATGTCCTAGCTAACCACCAAATCTCCTCAAAACACCCCAAACCACTCATGTTGAAGCAAATGTTCTAATTGAACAATGATACCTATGAATTGACACATATTCTATTATTCATAAATACACCACCCTTATTATGAATCAAGAAACTCAACTGTCTACAAGAAGAGAACACCAATCGACTAAGAATCGAGACTTACTCAACTATCCATGATAATACTACTCCCTTTGTAGATTGAGAAATAATCAACTTTCCACAAACCATAAAATTGGCAAGCCCTGCTTTATCCATGAAGGGAAACACAAAAAAAATGGTGCTTCTCATGTGAACTACCATCTTTAAGCAAGAAGCTAGCTTGAGATGATAATATTCCTCTAATCTCTAGTACCTCCAACCTCCAATGTGGCCTTGTTACACTTTAACCTCTTGATATGACATGTAATCCTATGAAATCTCTATCAAGTTTAGCTTGGATGGCTCCAATCACTACCACACTCATATATATGTTCCAATATGCATAAATTAGGGTGTCAGTTTCAATTGATAGTGTAAACCAATTAAAATAAATTTAAAAATAATATCCTAATACCTCCAAAAAGATAAATCTATAAATACCTAAAACTTATTTAACCCTTATTTCTCTTATTACAAAGATCCCAACACCTATTACATAAAACATAAAATTGAATATTTCAAGTTAGCAAAAAAATTTATGTTCCTTTTTTATATATTTTACAACAATCTTATCACTCCAAAAATATTTACAATATTCACCAAAAAGAAGTGTTTAAATCATTATTCTAAAATTTTGGAAAATGTTAAATACCCTAGATATTGTCTAGTCTCATTGTGTTGTGCCCCCTTCTCTCTTTCCATTATGTTGCACTCCCTTTTGAAAATATTTATATTTCTTTATCTCTTATTATCGTTGTTTTCCATATTGAAACACTATTCTACCACCACATACTATGCATGAAAGATCCTCCCAGCTTCAAGTGAAATTATTTCTACTCTTCATAGTGTAACAAAGTTATGCCAAAGGAAAATATTTTTGTTGTTGAGAAGAGATTGCTCCACCATCTAGTGTAGTTTCAAAGAATGGGTAGGAAGGTGCACTTACTATCACACATTAAAAACATCTTGTTTTCTATGCTCACCACACTTTTACTACATATAATGTTCACATTATTTATCACTCAAATTTGACAAATTGTTTCTCTTCTTTCATTCTTCTCTTATGCGGGCTATTGCCAATCTAGCTATGTCTATGCCCTAACAAACAATGTAATTTGATTTAAGCCATTAGCTCTTATATCATATTGAAAAATAAAAGAAAAAATATTTTTAATCTAAACCATAATGTTATCAATGTCAAAATATATTAATAATATTAATGATTTAGGGTTTTATAATGTATTGTGCAAATTCTTATAAAGAGCATTCTTGTTCAACTTCCTTGAAACTACCCTATGAAACTAACTCCCAACAACTAACATAAAATTAACTAAACATTTTAATACTAACACTAAATCACAATGGTTACTTTATTACAAAATGTAAACATATTTTACAATAATATTTTGAACTCTTATTGAAGTATGTGTCAAGAGATTTTGAATGTGAATTGTGAGTCATGTGTGTGTAATTTCTTTTTGTTGAAGAACTATTAGTCTCCAAATATTCAACTAAATTATTCTATTGCGGTTTAAGGGTGAACAAGTCTTTCTATTTATCTTTATTATAAAATTATCTTTCACTTATATTCCATCTTAGAAAAATAACTCGTGGAAGAGGCCTCTTGATGGTTTCGTAGAGCATTTGTTGACACTATTACTTAGCTTCTAGTTTACTCTTTTTATTCTAGCTATATCCAAGTTTGTCCTCTCCAAGAAAACTCCAAAATACCAAATTTAATTAAGGTTGTGGTCCCATGGAGAGGAAGTTCCTAAAAAAATCAATGGGTGCTATTGAAATTTTGGAGTACTTTAAAGTGGTTGGTCCTATGAATTTTATAATGAAACTTAGGCTTAAAAGTTTAAGCTCCAAAATTTGTTAAGTTTGTGGTCTCCTAAATTTTATTGTTTTGCATATTAAAATTCAACAAGAATATAAATATAAAATGATTAAAATTGATATACAATACGTTGAAATATTTTGTGTTGGAGAGTTCAATTGGACACAAAGATGCATTTAAATCGCTACAAATTTTCATGTCTAAATGTTCTTACGTTCAAACTTTCAAAATACACGAGAAAGACATCCAAAATAAACTTATATTCAATAAGCTCTGTGGAATAATAGTGAGGAAAATATAAATCAATAAAATAAATTTTGTATTGAAATATATAGACAATAATTTAAAGTAAATGTGATGTTCTTTAGTGTGCATTGCTCTCCCATTGATTTTCAAACATACAGGTTAAAAAATATAAAGATAAATAATTTTCCTTCCAAAAAAAACCTTAGATTAATTGACCCAAATCTAAAAACTTCACATGATTGACAAGTGGTTGAAAAAATTTCTACGCTGGTGGGGCAAATTTCCAATCCACCCTATGACCTCCAAACGACAAACTAAAAAGTAGGGACTCCTATTTATGAGGAAAAAAAAATTCTTGCCTTTTTTTCTTTTTTGGACCTCATAAGACCCGTCCATAAAAATAATTCCTAAATCTGCTCCATAGGACCCCACCCTAAAGGTAGAAGCACAGTAAAGTACAAAAGTACATTAAATATTTGTATACTTATTTTCTACAAATAAGGGTAAGGGAGAATTTTCTGAAGCCAAATTTGGTCTTATTTGTCCTTTAGCATCTCTAAAATTATACAACCATATCAGCTGATAAGTAGTTAAATAAATCCATAATTTGGTCATGACCAATGGAAGTGTTTAACGCTGATTTTATGTTTAAAAATAAATATGTTTTCCAAACATTAGGTGGAAATTTGGTCGTCATCCATTATAACGTTTGGCATTACTTGTTCCCGCTTTTTTTTTTAATATAAATTTAGAGTGGCTGAAAATCTTGTCGGCTAAAAAATTGCTTTTAATTTCATCATGGACCCACCTGCTAAGTCAATCACCAAAGATATTTAATGAATGGGCATCGTGCATTTTGGATGTCCATATATGTATTTTTTATGTGTAAGGAGTGGCTTAGGTATATTTTGTATGGTTGGTAAAATAAATTTCTTAAGTCCATAGAATAGAGAAGATTATTGCTAGGTGTTATTATTTTCTCTCTATGAAAATATTAGGCTTTAAAAATTAGGGGAAATCATTTATTTCAATTGCATTTCCTTCTCTCACACTAGCAATTAATGGTTCACTTACTAGAGGAAAATAAAAGAGGGTTGTTGATGGAATCTATGGTTTTGTCAAATGTTCTCTTGTATTTTCCTCTCAAACAAATCATGTAAGCATCTTGTTTGGAGACAAAGTTGGTAGTATTTAAGCATCTTGTTTGGTGACAAAGATGGTAGTATTTGTTGTGTAGGATTGATATCTAGAGCAACTATCAATGTGAAAGAAATTGGTGTGATAAGTTGTATAGTATGTTTGTACTCTTTCTAGATTATTATTTTTCTTTTGGAGGTGGGTGGTAGGGGGACAAGAAGCCAGAGTCACTATTGAGGACAAACACTTTTTTAGGTCAAATATACTATGAATTGTCACTCTTATGAACATATATGAGAGTTGGTTTGGATGAAAGCAAAAACTTTCTAGGATAGAGATTGCTAGAATTCCCTTCGATAGTTTTGGATTATATTTTTCTATATTTAACTATTTTGTAAACACCTATATATCCAACTTTTGTGATGATAATTGAAACAAATCTCTTGTTGTCACTTTTGGAGCCTATTATTTTTCTTAGCATATTAGATTTATATATAACTAATTGGCATGTATTTCCTCCATGTTGTTTCAAGTTGTGTGGTTTAGAAATAGGGAAGGCAATTTGTAAACCATATATTATGACCAAAAATGGACTTGAATTTTTTCTCTAAACTATTCATATTCAAAATTTTAATTGAACATATAAGGCAATTCTGATAAAAAAAAAAAATGATGTTTGATTGTGAAAGTGATCAAAAATCAAAATAACAATCTACAAGGACTTTTTTATATTTTTATGGAGTGAATGGTGCATATCCAAGTTTCAATTAGTTTACATAGATTGCATCCAATTTATTATTGGTCGAACTCAAAGTTGGGTTGGTGTTGGTAAAAAGATTTGTCAATGCATCTTTGATGTGACTTGCTCAACGAGTAGCAACAAATATTCCAACATATTTTTAGCAACTTTGTTGGGGATTGAAGTGTTGGTGCATATCATTTCTCATAAAGATAAAAGTACATCCCTTAAGATGCAGGTTGGAGACTCTATATAGCATAACCTACTTAGAATAATATATTTGGCTAAAGAAATCCTACTAGAATGAGATACATGCTGTCAAATTTTCCAAGTTTGCATCATGGCATTGGTTTTGCCTCAACTATGTGGAAATCATTTTGAACCCCTATCATTGATCAATACACAACCTTACACTCGAGTTCCAGAAAGCACTTCTTGAAGTTTACTAGAAAAAGTTTACAAGATGTAGAAGATCACATTTAAGAGCTCGCTATGGCTTGTGGAATGTTAGGGGTAAATCAGGATAATGTATTTGTTTGGTTATTCATTGAAACTTTCATTGGACTTGCAACAAATTGGTTTCAAAATTTGGAAGATAGATGCATCATGAATTGAAATAGCTTGAACAATAAATTTCTTGAAAGGTTCAAATATGTTATTAGTGTAGGTGCATTATTATCTAGGTTTTTCTAAATTTAGAAGAAAAGAGGAGATTTGATGAGAGACTTTATGGAATGGTTCAACAAGTTTTTGAAGAAGATTCATCATTTGGTTAAGTAAACATAACCAATTGTGCATTTCCATCTTTGCATTGCGTCATAAAGTCAAATTGATTTTAAGGAAAAAGAAGGTATTTGATCTTGAAGTGGCACAATGAGAAGTTTAAATTGAGGATGGTTTGATTTCACGTAGGTTGTGAAAATAAAACTAAATTAAATAATATACTCTAAACTAAAATCCCATCAAGAAATTTACTATGCAAGAATAAAATCATCAACCTATAAATTTTCATCACATTCAACCAAGAAAGATAAATCGATTATCTCCTTCGACTAAATGTTTCACCTTCACTATTTTGATTCAAGAATAATTTTCAAGAAATAAAATAAGTAACTCAAAGATTATATTTATGTTGAAAAAGGAGCTTAAGTATATAAATTTTAGCATGAAGAAAATCATGGATCTAATAGTTCTTCAAGTAATGAAGAAGATTATACTCCATATTCCTTTTTTAAACATTTATTATCATAAAATGTAATATGAAAATGCAACGTCATTCTCCACTCCAGTAATTGCATATGTTGATCAATATCATGTTAGTGTGAATTGCAAAAAGGAAAGGGAAAATGATGCTCTATTTGCACCTTTGTCTCCTTTGAAACTGGAGGTTTTCACTTTTGAGATCGCTAATAAATCAATAGAGAGAAATGTAGCTAAGCTAGAGATCGAAGAATAATTTGAAGGCAAAGGGAATTAAGATGAACCAACAAGCATCCTCTCTTTGATGTATGTGCAACCTAAGTTTTGTGGAGCAATCAAGGTTAGAAATAATCCTCTTTTTGATTTCTCTAGTCTTGAATATGTTCCTATATCCAACATTGTGGCTTCATTTTTTGTTTCTTCTCACGACAATTTTTCAAACCAAACATATGTGTACATTTGATAGTTGCTATAATTATAAAGAAATAGAAGGAAATGAAAAATATGACATAGAAATCATTCAACAATAAATAAAGAATGAACTTAATAGCTATATAGATGTTAAAAAAGTGGTACAAACAATCATGAAAGGATAAAGAATGATCAGAAAAATAAGGATGATTAGTCCCATGTTTTTATCCCAAGTTGGTGCCCAAGTTGGTGCTTAGAAATATCTAATGATGACTTTCTTTGCAGAGAAGGGGTGGATACTTCCCCTTTGCAGATTATCGAAGAGGATACTAAGTTTGAAGATCTACATAGTTGTCATCAATGGATCATGGAATAGTTGAGTTAATCACTGTAAAGAATGATGAAATTATTAAGGCTACTATTCATGACATGAATTCTCTATTTATTATAGTGAAAGTTTATTTGCATTAGGTTTCACATGAGATACATATAACCCAACACTTGTTATTCTCTTATTCAGATGATTATGACTACACTCAAAGATGTAATATATGTATATTTGATGCAATGCATGAAGATATGGTTGATGATATATAGGACCATGTTCAAGAAGCTTTAAAGTTGTATAATGAGAAGTGATTGTTTTGCTATAATGCATTATTCAAGGAGTTCCTCCATTGTGTAAATTCCAAATTTCTCTTCATGATCACAAAAGAACTTCTAAGTTTATAACTGTTCCACAAATATGCTTCGTTGTTCCTGACATGTGCCTATTTCTTTCAGCCTATTAATGGTTTTATGTGATCCTTTTGAAGTAGTTTGAAGTAGTAATATCCTTTCATATACATATATTAAGTAGGAATTTTTATTGTGTATGTCTAGTTTCTATTTCATGCATCTTTTGTTGCATTTCCCATTTTTTTCGTTTGTTCAAGTCTCTCTCCCTTGTCACATTGTGCTAGTTTTCCAAACTTTGTAGCCCAGTTAGTGAATTTTTTAGTGGCTAATATTCACCAATTGGCTAATAGTTGAAATTTGGGAATCCAAAATTGGCTAACAGATTGAGCTATAATGTGACTTGAATCACCTCATTTTTACAAAATTTTATTACAGTCTTATTTAAATCACCAAAGAATTTATTTTATTAAAAAAAATTAACTCAAAAATTCACCATAATATTCAATACATGATTAGATCAGGTTCACCTAAATTTTATAAATTATAGTCGAAATCTATATTGATTCGCCAATAGTATATCATAATTATTAGTTACTTTAGGATCATATTTCTAATCCTTAGTTTCCACCATCAATTTACAATATAATCTAATGGCCCTTGTATTCTACAAGGTAAAATGTACCCATGATATGTAATGCTCATGGGGCCCACAATTTCAAGTCTCATGAGCATTATAGATTGTGGGTACATTTACCTCATAGATTACAACAAGGGTCGTTAGATCAATGATCCAAAAGTAATTTCAAGCCCCATGAGAATTACAGATTGTGGATACATTTTACCTTGCAGAATACAATGAGGGCCATTATATTATATTTTAAAATGATGGTGGCAAGTAAGTATTATAGTCTACCCCTTAAACCCATCGATAATTTCCACCCTTGAGCCCCTACTTTTCCATGAGAACTATTTTTAGATTGGATGGATTCACCATCATTATTAATGCATTTTCTTATTATTTTTCAAGATTCACCAAAATTTTCTACAAAGTTTCAGTGATGTAAAAAAAATCGCCAATAAAATTAATATTTTTTTTGAAAAAAAAGAGGAAAGATTCATAGAAATTAATATATTTTCCTAAAAAATGAAAGATTCACCAGGAATTTATATCTTTTTTTGAGGGAGGTTTCTTAAAGTTATCACTAAGTCCAGTGGATAAAGCAATAGTCTTTGCTAGAGATTCTAGGTCCCTATTGCATCTACAAGGTCATTATCCCCAATCAAAGCCAATTATTTTCCTCATTTTTGAACTCAACAATTTTTAAACTTATCCATAATTTTAAAATTTGCAAGCATCACTCTATGTTGAACTCACTATGACAACAACTCATTTGATTCAATTGTCCGTAGTTGCAAATGTTCTTAAGCACCCTTGTATATCAAATCACTCGCCAAACTAAAGTAATTGATTTGCATTTGTAGTTGCAAGATGTTGACATTACATGTTTTCCACAACAAATTGCCATAATTAGCCATCTTGAATAACATTGCATTCAATTAGGTTTGTGTCAGAAAATTACATCAAACTTAGAAGAAGTTGTGTGCCATTTAATAACATTCAAAGGAGAATCATTCATCTCTTCAATCAAAACCTTAGAAGTAGTTGCATAGTTTAACCTAGACTCATCAAAACAATTAAATTGAGAGGTTTGTTTGAGCTGGAACAAAACCATTTTATAGGGACATCTAAGACTGTTGAAAACTATGTGACAAGTTTTTAAGGAAAAATTCCTCCCTATTTGAAAGATATTAAGTTAATATTATTTTGTCAAGTAAGCTACGAAAATAATAACAAAAATTTCATAAAAGCCAATTTTTTTTTTTATAAAAGACTTTACAAGGTTCAAAAAGACTTCACAAGATTTGAAAACCCATTGAAACCCTAACACTACCTTTGTTGACAAAGTTTTACAAGTTCAAAACTCTAAAAATACCTAGAACACACTTTTATTGGGCTTTTTCAATTCATTGAACCTCCAAATCCTCAAAATATACTCTTTGTCAAAGATTTTATGGTTATTTGAACCACTAAAATACCAGAATACATGTTCATCATGATTTCATGGTTCCTTGAACTTTTGAACCCCAAACATTTCATTTGTCAGGCAATTCAATAGTTTAGGAACTCTCCAAACCATGGATGGTTGAGGATAAATAGATTTTCAAAATTAAGGGATAGAAGATTTATGCCAAACATTGTAGGGGAGAGGGGCCCATAGTGGAGCAAGCTCCAATAGTGGGGATAGAAGTAGTCCTCAGTAGGCCTCATAGTGGAGCATCTTAATATCCAATTGCAAAACACTTTTTATCCACAAAGTACACAAATTGACAAATCATGTGATGCCACATCGACGCACCAATAAAACATGACTTAGTGCACCACTATCGGTCTCACTTTTTTTTTGAGCCTTTTTTAATACCTTAACAAAAAGCATGCTGATGTGGCATCATATTTTATGATGTGACCCTAAAATTAATTTTTTTAAGTAGGTGAGTTGCCAGATAAACTACTGTACAAAATTGGGACTGATTTGAAATTCCATGTAGGATTTTGAGAAACACGAAGTTAGGTGCTCCACGATGGGCCCCTCTCCCCTATTGGTTTCCCTAGAAGATATGTACATATAATGTGGAAGTGTATACAGGCCACAAACCCTATTGATAGAACACCTCATAAAAGTTTCACCTACAGCTACCATGATTGCAGGATATTCAAAAAATGGATTTGTTCATTGGGACTTTAAAACTTTCAAAATCCATCAATGCATAATGGAGGGCAGATTCAAGATATACGTAAAAGGTTTGGTTTAAACAGGACATTCTAAATTGTGATGGATTAGGTGACTCATCTGAAAGATGGGTTCTATTGAAAAAGCTAGTGTAATTTCAGGTGAGCCATCTAAACAAATTAAAACGCAAAATGTGTTGTTTAATCTTGATCTGCACAAAATAGTAAAATGTGTTTGTTTAACCTTGTGTAATTTCAGGTGAGCTACCTAAATAAATCAAAATGCAAAATATGTTGTTTAATCTTGACATGTGCAAAATAGTAAAATGTGTTGTTTAACCTTTGACCAACAAAATAGATTTGTTAAAAAACATTAGAAACTTTTTGCAAATCAATAGGTGTAAAGTTGAATTCCACTACCTTCGCCAACATTCCCCCTACCCGTGCCAAAAGGGGAGCTCTGGAATAGCATGTGGGTATCCATCAAAGTGTAATGGAAGAAGGATTTTTATCTGATATTATAGTTTAAATGCTCTGGTAGGAGTGCATGCAAAAAGTGGAAGCATGGACAAGGCACGTGAATTGTTTGACAGAATGTCTCGAAGAGAAATCATCGCATGGAGGAATAGATCAGGGAAGCCATTGAAGATGTTGGCTTTGAAGTCACCTTAATTAAAACTCATGATGAGGTATCTGTAATAGCTATATGTCAGCTTTGCATAAAAGGAATGATGTGCACTTCATGTCCTAGAACTATGGAATGTTCCTTGGAAAAAAATCAGGGCGTGAAAAGGGCTGTAGTTTCTTTAGCAACAGAAGAAGCATAAATCAGATATGACCCCAAATTGGTGTTTGATGTGATAGATGACATTGGTTTTGAAGCTGTTCTGATTAGTACCAGGGAAGATAGAAATAAGGTTCATATCAAACTAGAAGGAATCCTCTTCGTTGGAAAAATTATATTGACTCAGAGTTCTCTTCAAGCTTTACCAGGTGTATTGAACTGGATATGAAAGTAGAGAAACTAGTGGTGTCCTACAATCCAGAAATGACAAGACCCAGAACTTTCATTGTTATGAGTTAAGGACATTTATACAATATTTTATTGTTTGAGGAAAGGAGGTCCTAGTGGAAAGAATAAATAATATATGGAGAAGTTATTCAGTCATGGATGGTCAAATTTGAAGCAGATTTAAAATTGATAAAAATTGAGATTAGATGACTCAAAAGGAAACTTGAAAGTGATGAGACAATTTATTTCTTAAAATCAATACTTATAGTTCATAAATACAAATTATTTGACATATTGCTTTCACAATCGAATGACCGTCAAATTTACATAAAGACAACATTTTATTATAAAGTCAGTTGTGTGAATGTTTGAAACACATTTCTTTACTGAGTTGATATGTACACTCATTTCTTTTAAATAGTCACCCCTTTGAACATAAGAGAGTTGGTTGCGCTGAAAGAAAAAAAAAATTATGACAAAGCTTGCTAGAATTCACTTTCATAGTTTTGAATCAAATTTTGCTATATTTAACTATCTTGTCAAAACCTTTACATCCAACCTTTGGAATGATAGTTGAAACCAATCTCTTGTCGTCACTTTTGGAACCTATTATTTTTCTTAGCATATTAGTATAGTGTCGAAAATTGCATACCTTGCAATTTCATTTACACCTTTGTATCCACTTTAATGTCCACTCTCTTAGAATTTTTGTAGGCTCATCTTAGCCATTGCATCAACCTTTTTTTCCCCTCAAGATGCTCAGATCCCTTTTCAACAACAACCTTTGTGCATCAGTGTTTTGTTAACCTTTTGTTTTCCTCGTTTCCCACCGTTTTTTAGCATAATTTGTTTGAACACTAGTGCGCCGTGGGGATGTCCGTGCGATGTGCTAATGTCCCACGACATATTAACATTCAAAAGGTCATTTCTAAACATTTTTCCACATTTCACCTACCTTGGTCGATGGAAATGGCTTAGGACAGTTTGTAATAGCTCAACAACCTCCTTTTCCCTCTTTTCTCTTTTAAATCTATCTTTTCACTCCATCTACTCTCTTTGAATCTCTCTCTTTTCTTTCTCTCTTTGGAATTATTTCTCTCTTTCTCTCAAGCTTGCACAACTCTCTATAGCTTTCTACAACAATTTCAAAGCTCTCACAACGTTCTCTATAGCTCTCTTGGCTCTCACAACCCTCTCTTTCTTTCTCTCTCTTTGGCTTCCTCAAGCCTTGCTAATAATATCTATTTGTGTGTGTCTTTGAGCATCTTGGGATTTATCACATCCCTTGTCTATGGATTTATCATCTTGTTTATTTATCTTTTGATCTATCTATCTATCTGGTTGTTGTGGAGGTGGAAACACCAAAGCATGGACTTGATTGAGGCAAGTCCCCAAACAACCCAACATTCCTCTCGGTCTTATGTGTGCAAGTGTTGAAGGTGCATCTTTGTTGGAGGCTTCATTCTTGGACTTCTTGTGAGTATTTTTTTACTTCCTCCTAGTTTTATCATTTATTTTCTACTTAGTTTAGTCTATTTTAAATTTTGTTATTGTCTATTTATTTTCCAAATTTTATGAGTTCGATTATCAAATTTGTTAGCAAGTCAAAGGGCAGAACAAAGCATACTTGCAACATATTGATAGGGAACCACGATACCTGCATAAAGGCAACAACCACAAAGAAAGGGACACATCCCTTCATAATAATGTACATATATAATAGATAGATAGATAGATAGAAAAGAGTAGTAGGATATATACGAAAGAAGATATATGTAATAAGATAGATGACCTATCGAAGCAAAGACTAGACCTACCATTTTGTACCTATTGCAATATAATATATATATATCAGAAGGAGTTATAAGGACATATGTGTGTTATGGATATATGAATGATTTCTTTTGTTGTGTAGGTTGATGTATGTAATGAATGCCCTATAGGTTCCTACTGCATGTTTGTTTCTCTTACTATATCCTTTGGCATATAAACTTACTACACAAGGAACACCAGGGTACAGATCCTTCCAGACTGTGCTACCCCACCAATTCCCTTGCAACCATTGGTTTCATCCCTGGAGAGAATGGTAGAGAAATTAGAGGCATAGGAATAGGAAGTTGGCAGGAAATTAAAAAAAATCAGAACCTAAGGGTTGCCTCTATGAAAGGGGGGTAGGCCATTAGGGGATGATGAATGGAATGAGGGGAAGGATCCCAAAGATCCTTTAAAATATGTGTTTGTTTAAGGAAACCTTCTAGAAGCATAATATAGAGGGAGGAGAAAAGACCAAACTAAGAATACATATGGGAAAAGGGAAAACCAAAAGAGAAAAAGAGAAAATTGAGACCATCAAACTAGGGATGGAGATGAGTGTGGAAGAAAGAAAAGTGAAACAAACCCAAGAAAGGGAAGAAAGATACAGAAAAAGGGAAGCAAAAAGAAAGGAGAAAGAGCAAGCGAGAATAATGGAAAAGGAAATCTTTAAAAAATGGATGTAGCACACCAAGAAGGGTGTTGTCGAGCACTCGATGTGGGTGCTGCTGAAGGAATAAGAAAAGATCCAAAACCAAAGGATACCACAAAGGAAAAAAAAGGGAAAATGGTGGAACCTAATCCTAAGGATTTATTAACTAAACATAAGATAATTTCAATCACTAATGAAAGGATAGAGTCACAAATGGAAAGGTACGAAGAACAAAAATCACCCCTGGACCAAGAGTCACCCCTTGAGCCATATATAACACATATAGGAACAACCGAGGAAAGAAGGGAAGGTAAGAGACTAGAATTGTGGACAATCAATACAACAAATTGGGACGTTGTAGAAGGGAAAAACCAATCCATTAAGTGGAGTATTGTGGAAGAACAATACAATCCCGAAAGAACAAGGAGCAACACTGAAATCAACTCTATATTCAACAGTCTGAAAAGTAGTACTACAAGTCAATCAGAGGAAGACATGGCCATAATAAAGAAGATGCTAGTCTTTGAGAAAGACACTAGTAATGTCGTAGAGCACATCTTGTTGTTAGAAACTATATGGTAGATCTGGAATGAATAGAGAGATAGTATAAAACTATTTGACTTTATCAGTTCCCTAAGGGAAGAAACATTAAAATGGTACCGAAAACCATACCCCCATTGGCCTTGAGTCCTATACTTGATTTATAATAATGATTCCTTTTTTAGAATAATTGCAATGTATAATGTCAGGTGGGAGAATGTCAGGAATAGGATGCCATTTAATTGCAATCCTAAACATATTACATGTATCTCCTAATTCCTTGGAAAGTGTTCCCCATCACTAGGATTAGAAAGAGATTAAATTCAAATGAAATGAACATGTAAATTGATGTTTGTAATTATTCCTAAATGATAGGAACAACCGAGGAAAGAAGGGAAGGTAAGAGACCAAAATTGTGGACAATCAATACAACAAATTGGGACGTTGTAGAAGGGAAAAACCAATCCATTAAGTGGAGTATTGTGGAAGAACAATACAATCTCGAAAGAACAAGGAGCAACACTGAAACCAACTCTATATTCAACAGTCTGAAAAGTAGTACTACAAGTCAATCAGAGGAAGACATGGCCATAATAAAGAAGATGCTAGTCTTTGAGAAAGACACTAGTAATGTCGTAGAGCACATCTTGTTGTTAGAAACTATATGGTAGATCTAGAATGAATAGAGAGATAGTATAAAACTATTTGACTTTATCAGTTCCCTAAGGGAAGAAACATTAAAATGGTACCGAAAATCATACCCCTGGAACACTAAATCTTGGGATGAAGTGAAGAAAGAATTCCTAGAAATTTTTGATAGTCTAGAACCCCCAACTGAGGGAGTAAGTAAGTTAAGGGAATTATCTCAGAGGGACGATGAGTCGTGTTACATATTTTTCGCCTCAGCTCAAATAGAGGAGTTGGCTGAGTGTTATTTAACATTAAGTGGAATTGCAGTGTCATGTTCAAATGTTGTTTTGCATTACTTTTTGCATTAAGTAACAATTATGCATTTTAAAGAAAGATAGAGTTTCAGAGTGCCATTCAGATGTTGCAGATTTAAAAGAAATACAGAATTGAGTACATGAACAAAATAGCATTTTAGATGCTTTTATTCATTTCGAAAAAGAACTCATATTTTTACAAGGCTTCAATTGATTTCACAATCAGAATGATATTACAACATTGCATTCAAATGCATTTTCTTTTCAATCGAAAAGCAGAATTGAAATCAAAGATCCACACAAGCCGTGGATATAACTATGACAACATATTTCTAACAGTACATTGCACTACTGAAGGTGCAGAAAGGAAAACACATAAGTGACAGATAATCATCATTGTCTGATTATCGACGTTCGATGCTGAATGGTGCACCTTGCCTTCTTGAGCTCCGTCAACCTGTAAGAGGAAAAGAGGGGTGTCAATGGCTCCGACTATGATGTAACTTATATGGAACACCCACAATAGTACAACATGCTATTAGCAATACATCGAAACAATCAATTAAGTGCAGTATGAAAGAGGTGAACTGAAGGAGAAATAACAATATCATGATCAACATGTTCCATTTTTATGCTAACGTTGTTTGCTTCCTTGTGCAGGTATAGGTAAAGCCATGAAACTGAAACATTATTCGAAGACCAAGAATGTGGAGTAAAACGGGCTCCCACAAGGGTAGAGCTCGGCATGCTGCCCTATTCATTAAATGGGCTGATTTCAAAATACATCATCACATTCGTGAAGTGAAATGAAGAACAATTGAAAGAGTAAAAACAGAGTCATTCATCAAGCAACGAAACCAACTGTGCATTCATAATGATCAGGATTGCTTTCTGAAGGCTACAGGTGAACAGTGAGTTTAGTTCACTTAATAAATTTAACTGAGTACATCTACATCAGAAATTGTTGGATAACTTCATTTCTTGTGCTGATTATAATCAAATGTCATGTGAGTTTCAATTCATCAAATCTTTCTCGGTTATTGTACAGGCATACATTATGCCTTAATGTTTTGGTTTAATTTCCATCATCAAGGAGAACAGATTTTGAGAGAAGTTTATACGGTGAAATATAAAAATGCATGAAGAGTACCATGTTGACTGGTAAAACAAACACAGTACTATGAATATCAAGCAAGTAATCAGAATGTAGATTCAAGGAGGAGTTCAAATTATTTAAGGGGGCTCAGATTTTCTACACAGAGAGCAGTTTTCAAAAACTACGGATGAGCTTCAAGAATGAAGAGTATCAATGTTCATGCAAATGTCTATGAGTAGGAAGCTATGTTGCTGTATGGATCATCTATCAATGCTTAAGGCAAGGCAGCAATTACTGTTCATTCAAATTGCTTCAGAGAGTTACTTGAACTAATTGTCGAAGCCAACTAACCTATTATGTCTTAGGCAATTTTGCATAGCAGGGATTGTTCTATTGTGTCTTCAAAAGAGTTACAAGTGTCAAAGTAAGACACCACTTGTAATTGGTCGAGCCATGAATTAAATACAACAAATGTGCAGGATTTTGATCATTTTCATATTGCTCCGTCAAGGTCTTGTCAGAACAGTAAGGTAAAGTTTCTGTCATATCTATAAGATGAGCAACATAATACAATTGGAGACCATAATGGAATGTTCAGTTTCGAGCTTAATACATATATGAGGTTTTAAATTCAAGACAAGTCTTTCAGGATCTTGTGGACATCAAGGAGAGAGATAATAATGTGCTTTATTTTATGATTTTTGAAAAAATCAGAATAGAGTAATGGAGAAGTAAGGAGTTTTCTTTTTGCAAAAGATTTTCAATCTTTAAATTGCAAAAATAGGCAAATTGTAAAATATGCATCTTGTAAAGCAGAATCATAAAAGCGATATTCTATAAATTGCTTTATGTTTTCTTTCTATTTTTAGCAGATCTTTTATTGACTTTTCCTCTTGGTCGGATTCCAGACTTATCTTGGAGAGATAAGGTGTTTTTTGAACTTTTAAAGCAGGATTTGCCTATTTTTAGAGGCTTGACAGTGTAATCATAAAAGCATTGTGCTTTTTTCTGCTTTAAAGCAGTTTTTTGAGTTTGTTTGAAGCCTTTTCTTGGAGCTTTTTTCTGAGCTCGGATTAGGGTTTTCTTGAGAGTTCTTTTGATAGACTTGGTCTTTTTCAACTCTCCATTCTCAGCAGTTCAGATTAGAGTTTCTTGCCCTTACACATTTTGGGGAGCTTGTAAACTTATGTGTGCTCAGATTCTGAGAAGTTCCACTCCATCATTCAATAAAATAGCAGAATTTTCCTTTCTCAGTTTCCTTTTCATGACTTGGAATAGTAATCTGATTTGTTATGTGATTCAAATCTGTTGGATCCTTTTCTTTTCTTACTATTGTCAAGTGATTTGCAGGAGTTACATGCTAGTTTAGGTTATGCCTTGTGTTAATTTAACCTTTGCATAAATCACTGGTTGAATACATGTGTTGTGAGATTGTGAGATTTTTAATTTTACAGAGATGGTGAGAGTGAGTTATTTTCAGGGTCTTCTTACAGTTGATCAATATTTTAGGATGATAGAATTTCAGTTTTAGATTTTAAGTCCAGTTTATCCTTCTATCCTTTTTCCTGGAGAGTCACTTAGAATAGAATTCATCATTCGGAGAACCAGCTCGCTCTGGAGATTCCTCTTTCACACAGATCACCCACATCTGAAAGAGGTTTCCATGTTTCAGTAGTTTTCTAAATATTGTATTCAACAGGGTGCAAAACTATTGATAACAAGTCAATTTTGGAATTTGATAAAAGATTCAAAGAAGTGGTCAAATGACTAGATGAACCACTGAACGAAAAACAAAAAAGAGAATCGTTCCTTTAAACAATAACTCTGGAACTCATAATGGAACTAGATGGTAGAAATTTTAGCTCATACTCAGAATTGGTAGCATTGGCATGCTAGATAGAAGGACAATCTTGGAGGAGAACAAAAAAGGAAATGGAAAAATAGAAAATGGAAAGATTGCAACTAGAAATGGATCAGTTGCAATTGAGGAAAGAGCTTATGAAATAGGAGATTGGTCCACAAAGACCCAACATATGGTGTTCATATTGTGGTAGAGAAGGCCACATCTAAAATGAATGACCAATGGAAATAGGGAGAAAAAGGAAAATGTGTTAAGGGTGAACCTCCACACTATTAGAAAACCCAACTCAGTTTATTGCAGGGTATGCAAAGAATGGGACAATCATGAAACATCGGAATTCCCATCACATAAATTTTGGGTAAAGGAAGAACCAAAATATGACATGGAGATGGCATATGTCAAAGGATTAGCTGAAGGACCCTTGTATGTGTAGGACCATGGATACAAGGTTCCATTATGGAAACACCAGAGAATTGCCAATGCCATCTAGGGACCCAAAACATATAGTGATAAGGGCTTGTACTGAGGATGAAGAGGTCACAGTTGAGGGAGAGGTAGAAGAGCATATGCTACTTGTTTCAACTATGGAAAATCAAGAAACTTTATCGTTGAATGTTGGGGAGAAAAGAAGAAGCAATACATATTTTGTGGAGAATAAGAGCATGATGCATTTCATTATGAAAAATCCCATCATCATTATGTACAAAAAAGACAAACAACAAGAGTCAAGTAACACGAAGGGGGCCAAAATTCTTCACAAAACACCTAAGGACCCAAAGGAAGGAGCTAAGAAATGTTGGAAGACAGATAGAAAGGAGAACATAATAGATGAAGATAGCACTAATAACATGAATACTGAGACAAAACCTTATCTAGGAAAAGGGAAAACTATAGTAGTAACTAGAAGAGGGACAAATACTAGAAGAATGAATACAACAACTTCAGAGGAAGAAGAAAGCTTCAAGGAAGATCTTGAATTCCACCCCACAAAAGAACAACATCACCAAATAGTAAAACAAACTAAACAAATTCAAGAACAAGAATAGGACAAAGAGATAATGGAAAATAGTTATTTCACAAAACTAGAAGTGAAGGTCCTCAAATAGTTTGCAAGGTTAGCTGGACAACATGATCTGCTCACCAAACTAAGACAACTTGGAAAATACTGGAATAAGAAGAAAACACCACATATAAGAACCATAGGAAAACATTGGAAGATGAGACTAATCATGATTGAACTTCGGATCCACCAAAAAAGGATCTCCAAAGTAATGGTCAACTTAGGATCAGATGTTAATCTAATCCCCAAAATAATATGACAAATTGGTACTAGAACCTACACCTTATAATATCAGCTTGGCATATGGTACCAGAATGAAAATGATGGGTAGATGGAAGAATGTAGAGGTTAATGTAAAAGGGGTGAAACAATTTGTAGATTTTGAGGTGGTTACTATGAAGGAAATATTTGATTCATTCTATTCCTTACTAGGTCTCAGATGGTTTGTAGATTCCAAGGGAATTATAGATGCCCGAATAGAGGAAATATCTTTTGGAGATGATAGAAGGATAGTCCAAATTCCCATAGGGAAAAAACCTGGATGACCTTACATAGAAGAAGTAAACACTGAAGAAGATGAAGATAATGACCAGAACATAAACATTATAACCATACCAACCAATGAGATTCTGAAAGAACCAAATTTAGAGGGAGACCTAGGAATAGAAGACACCGAAGGGAGCACAAAAAACGAAGTAGTATAGAAGCATGGTTACAAGAAAATCAAGAATTCTATTCTTGGAAGCTCTTTGGCTTCTAGAGAATATTCATGATAAAGAAAACACCACTAGAATAAGGCAATGTAGTGTAGGAAATATGTGGGTCCACTAGGGAGGAAGGAGAAAATAGCGGAAATAACTCTTGTAGGATTTTTCATATTTCCCAAAGGAACTTTTAGGAGAAACTTCCCACATACTCCAGAGTAGGTGAACCTAGTACCCTAAAAAACTCTAATCGAGGAAACCTTCCCAGAGGAAGAAAATAGACTTGCTAGATAATTACATACTCTTACTTGGATTGGCGCATGTTGGTATAATACCCATTAACAAAAAATAAAGAAGTGGGATACATTTAAAACCCTGATAAAAGTGAGGTTCCTCCTGGAAGTAAGGGACTATGAGGACATACCATCATACAAATGTCACATCAGACCAAAGAAGCATCTAGAGATATGCAGGTATTACTGGGAAAGTAAGTATAAATATGATGATCGGCTATACATTCAGCTATTATACTGGACATTATGCCCGATAGCAAGAACGTGGTATATCAACTAGGAGAGAATGGCTGAAACAAAAACTTGGATAGAAGTAACTAGTGATTTTTTCAGGACCTTCTCATTTTCTAGTAAAGACCCCCAGATATAGAATATACTCAAGAGAATAAAAGGGATTATTTTCAGCCCACTCACAAATGACATGCAAATACTAGAACCCTAGGAACTGGAATCTCATTCCAAACCATCAAAACAAATATATAAACATAAGGGTTGGATGGAATGGGAGATGTTTGGATTAGGAAAAACAAATTGGGCAATACAGGGCGATGAAGAATAATTAACAGATATAGAAATTAGTCAAGGGGAGAGGGAGATAGAGGAAACTACCAGTCCAAAATAGAAATATTATAATGATCCAATCAAAATAAAAGAGACAAACATTGCGGCAGAAGATGACCCAAAATTGGCATGCATAGGAGACCATTAGGGCGAACAGGTGGTTGCACAAACCATTGAAACACTAACCGAATTCCAAGACCTATTCCCCAGAAAGTTCATAGAAATGAAAGGGATTAAAGGAAAAGCATGTGTTATGAAAATTCAACTGAAATACAGAGACAAAATGGTTCGAAAGAGACCATATCAATTGAATCCCAACATGAAGAAGAAAATAAAAATAAAAATTGATAAAATGATAGCAGTTGGAATAATTAAACTGGTAGAAGACACAAAATGCATAAGCCCGATTGTGGTTCATAATAAAAAGACTAGAGAAATAAGAGTGTGCATCGAATTTCGAGAGTTAAACAAAGCATGTATACGTGATCCATTCCTCACATCATTCACAATAGAATTATTAGAATATGTTTTTCAGGAGGGAGATCTATTCGTTTAGGGATGGATTATCTGGATATCATCAGGTAAGAATCAAGGAAGAATATCAACCCAAAACTGCCTTTGCTACTGAATGGGGATCATATATGTACACATTCATGCCATTCAAACTAAAGAATGCTCTAGTAGTATTTAGTTAGATAATGATCAACACCTTCAAAGACTTCATTCATGATTTCTTGGAAGTCTATTTAGATGATTGGGCAGTCTATGGCCTTGTAAAGGACCATGTCCATGTCCTTTGGATGATGCTTAGAAGCATGGAAATCTCATTAAACCTAAATAAATGCACTTTTTTGGTGTCCTACGAGACACTCCTCACCCACATCATATGCAAAGAGGGTTCTATGGTAGATCCAATGAAGGTGGGTCTGATCCTGAATCTACCACCACCAAGAAATGCTCTAGAAATCAAAACATTTCTAGGATATACAACATACCACCAGAAGTTCATTAAAGGATACACATGAATTGCAACACCATTAGAGGACCTCCTAAGGTAGAAAATAGGGTAGAGTATTGAATGGAATGAAGTGGCCCAGAAGTCATTTGATATGTTGAAACAAAAAATAGTGGAGGCACTGATCCTATTTTTTGTAGATTAGAATAATCCTTTCCATTTCCACGTAGATTCCTTTGGAATAGAGATTGGAGCTATGCTCACTCAGCCTAAAGTGAATAACGATCACCTGATAGCATTTTCTAGTAGGAAATTATCTATGGCAGAAAAGAATTACACCACCACAGAAAGGGAAGAATTAGCAATGGTATATGCTTTACAAAAATACCGACACTATCTACTATCCACTCCCTTTACCTTCTTGACATACCACAAACCCTTAAATTACCTATTAAACAAACAAGTAACTCATGATCGAATATCCAAATGGTTACTATTATTCCACTAATTTGACTTCAAGATAATGGTAAAACCCGAAAAGAACAACCAAGGAATGGATTACCTATCCCGGATTGGAACTGGTGAGGAGCTAGATGTATATGGGGAGGAGTTTCCCGGCACACACTTGTTTAGAATTACAACAATACCAGAGGAACTAGAAGACATTTCTATTCTTCTAGCAACCAAAAATTTTCCTAAAGACTTAACAATAGAAGATAAATAGTCATTAGTCTGAAGATTAGCACCATATACGTTAGTAGGAGAGTTACACCACAAGGGAAAAGATGACATCCCACCGAGGGTGGTCTACAAGCATGCGAGACTATCAATTCTACATGAAGCAAATAGCGGGATTGTCGTAGGTCACAAATTTGAAGAAGCAATCGTAAGAAGGGTAAAATTAGTTAGTCTATGGTGGCCAACGTTGGGAATAGGATGCCATTTAATTGCAATCCTAAACATATTTTATGTATCTCCTAAGTCCTTGGAAAGTGTTCCCCTACACTAGGATTAGAAAGAGATTAAATTCAAATGAAATGAACATGTAAATTGACATTTGTAATTAATTATAAATGATAGGAACATGTGGGGACGCCCAAGAAGAGCTCCTACAAAATAGGAGCACATGGGGCACCCACATGAAATGTGGAACCCACCTTTGAGTTCAATTAACTGTTTGGAGGAGAGATAACACTTTAGTAATGCATGTAAAGATCCTAGAAGTTAGGAATTGATATTTACATGAGTGAAGTTCAATTCAGTTTAGTTATGGCTCAGTTATCTTCAGTTGCATGTAGTTAGTTTAAATTGAATGCTAGTTGAGTTTAGTTGACTTGGAATGCATGACTAATGACTTGAGTCACATGACAGATAATAGGTGATACATTCAACTAAGTGGGGATGATCAATCATGCATCATATTTGCATGAATTGATGGAGAGATATGTTTATGTTCATAGAGATTGAATTGGACCCACCTTGGGTGCCCAAGTTGGCATCTTGGAGTTAACACCTTTTGCATGAGAAGATATTTATAAGGCTGAGTTAAGTGGGCCCATTCTTGGGTGCCAACTCTGAGGAGAAGCTTACAAGATATCTTTGAAACCAACAATGAGTTAAGACTTCAATTTGGGATGCCCAAATTGATGAAGGAATTGGTTTGACATTGTTTTGCATGGAAGAAATCTACTTGCACAAGAATGGCGTAGATATTTGTGAGGAGCTTTATCCTCTTGTAATTTTCAACTCTTTGGAGTTTACAATGTTCACAATTGTCTATTTATTGCAGCAAGTTGAAGAGAGTTCAAAGAGAGTACTTTTGTGAAGCATGGCACAAGATGTGTGGATTCATGCTTGGACACATGAGAGTTTATTGCAAGTTGTGAAGAAGAATTGTTGAAGGAAAAATAAGCATCTCAAGCATGGATTGATAAATAATTATTGTAATCTTGTTCTAAGGTTAAATAATACAAGCACTATTGATTCTGGTGGTGGAGTTTTTCCCGAAAGGGTTTCTCCATGGTATATGTTGTGTCACTTCTATCTTCTGGTCTTATTCTTCTACAATATTATGTCTAGTTATACAATTGGTAAAATGAATCTAAACAAATAATCACATACAAAGAATTTGTAAAAAAGAACACTTAATTAGATCTACAATCTCATAGGTTTACAAAGTATTAAGCTACAATAATTACCTCAATTTTCAACATTTGGTATCAAAGCTAATGGTTGGGTAGAGTTTGGGGCACCTTTCTCTTAAAATTTTGAAGGTTTTTTGGCTGTAGTGGGAGCTTTTACTATTGTGTTATTGCAGATTTGTAAAATAAGTATGTTACAATTATTTGGGATGATGGTTGTAAGACTTGGTATGGCTTGCTCAATCCCTGAAAGGAAAGGCCTGGTAAGAGAGTTCTCCCAAGTGGTAAGGGGAGGGAAATTGGGTTAAACTAGTTCTTGGGTTAGATTTAGTGGATTAACCTTTAGTGGTCTTTAACACATGGTTTTGTGCTAGTTGAATTGGTCCATGGTTTTGGAGCCCATGGTTTTGAGCCCATGTTTTTACATGTATGGATGATATTCATTCAGGAGATGGTTATCACGATGTCTTGGATAGCTTGGTTACATGTTGCAATGGGAGTTTTTTGGCAGTGATGGTTTGATGTTTATCTTGTTGCCATGTATAGCTCGGTATCACAGTTCAGTGGGAGCTTTGGAAGGATATGGTTATCTTCATGTGATTTGAAGAGGTTTTAACGTCTTGTTTCATGGATGACCCTTAGAGTCTTTGGTAAAGGTGTTATTGTTCTTCCTTTGGAGAGGATGTATTTCTCTATGGTTTTGAGTATTAATCATTTGCTTGGAGCTTCATGATTATGCAAGTTGCATCTGAATTTGGCATGGATTGATTGGTGGGTGCTCATGGATACTAGAGAGACTTGGGTTAGGCTGGATATTTCTTATGTTAAGAGACATATGTTGGAATGGTCACTTGTAAGAAAATCCTTTTCAACAGTAAAGACCGAGAAGCTTACACCTGGAAATGGATATGAGTCCATCATAGACTTGATGAGAATATTGTCTATTGTATGCACAAGACAATCTTGTATACCACTTTTGGTCTACTCGGTAGGTAAAATGATCTAAGAGGTGTTTCCCACCTAATTATTAGATGCATTATTCATATGTATCTTGTCTTCTCTTATGCATTAGTCTTGAGAAGTAGATTCATGATTTTATGTATTTTCGTTGTTCTCCTTGCAATCTTGAACTTGAGTTTGTTATGAGGATTTGGGTAGGAGAGGTACAGGAGATAGTGGATTTGGGCATATTCCCTTATGTTTGTGGGAATGTTTGGCTAAGTTTGATCTACTTTTTGTGAGAGATTTACATCTAAGTTATGTCATGTTTCATTATAAGTTGAATGGTTAGATGTTGATAACTTTTCAGTTTGGAAGTGTTGAAAGAGATCTTACTTTACACAGTTTGACACTATGATAGAGGAGATAGCCACATCCTCTATGTGAAGTGTTATAGGAGGACTTGTGAATGTTGTGATCTTGTTTTCAGATTTGACATTACCTGTGTAGTGGGAGTTCTAGAAGGTATATGTGTTATGTATGAGAGTGGCACCTCTCTTGGACTGGTTACACTTTACTATAGTGAGTTACTTCAGAGGTTTTTTATCACATGTCTATGTGTGTTGTTACCTTGGAGTCTTATTTTGTAGGATGGTGGATATACAGGGACCTGTTTGCAGATTTGGGTTGTTATGTTGATAGCATAAAGTTCTACCTATGATAGTTTTGGATGAGCTAGAAACTTGCTATGGTTGATATTCCAATTTGGTATGAGTGTGGCAGTCACTCAGAGTCTTTTGTTATCATTTGAATTTGTTGCTTGTGTTCATGAATAGATTGGTCTAGGTTTCAGTGACAGAAGAAATGGTTACAGAGACTTGGGAAAGGCATTGGTTCTTGTGGAAAGAAGGCCATTGGATTTGAGTCTTGTACTTGATTTATAATAATGATTCCTTATTTAGAGTAATTGCAATGTATAATGTCAATTGGGAGAATGTTGGGAATAGGATGCCATTTAATTTCAATCCTAAACATATTTCATGTATCTCCTAAGTCTTTGGAAAGTGTTCCACAACACTAGGATCAGAAAGAGATTAAATTCAAATGAAATGAACATGTAAATTGAGATTTGTAATTAATTCTAAATGATAGGAACATGTGGGGATGCCCAAGAAGAGCTCCTACAAAATAGGAGCACATGGGGTGCCCACATGGAAGGTGGAACCTACCTTGAGTTCAATTAACTATTTGGAGGAGAGATAACACTTCAGTAATGCATGTAAAGATCCTAGAAGTTAGGAATTGATATTTACATGAGTGGAGTTCAATTTAGTTTAGTTTAGTTTAGTTCAATTCAGTTCAGTTCAGTTATGGTTCAATTATCTTCAGTTGCATGTAGTTAGTTTCAGTTCAATGCTAGTTGAGTTTAGTTGACTTGGAATGCGTGACTAATGACTTGAGTTGCATGACAGATAATAGGTGATACATTCAATTAAGTGGGGATGATCAATCATGCATCATGTTTACATGAATTGATGGAGAGATATGTTTATGTTAATAGAGATTGAATTGGACCCACCTTGGGCCCCCAAGTTGGCATCTTGGAGTTAACACATTTTGCATGAAAAGATATTTACAAGGATGAGTTAAGTGGGCCCATTCTTGGGCGCCAACTTTGAGGAGAAGCTTACAAGATATCTTTGAAACCAACAATGAGTTAAGACTTTAGTTTGGGACGCCCAAATTGATGAAGGACTTGGTTTGACATTGTTTTTCACAGAAGAACTCTACTTGCGCAAGAATGGCATAGATATTTGTGAGGAGCTTTATCCTCTTGTAATTTTCAACTCTTTGGAGTTTACAATGTTCACAATTGTCTATTTATTGCAGCAAGTTGAAGAGAGTTCAAAGAGAGTACTTTTTTGAAGCATGGCACATGATCTATGGATTCATGATTGGACACATGAGAGTTTATTGCAAGTTGTGAAGAAGAATTGTTGAAGGAAAAAGAAGCACCTCAAGCAAGGATTGATAAAGAATTATTGTAATCTTGTTCTAAGGTTAAATAATACAAGCACTATTGATTCAGGTGGTGGAGTTTTTTCCTAAAAGGGTTTCTCCACAGTATATGTTGTGTCACTTCTATCTTCTGGTCTTATTCTTCTACAATCTTCTGTCTACTTCTACAATTGGTAAAATGAATCTAAACAGATAATCACATACAAAGAATTTGTAACAAAGAACACTTAATTAGATCTACAATCTCATAGGTTTACAAATTATTAAGCTACAATAATTACCTCAATTTTCAACAACCAACACTACATAAGGATGCCACCGACTATACAAAAGGATGCAATATTTTTCTAACGGTAGGAAAGCCTGCCACCAAGGATGAGATGCCCCCCTAATTGGCACTAGCCCAAAACCCATTCGAGAAATGGGAAATTGACCTCATAGGGCCAATCAACCCACTAGCAAGGCATTCAAAGGCTTAGTTTATCATCATCTGCGTAGAATACCTAACAAAATGGGTAGAGGTAGAACCGACTAGAGATTGTATCACCAAAACTGCCACCAAGTTTCTCTACAACAATATCATCACTTGGTATAGATTCCCATTAAGCATAGTCAACAACCAAGGTAAACATTTCATAAACAACATGATAAGATAATTGTTATAGAATTTTATGATTACACACAATAAAAACTCACCCTATCACCCACAAGTCAATGAGGCTATTGAGGCATTGAATAAAATAATTGAGAAAATTTTGACAAAACTATGTGAGGGAAATCAAATGGATTGGGACATTAAGATACCAACAATATTATGGGTATACTGGACCTCCTATAAATGCACAAACAAATTTACACCATTCTGGTTGGTTTACAGTCTTGACACAATAGTACCTATGAACTTTATCATTCTGAATATGCGAACTGCCCTAACCTTGTGGCTCAAAGAGGATGAATCCCTAAAGATGCAAGTAGAAGAATTGGAAAAATTAGACGAATATTGATAAGTTACCATGTATAATCAACAATTAGAACCACAAAGGTCATGGCGTGATCGAAACTTGCATCTAAAGACATTCCAAATAGGGGATCTAGTGTTGTTGTACAATAGAAAATTCAAGAAACAAGGGAAGTTAAAGGTTAGGTGATCAGATGAATACTACATTCACCACATCAATGAATCCAGAGTCATTAAACTTTTCTAACTTGATGACACACCGGTGGTAGGGCACATTAATTGTGCACACTTGAAACATTATCAACAATTGCTAGAATGAAGCACATTGATTTCACCAACAGCCATTGTACCATAACCTAACTAACAAGAAAACTAATCCACCATCATACCCTTGAAATCCATCAAATTGAATAAAATGACTCAGAAAAAACCATAAAATAGGAAAAGCATTAAATATTGCTCAACTACCACCTCGACAGCCCACACCCCACTACTGACAATCTTATAAAAACCTCAAAATCCCTTCGATTCTCACTTACTAACAATACAAGAACAAAGCATATGTTGAGAATAGTTAGCAAAATCCCTACGAAAGTTCTATGAAAAATGGAAATCTCCCAAGAAGCTATCCCTGGAATGAGCATCCCCACAGTCATCCATATCTCAGAAAAAAAAAATACCAATGTTTAAACGGGTCCCTTTCAAAGCAAGACTCATAGACAAGGAAGGGGCCTTCTCATTAGTGATGAATAATGTGGTTCACCTGGAAGAATATATCCATGAGTCCATCACAAAGCTCGACCATACTAAGTTAGAAAAACTTTGCTTGTAGTTGTTGAACGAAGACAAAAAAACATACAAAACACAATACATGGAGATTGGGTAAAAAATATTGGATGTCTGAAAGGACTTCCCAAACTTCTACATGGAAGAAGATTGGTTTTGGATTGTTTTAAGCTATATACATGATGATTTCATATACCTGTACAAGCCACACAAAATTACAAAGGAAGTTATCTATGCTATCACCAGCCTAAGAAATGTTGGAGTAATCCCGACCAAAAAGTCCATCAAGAATAGTGAAGTAGAGAGATTGATTGGTGCCACATTTGACAAGTGAAGCCTGAGCCTGAAATCAATCCTAAACCCAATGGTCAAGTATGTGGCAATGATGATAGTTTATAAAGTATATTATGTCAATCGGGAGGATTCCGCCACTTCCACCACCATTCATGTAGCCTACTAGATGTTGTTCAAAGGAAAATAATTTGATTTATGTGAGGTGTTGTGTGAAAAATTGTTGAAAACCTATGAACGATCAAAAATATCGAGTATCACTTCTGGTATGGCACCCTTGTTATCTGTTTGATGATCTATTTTCTAAAAGAACTAATGGGGTTTAAAAATAAGATTTGGACAATAGGAAAAACAATAGCATCTCAAGTGAGAGACCACACCCACCAGTTTGAAAATTTTGAGGCCAAACAAATGACCTACCATGGATTTTCCAGATACTTCCAAGACCAAATGTAATTTTGAAGTAGGATCCCTAATCGGTTGGTCAAGTAGTATTAAAACACCATCACGTTTATGGTGGATAGGGATTTCACATATATGGAGGCAGTTGAAACCTGCACAGTATGGATTTTGGTGCTCCCCTACGAGGTTTCAACGCAAGAAGTAGATGCCTTAGTGGTATCCCTACTCCAGAGCCCAAGGGATACTACTGTACCTAGGTTTTGGGACATATGAGGAGGTGATGGCCAGAAGAAAGGAAGAAGAAGCCTGTAAATATGAGGAAAAGCAACAAAAGAAAGAATAGAAGTAGGATGGATAGCACACCACTTTTGCCACATTGATACATTTAGAATCTTCTGACAGAAGGACCACAAGGTCCTAGGTCACCCCTCTAGGATTACCAACAACACCAATGACATCAATACTGGCAACTCTCCAACCGGGTCATTCTTCACAACCTCCAAAGAGAACCTGATATGCTAAGTGAAAGAAAAAGGCTACCAAACCACCATAGAATTTTGATGAACCCAAGATCAAATAACTCTCTGAGAAAGAGGAAGAGGTGGAGCAACCTCTACAAAGGGAGAAGCACACAAGGAGGACCTTCAAGACTTCACTAGTAAAACTAATGTCCCAGAAGAAATAAAAAATAAAAGATATTGGAACAACAACCTTTTATATTATCACCAGATCCTATAAATGTATTAGAAACATTCAACACCATAATTCACCATGGGATGCTACCACAGGTCCTAAAAATGTACAAACAATATGACAAAACCAACCAAGACAAAATAATTCAAAGTATGACAAGGTATGTTAATTGTTTTAATATAAGTCTTGAGGAAGCTATGGAGGGATTTCTCGATGCAATTGTCACATCCATAAGGGAAAAAAGTGCTAGAGCCTTGGCCCAAAATGAAGAAATCAAAGAGAGGGCCATATCAGCAGTCGAAACCAATATAACCAGAGAATAGAAATAAGCCTTGCAAAGGGCACAAGCACAAGATTTACAAACAAAGAAACAGGTGGATAGGCTAATGTAGGATTATTCAGATGACATGGAGGCACTCTAAAAGGAAATAGAGGAAGCCACCCAACAACTATATGAGACATTAACAAAGAAATTGGAACAAGGGCTAACACAAGAAGATGGTTAGGAAACTGAGAATGAAAATTTTAACTCCCCAGGAGTCAGAGAAGAAAATGTTTTCCAAGAAACCAGAGGATAGGAGAATGTCCCTCCCAACACGGAAGAAGAAGAAAAGATAAAAGAAACATAAGGAAACGAAGAGGAGGCCAAGGAAGAACATAAGAAGGATAAGGAAAACTCTAGTGAGGCATCTAGCCCTCAAAAATACCATCTCCTCCATCAAGAACTTCCTAGCCTAGCAACAACAAATTCAACTAGTCCATTCTCCCTAGCTACTACAGGTTCCACTAGTGGGATTACATGTGAATTTCTCTAGGATGTCACCTATCTAGAAAATATAGGTAGGAGATATTCTTCATGCAACTTCCATAAAGGATCTCCTACAAGAGAATTTCCAACAAACTAAGAAACTCTAGGAAGCCATCAATACACTACAAAGGCTATTCCACATGTCTCTAGGAACCAGTCTCTTCCTTTGCCACAACAACTATAGCAATTGGTTATCGGATTGCAAGTTGACTTGACATCACAAAAGGAGAGCATAAGGAAATTATCTTGGGATGAGCTTATTAAAAATAATACCCATCAATTCATCAAGATATGTTCCTTTGTATAGACACAACTAGAGATACAGATCCAACAGATGGAAAAAAAAACATTAAAGTTGTTGTGGTCATCTACCATTTCTACTAACAATGGCCCAACATAATGAGGAACCTCCAGGATCAGATAGTCAAAATGAGTTATTACCCCTTACAAGATCCTACTGGTACAACCAAGGACAACATTGAGTACCTTCACATCCAGCTCCAACAACTCCACGCACACAAAGAGTTGCTTAAGGAAAAACTATAGCAATTGTGGGAGATAGTAAATAATGAGCTCTAATTTCTAGAGTTGATTTTGAAGGAGGCAAAGAAAATAAACAATATTATTAGCATTCCCATCACCCTACCAGAGGTTGAGCGAACATTAGCCCAAGTACAAGGCCAGATTGGTACCCCACTCCAAGGTCAGGCTCACTAGACAGCTATGCTGGCACAACTTGAGGTGGAGTACCAGAACATCCTTCCCCAGAGCGATACGTCTTGAGGAAAAGTAGTCCTTTTAAAAGGGGAGATGATGTTAGTAGGTCAAAGGGTAGAACAAAGTATACTAACAACATACTGGCAGGGAATTACGATATCAACATAAAGGAAACAACCACAAAGAAAGGGATGCATCCCTTCATAAGAATGTATATATGTAATAGATAGACAAATAGAAAAGAGTAGTAGGATATATATGAAGTAAGATATATGTAATGAGATAGATGAACTACTGGAGCAAATCCTAGACCTACACTTTTGAGTGGAGCAAAGTATTTCACAAAGATTGACCTAAAGAGCGGCTATCATCAAATCAAAACCAGAGAAGGAGATGAATGGAAGACTTCATTTAAGACTAATGAGGGATTATATGAATGATTAGTAATTACTTTTAGATTGACTAATGCATCTAGCACTTTTATGAAATTGAAGAATGAGGTTCTGAAGAAATTCTTGGGTAAGTTTGTCATTGTTTGCTTGGATGATATTTTAATTTTCAATAAGACTAGAGAAGAGAATTTGTGGCACATCAGACAAGTATTGCAGAGGTTGAAAGAGGAGAAGTTATTGATAAGCATCAATAAGTGTAGCTTTATGAAGACACATTTTTTGTACTCAGTTTTTGTTATTTTTTCCGAAGGATTGAAGATGGACCTTGAGAAGGTTAGAGCAATAGTTGATTGGCCTACACCGGTGAACATTGGAGAGGTAAGATCATTTCATAGCTTGGCTAGTTTCTACCAAAATTTTATTAGGAGCTTTAGTAGCATTTGTACACCCATGACTGAAACAATGAAAGGAGATAAGAAAGACTTTAAGTGGAAATTCAGATCATAAAGAAGTTTTGAATTGTTGAAGAAAAAAGTGACAGAGTAGCCAATGTTAGCATTGCCTAATTTTGATAAAGTATTTCAAGTTTATTGTGATGCAAGTGGAAATGCAATTGGAGTAGTGTTGAGTCTGGAAGGGATACCAATAGCTTATTTTAGTGAGAAGTTGAATGATGCCAGAAAAAGATATTCAGTTTATGATAAAAAATTCTATGCCATAATTCAAACCTTGGAGAAGTGGACACACTATTTGTTGCCTAAAGAGTTTGTGTTGTACACTAATCATCAAGCTTTGCAGTATTTGAACAGTCAAGAGAAAGTTGAACCAGAGACATATGATATGGGTTGAGTTCTTGCAGAGTTATACATCTATGTTGAAACATAGGAGTGGGAAGTCAAACAAAGTTGTAGATGCATTGAGCAGAAGAAGGAATTTTCTGACAGAAATGAGGATAGAAGTATTGGGTTTTGAGGAACTAAAGTGCATGTATGAGGATGATCCATATTTTTTTGAAACATGGAATTCATGTAAGGAACCAGTAGTGACAGACCAGAGCTAATGGTTGGATTATTTCATTCAAGAGGATATGTTGTTCAAGGGAAATCATTTGTCTATTTTGAAGAGTTCAATGAGGGAGAATTTTATCAAGGATAATCATAGTGGAGGACTAGCATGACATTTTGGAGTGGAAAAGATAGTACCTTTGGTGAGTGAACACTATTTTTGGCCATAGATATATATGGATGTTAGGGAGTATGTTCAGAGTTGCAAAAAATTTCAAGTAGAAAAAGGGAGTAGTCAGAATACTAGATTGTATAAACCTTTGAGAGTATTGGAGAAACCTTGGGAAGATATAAGCATGGATTTCATATTTGGATTACCAAGAACACATAGAGGACATGATTCTATAATGGTAGTAGTGGACGTATTTTGTAAAATGGCACATTTCATTCCTTGCAAGAAGACTAATGATGTTGTGCATGTTGTTGACTTATTTTTTAAGGAGATTGTGAGGTTGCATGGATTACTTGAGAGTATAGTTTTAGACAGGAACACCAAGTTCATTGGATAATTTTGGAGGATATTGTAGAAGAAGTTAAAGACAAACCTAAAGTTCATTTCAGCATATCACCCACAAATAGATGGATAAAAAAAGTGGTGAACTTGAAGTTTAGGTGACCTGTTAAGATGTTTGGTTGGAGATAAGGAAAGAAATTAGAACATAGTTCTACCATAAGTAGAGTTTGAATGCAACAATTCAGTTAACCGGAGCACAAGGAAGACACCATTTGAGATTGTGACAGGAATACATCCCAAAGGAGTTGTCGATCTAAGTGACATTAGTATGGAGAACAAGAGGAGTGTGGAAGCATAAGAGCTAGCAAGATTCATGGAAACACTGTATAGTCAGGTCGAGAAGCATTTGGAAGACATGAACAATAAGTATAAGGAGAACGCAAATGCAAAAAGGAGACATAAGGAGTTCCTTGTTGGAAATGAAGTGATGGTATATCTTAGGAAGGAAATATTTCTAGTAGGTACATATAATAAGTTGAGGATGGGGAAGTTTGGACCTTATAAGATTCTCAAGAAATTTGATTCTGGAAATGCATATGAAGTGGAGTTATCGAAGACACTTGGTATATCACCTATTTTCAATATAGTAGACACATATGAGTATCATGAAGGATAGTCAAGAGACAGTAACAGAAAAGCTGATTTGAAGGAGCATTTACCACATCAACCATCGAAAGAGATCGAACAAATATTGGATACCAAAGCTGGAAGGAGCACTAGGAACAAGCAGTACAAGGAATATTTGGTTAAGTGGAAAGGCAGACCTGTGGAGGATTCATCATGGATTTCTCAGGTTGAGGTGGATTGCTTTGGTTTTCCCCTAGCCCTTGAAAAGTGAGGGACTCACTTTTCTTCCAACCCCGGGTGTCTGATGCAGGAGCATCCCTGGTTGTAAAGCAATCATGTATCAACCCAAAACATTTCTTTTCTTTCATCTTAGTCTGTAACAGTTTCAACATTTCATTCTGCATTTTACCGCATTACTATTTCTCAGCTCGTAGAGTAGGATATAGCATCTACGCGAGGTCATCTACATCATATCCATATTTTAGGAAATTTTTCATTTGTTTTTAGAAATTTATCACTCTTACAGTTTAACTCTAATTCATAGTCAGAGCATTTGGGGCCAACTTGGCCCAGAATTTATTGTGTAAGCATATTTCAAAGTGTGCAAAGCTTAATGGGACATCATACAATCATTTTGGGTCCAAGGGGATCTATCTTGGGGATCTACAACTTGTTTCATTTTGCAAAGGATTATCTTTCATGTTTTAAGGCCGACCTACACGCTTGATCATTCATTGGGATTTGTAAACCCTTGAGACCAACATGGACCATTATTGGAGTTGGAGAATCATATTTAAGATCAATTGTAATTCATAGGAAAGTAGTTAGTTAGGATTTCACAATTAGAGTTTAGTTATTTTCACGTTGCCTGGTTGTGGGACTGTAATAAGGCCTTGTGATAGTTGTAATGTTTTAATGCCCTTTTGGCAGGCCTATGAGCACTAGTTATTTTGCATATGATGCATGTAAGGCTTCCAGATTATTGAATCAATGAAAGCTCATGTTTTTTTATCAATATCTTGTGTTATTTCCTTTGTGTTAACTCCAAGATGCACGATTGGACAGTCCTTTCTGGACCCTTCATTCATGACCGCACCAATTCTTGGAATAGTTATAAATTGTTAGAACAAAGGTAGGACTTGGAGGAGGCAAAAAAAAATCTAAAACATACATATTATATTTTAATTTTGGATGAAAAACTAGTTTTGAAAGCCAATTGGAATGATTTTGATGACCATCCTTTCCCTCAAAGCCAAAGAAATTCATTTTAATTGATCCCTACTCATAGAGTTATTTTCCTCTCACAAGGAGAGGAGGAAATTTATTGGACGACCTCAAAATTAGGAAAATGTATAGTAAAAAAGGGTTACATGGCCTTATCTCATACCTCCTTTTCTGAAATTTAGCCTACCGATCTTTGTTGAAACAGGGCATGTCTCCCCAAAGTAGGGGATTTTTCTTAACTTGTCCTACATAATAATATTTTGTTAGGAAAAGGTTGGAAAATTGGGAATATTTACACCCTTTAAATGTGTTTTATATGGAAGAGAGGAGCAAGACCTAAACCATCTATTACTAAATTGTAGCTTCAATCTAAAGTGCTAGAAATGACTCTATGCTAAACTTAAATACTAAAGAACCATCCCTGTCCCTTTTATTTAACATTTTCTAGCTTGACATTCTCTTTTTAAAGAGTCTACTAAATCTTGTATTTGGAAAGTGAGCTCCTCAATTCTCATCTAAATTTCATGGCTAAAATGTAATTGCAAAATTTTCAAAACATCGATCACTAAATCTAAAGTTGCAATATATCAAATTGAAAGAGTAATCTTTGGTCATGTCAATTATATCCAAAAATACAGCTAAGAACATGATTTTCTCTAGTTGGGACTTTGAGTGGACTCTCTTCAAACCACCTCCTCTTTTTGGATCTATATATGGAGTTAATCTTAAAGTGAATTTAGAAAAAAGGTTAGATGGACTCCACCTCTATCCTCTCAAGTATAAACTAAACTTTGATGGGGTCTCTTGAGGAAACCTGGGACCTTCTAGAGACCTGATGTAGGTGTCACTTAATCTTATGTTGATGGAAAGTTTTCATTTTGGTATATGATCCTCCTCTTCAGCTCTTTGTCATCTCCATTATGTGGTTAATCATATTTGCATGATTTTAATGCATTAGAAGTTAAAGCACAACCTATCTCCTTTTATTGACAATGTCTATCCAAACATCAAAATACACATTTGATTGTATTTATTAATTAATTTGAAATGTTATATTCTGATTTTTAATTAATTTGTAAATACATCTGGAGACAGTACGATACTTATTTCGCATCGCTGCTCGACAAGTTTTAAGACCACTTAGGCCTGCCAGGACAACTATGTCATTAAGTGGATCGTCATAACCTCTCTATTTATCAATTATTTTCTTTCAACCAACCATTCCTTCTCTTTCCTTTTCCTTCTATTCATTGGATTGTCTACCAGAATGAGTGCACCTCAAAGGATAAACAAATCCTTGTCTCTCCTCAAAAGTGGGAGCCAGCTATCATAGACCCCTACAACTCTACCATATTTGCACATGTGTTCTCCATAGATTTCTCATGGGTTGAAAGGGCCATCCGCAAGATAGTTGGCAAAGACTTCCTCAGGGTAATTTCAAGTTACTATTTTATTTTGAGGTAGTCTCATGTTTTCTCTTCTAATGTCATGGATTTAGTACAGGAAATAGAGTTTTTGGACTTACTCTACTTTGGGTATCATCCAAGAACAACTTCTCCTAATGGATGTTATTTTATGTGCTATTATGGAGCATGATGTTTGATTGGGTTCAACTCTTTTAGGGGGTTTATTCCCCCTTAGTCAAATGGATGAATATCATGTTGTGTCAAGTGTATACCACCCAATGTTGTCCGGGTTGTTAAGCAACTGCAAACTAGTTACAATGCATGCTCTATACATGCACAAGGCCTTGTTGGAGGAGGCTTCTCATCAAAGATCTCAAAGTTCATTATAGCCATAAGATTCCTATGTTTTCACATCCCTCATTGGTCTCCTCCACATTACTTACTCTCCACCCCATTTCCAACACTACCTCCTCCTCTACCGACTATTATTGAAGACTCCAATTCTTTTGTATGTAATGTGTTTTACATATGTTCTATTTTTTTTAATCTTCAAGCTATCTTGCTCCAAATTATTTTTCAGTATTTCCTTATGAGGAATTTATTTTTCCTGCATACTCTCTCAATTGAACATCTTTTTTGTTACTATATTTTAACAAATATATTTACAGGTGATCTTTTATTTTAAAAATTTAATGGTGTCATCATGAGAATTATGCATTCTTTTTCAAAATTTCAAGATCTTAAAAAACAATGCAACAAAATCATCCATTTGTAAGTAAATAAAAGTAACAAATTCACATAATACATTCATTTACATCAATCAAAATTGACCTTCACATTGACTAACTTTTGGAAGAAAAATCTGAGTCATAGAATATACAGTTAAACCATTCAACAAGGTTGCAATTTTGCACCTACAATTTTAGGATCTTATAATTTTCTTTTTGTAGAAGCAATAGGAAATAGATTGAATAGTTAGTAGTAGTGTGATTTTGATGATCGTGATGCAACAAATGATAAATGATACGAAGTGTAGATGCCAAGTGCCTAGAATGATGTTAAATCTAACATTTTCAATCAAAGGAGGGAGGCACCCAAATCTCCTTATAGATTGTAAGCTTTTGTATGTGAATATTTTGAATCAACACCTTCATCTCTTAAGAAACACCTTCACAAAGCAAAGAGGAACATAGGGAATAGTACAACCAACAACGCAACTCACCCTTATAAATAGTAATATATTGATCCCATTAATTATCAAAGCCTTAAGTTCTTACAAAAGATGTAGGTCTAAGAGGGGGTCTACAAGTGTTTTTCCAAAAAAAATATAGTACGATAAAAATGCAAGGCTGCAAAAAGATCTTTTAAAGAGTTTTCGATGAACAAAGAAAATAAGAAGGCTTATGAGAAATTGATACCATCCAAAAAAGAAACATATGTAAACACAAGAAGGAAAGAATTGATTTCTCTTGAAAAACACAATCCCAAAGACTTTTGGAGGGAACTACAAGAAAATGGAAAATAAATAGAAACCAATATCATTAACACCCAATGGTTAGAATATCTAAAGATTATCTATGAGAAGGTCCAAGATAAAGACACCCCTCATATAATTAGGAAAAATAACTAATCTCTTATATATGGAAGATGTCAAGCAAGGCATAAAAGGGTTTAGCAAGTTGTAAAGCACAACTTGGGGTAGATGGGTTGCAAGCTATTTTTTTTAAGTGGGGATTAGAGACCCTTGCACCACACATCAAAATAATTTTTAATGGAAACCCAAGATGGCCTCCCAATGGAATGGATAATTATTGTCATTATTCATCTCTATAAAAGTGAATATATCAATAAAACATCTAATTGCCACAATATTATTGTCAACCCTCTTCTACGAAAAATATTTTTGGGAGCATGATAAAGTGCAAAATGAGAAATTGAAAAGAAAGGGAGAGAAAAAGAGAAAAAGGAAAAGCAATTTTTAGGCTGAGGCACTCCACTATTGATCATTGCATCACCCTTAAGCACCTAATTGAAAAAATATGGAGCATTCAAGGAGAAGAAGATTTATGTTTCTTTGTTGATTTTAAACAAGCTTTTAACATGGTGCCTAGGGATAAACTTTGGAATATGATAGAGTAATTTGGAGTTCTAGATGAATGTAGAACTTAGTTCATAATGTTTATGAGCAATTCATGGCTAAAATTAGGACATTAGATGTAACATCATATTTTTTTGGAAATGACATCGACATCAAATAAGAATCCTTCTCCCCTCACTTTGTTTGGATTATACATTATGAAACTTGAAGAGTGGATAAACAAAGTTGCCAAGGTGACATCCAACTTTTTGGATAGTATATTGATAATTTTTATCTTAATTGCGAAAATATCTCTGTTAGGAAATATTGCATTTAACCCATGATCTTAATCCATTTCCTACATAACCCATGAGAGATAAACATGCATACAAGTAACCAAAATGAATAGATCAAATAGACAATCCACAAGATAACACAAGATATACCCTAGAAAAACCCTCAAGAGGGAAAAACCCAGCCTCCAAAAGCATCCATACTCCATATTATTTGGCAATAGACCAATACAAGAGTTACAATGAATACCTCTGAAGCATCAAGTCCTCCAATGCACCCTCATGTGTCCAAGCATGAATCCACACATCCCATGCCATTCTTCACATATGGACTCCTTTGAAAGACTCAATAATGTCAACAAAACCACTCATCCAACCTAAACCACTACACATGTGTTTGCTTTTATAAACACAAGCTCACACATAATACAACTAGTGGTAAGGTAAAACCACGTACCACAAAACCATGAACCCCTTATGTAATATCGGGTACTAAGACATCACTTTATTTAATATTTCCCCAATATTAAATTATTAGCACATGTCTCCCACACATTAAATAATAATACAATGTTACAATACAACATAAGTGGGTCCCCAAATAATTACCTAGTGCAATTAACCACACCACCAAGGTGCATCACAACTAAATAATTATTTAATTACAACATTATAATATATCATTTTATACAATGGTGTACAACACCATATCCCAACATTCTCCCACTTGTTGTATACATTGCATAAGGGATCAATACATGAAATACATCATCATAGCCATACATGAAATCACATGAATCTCCAACATGCTCTTGTGCTCCATCAAGATACCTGCAATAAGAAAAAAGTGACCACCATCTCAAGCAAGAAATCCTCTCATCCTCCAGTGTGCCATCTATGGAAGAAAAGGAACATGCCAAGGTGAAGATGCACCAATACACAAGCACAAGAATCAAATCCAAGTGATAACAAAGGCTCCAACCAAGATTTTTTCAACTGAAAAAAACCCACATGATCAGAAATAGCATCCACAACACATGCTAATACATCCAACCATCCATACCTCCAAGGTATTAATACATTAGTAAACTCATGCCAATAACATATGCAACTTATAAACCACAATCAAGCTCCCTGTATCAAACTTGTCAATGAAGAACATACACAACCAAGAACTCCCACTGCATAGGCAATTTCAAAGCATATCAAGTCTACCAATCAACACTATATATCAAGGTGTGATAAGCAAATCAAAGCATGAAGTACCAAGAATAATAGGAATGATCCACACATGCAACCCAAATAGTTGCATAATCTCTCACAACATGTTGCCACCATCCTTCCAAACATGAACATCTAGGAAGGAACCATGAAGAGAGAAAACTATAAACCATAACATGTCCTTCTACCAACACCTCAAAAGTGTACTATTGTGTCAAGTATGATCTCCTAACAACCCCAAACGAAAAGCCTCAACAACACCCATAACACTCAATCTCATAGATCAAGTACAACATATGAATCAATGTAACAATTCCAACATGGATGTAATCCTCTCTAATCAAGAAGATTCAACTAAAAGTAACCAACCCCAAAACTGGAAATCAGCCCATAAACCATCTCCTAACAATCCTCATTAACGAATGATATTATAAACTCAAATGCACAAGGAGATAACCATGCCATAACATCCCTCAAAATGAATCCTCCAAATCTAACTATCCATAGCTCAAGATCCATATCTATGAAAGATAAAGCATATAAAATCATGTTGAAAAATCCTCAAATGATTCTCCATAATCAAACACCATGAATAACCTCAATCCCATGAGAAATCAAAGCACAAAACATAACAAATCTAAAAAATATAATGGGAAAATACCTCTTAAATAATAAGTTTCCTAGTAGACCAAGAGTGAGGAATGAGAATGCTCCTCTAGGATAACTAAGCCATCATGAATCACTCCAAGAACAATCTCATCTATCGATCATCATGCACTCACGTCCATACCCAAGTGAAAGCTCCTCGGTCTTCTTGTTGAAACCTCCAAAGAGTAACTGTCTCAAGAAAATGTCTCTAATCACAAGAGAACTCCAACTATCACCTACATCTCCAAGTATCCACGAGAACCTGTAACCAATCGATCCATGCCAAAATCCAAATGCAACATAGCACCATCATGAAGTAATCAAGCAAATGATCAATATACCCAATACAAAGAGAACTACCAAGACCAATTTCAAAGCTCCAACCACAAAATCAAGAACCTATCATGACAACATGATCTAACCATCTCCTCCTAGGAGATCACATGCACCAATGTAAACATCTTGGTCTCAAGAGAACAAGTACCATGCCAAACTCTAAACTAGTATCAAGATTAAACCATGACATAATAACAAACACTCTAAACCAAGAATACATATCCCCAATCACATGAAGATAATCGTACCCAATGATGCATCCATGTCACTACCAACAATTCCCACTAAACCATGATATGAGCTATAAATGGAATCATGAAAACCATCTACTCCATGAATATCATCCAGGTCTATAGACACACACTCAACTGCAATGTTAGTAACATACAAGTAAACCAAGATCTCCAAGCCAAGAAGATACATACAGCCACCAACAAAACATCACAAACCAATCCAACACCGCAAAGTCATCATTGTCAAAAGCTCCCACTGAAAGTGTATAACCAATGAAATGCAACAAGCTATCATGACATCATGATCAACCACATGCTACAAGTCCCATGAACTAACTAATCAAGTACTCTAACCATCCATCCTCTCAATCCTGAAACAACATACCAATGCACAAATGACCACAAACAAGGCCAACTAATAAAATATGCAACAATAATGAATCAAACCTGATGGATATAGACAGTCCACATCCAATTCATCCCACTGAAACTGAATGGGTGATCAATCCATACAACTACATAACTTGTAGATCCAACCCCTAAAACATGAAAACTTGTCATCACATTAGTAACCTGCAACTGAGATATCAAAGAAGATAACCATGTAGACAAAATGACTCAAACACCAAATCAACCTCATATCTAATTTACCAAACATGTCCACAAATGAGTAATCATAGTCAAGGAACCAAATAAGCATCAAGAAGATAAGTACAATCTCCTAACATCAATCCATATCACCACCAAACACCACATACATGATCATGTCGTGTCAATGCATCAAATGTACCTACATACCTATGACACTATAACCATATCCATCACTGTACGTGTACTCAACTATCACCCATACATGACTCCAAGTCTCAAACCATGTCCAACCATGTCCTCAAAATCAAAGACAACATGTGTACCTATCACCCATACATGACTCCAAGTCTCAAACCATGTCCAACCATGTCCTCAAAATCAAAGACAACCTGTGTACCTATCACCATGAAAGTCCCAACTTTGAAAAAAACCCTCTAAACCTATAGCAGGAAGCACTAATCTGATAATCAGTTGTATCATCATAAATAACATATAAAAACATGTACTCTCTCAAGCTTTTTCCTCTTGAATCGTCTGGATGCTCACACAATCACACCTCGAATCTTAAGCTCCTACAAGAGATCAAACAAGTACCAAGCTCAACCTGCTCCTCAAACTGATAAACAATCTGAACCACTATGTAGTACACGACAAATGCTCTCCAACGCCTCTTCGAAATCAAAAATTTGATTTTGTATGCAAAAGTTATGACCAAAATTGTGCAAATGAGAACATCTAACTTCCAGGCCCCAAAAACATGTCAAAATGGAAAAATCAGGGAACTGAACCTATACCATTATGAAGTGCTCAAAACCGGCTTTCCAACGACTATAACAATTCAAAAAATGAACATCGTGGGAAAAATTTATGCAAGTTTGAAAAAAAATGCTATATTTTGACCTCTTGGTGGTGCTTGGGTGGTGTGCAGGTGGTGGGTGGGTGGCAGATTTCAAAATTTATTAAATCCGAGTTACTTTTTCAAAATAAAAATTCCCCCCATATCATCGAATCTAACTAGATTTTATAATATGATTTAATTTTTCAAAAATAAAAATCTTAAACACCTTATGCCTCCCGAACCCAACCCCACTATGCATTTCAGTTTATTCCTTTTGAGTTCTGGCGGGGATTGTTAAAATATGGTGGATTTAACTTAGATTAAAATTCAATTAAAAACTTTCAATTTAAAAGAATTTTTCCGACGAAAAAGGCTTTATGACAGGCAAGCCTACAGGTGGCTTACAAGCCATACAACAGGTCCTGTCAGGGCCGTGGGGGGTTGGTCTACAAACCCCACACCCCCCCCCCCCCCATCCCAAAGACCTTTTTTTTAAAAAAAAATCTTTTTAAATGTTTTCAATGAAATTTTTTAATTAACATTTATTTTTTGATTTTGCAGGTATATTAAAAATTTCGACGCAAATTTTTTAATTTATCATTTTTTAAATTTTTTTTGCAGCAGGCATAATTGGGCGGCTGAAAAGGCCGTACGACTAATTTTTTTTTTCCTTTTTTCAACTTTTCCAAAATAGGTCAAATTTTATGTCAATCTTTGTTTGGCCAACCTGAATCCAACCATGAGGTCCATTTTGTCTCAAGAGGACATCTATGAAATTTCCCCTACAAAACCCTCATATGAAAAATCAAACCAAGAAACCCTCTTGCACCCAAATTTGGAAAACTTTAGATCTGCAATAAACCCAGCAAATCTTGATAATCCAAAATCCCAAATCTGCATACAAACACCTACAACATGTGTTCCATATCTTGTAATTTCTCAAACCCTACATGCATGTTCATGGCTTCAACTTTACAAAAACTCTCAAACCAGGGTTATAACAAAAATTCTTCAACCATGAAAGCTCTAATACCACTTGTTAGGAAATATTGCATTTAACCCATGATCTTAATCCATTTCCTACATAACCCATGAGAGATAAACATGCATACAAGTAACCAAAATGCATAGATCAAATAGACAAGCCACAAGATAACACAAGATACACCCTGGGAAAACCCTCAAGAGGGGAAAACCCAGCCTCCAAAAGTATCCATACTCTATCATATTATTCAACAATAAGCCAATACAAGAGTTACAATGAATACCTCTGAAGCACCAAATCCTCCAATGCACCCTCATTTTTCCAAGCATGAATCCACACATCCCATGCCATGCTTCACATATGTACTCCTTTGAAAGACTCAATAATGACAGCCAAACCACTCAGGCAACCTAAACCACTACACATGTGTTTTCTTTTATAGACACAAGCTCACACATAATACAACTAGTGGTAAGGTAAAACCATGTACCACAAAATCATGTGAATACAAAACCACTAACGCCTTATTTAATATTGGGTACTAAGACATCACTTTATTTAATATTTCCCCAATATTTAATTATTATCACATGTCTCCCACACATTAAATAATAATACAATGTTACCATACAATATAGGTGGGTCCCCAAATAATTACCTAGTGTGATTAACCATACCACCAAGGTGCATCACAACTAAATAATTATTTAATTACAACATTATAATAAATCATTTTATGCAATGGTGTACAACACCATATCCCAACAATCTCATGGTTTGAGAGATCATTTAAGGGCCTTAAAACTCTTCTTCTATAACATCAAGATGGAAGTGAACACCAACGAAAACAAAGCCATGATATTTTCATTAAGAGGAAAAATAAAACAAGTTTCCTTTATTTTCAAAGGAAGCTCATTGGAAATAGTGGAAGAATACAAGTACCTTGGGATAGATTTCCACAATAGGCTCAATTGGGGGACATGTAGGGGAAAAGATATAAGGGGCCTTTATACTTACTAAATAATAGATGCAAGAATATTGAACTGTGAGATTGGAAAACCAAGAAAATCCTTTTCAACTTATTTATCACACTATTACTCCTTTATGGGTGTGAAGTATGGTTGAGTAGTATATCAAATCAGAAATGGAGATAGTTAGAAATAATTCAAAACCATTTAATAATAAGTAGCCTCAAAATTAAGACTTCAGTTCTTATGAGATTCTTTTGGTTGAAGTAGGTACTTTCTCACTAGATGCATCAACAATAATTTGAACGTTAAATTATCTAAAAAAGGTTCAAAATATGGATAAACATCACTAGCCCATAATGGTTGTGGAGGAGGAACTAAGTCAAAATAAGAAGATGTAGATGAAATATAATTAAAAAATCAATGAATAAATGGGAAATTAAATTGCAAGATTTTCCTAACACCAATGAAGAAATAAAAAAATACATGATCAAAAAATATAAGACTACCATGTGGACAAAACATATTAATTGGAAGAAAGAATATTATATCAAATAATTTAACCCCACTTGGGAACACAACAAAAGGCATGCATGGGAGTTGTAATTAATGGGAAAGTGAAGTTTTTAATTGCATAGTTGAGGACTAAATCACATCATCTTACGTGTGATGCTAGTAGATGAACCATAGCTAAGGAAGAATGGGAAACAAGAACATGCCTATTATATAACAAAGAGGTGGTGGAGATGGAATGATACTTCATCATAGAGTGCACAAACTATAATGATATCCATATGAAAGTTGAAAACAATTTGAAAGTGGACAACCTAACTACCTTATTTAACAAAGAAAGGCTTAACAAAATTCCAAGATTTTTTAATCAACATCCATAGCACAAGATCTAATATTTAAATGAGTTTGAAATTTTCTTTAGGGTTGTAGCTCTTGGTCCCTTAGACCGGTATCATGGACATCATTAAAATCTTTCATTTTATTTCATCTTTATATGGTTGACAACCTTATGTTATATTTCATTGAACATGATTTCCATGCCTCAATCTATATGAAGTGGGCAATAAGGCCCCAAATGTTTTCACCCTATCAATTTGTTAAGGATTTTTTTCATTTTTTTCTTATTGTGGATAAAAAGGAATTAGCTAAATACTATTGTAAAATGTATGGATAGAAAAAATCTAAATTGACCACAATCTTCATTCACTAAAGATAGAACAATTAATCATGCATTAAATACTGCATTACAACTATAGTTCTATTCAATGACAAGGAATAATGAGATATACATAAATTTGAAATCAAATATATGTGTACAAGATAAAAATGTTCTACAAGACTTTCATATTATTTAGATTTTGAAGATATCACAAGATAAATAACCACATAAAATCCATTGTTTGCTAGGAAATAAAAGATTTGAACCATTAAGCATGCCAAACATTCTAATATAAAATAATCTGAAAGAAAATAAAATTTCATTAATGATATTTAGGTTAATCAAATTAAATATTAATTTAATCAATTTTATATAATAATATATTAATTTAGCTAAATAAATGACTGATATTGATCATTTTTAATAATTGAATATAGAAAATATAAATAGAAAATAAATTTATTTAGTTTAATAATTGAAGAATGGAACAAGTTTGATATGAATTTGAATTTGATGTCTTAGAATTTGGAATAGTGGATAAAAACTAATAAATTACCTAAGAATTAGAATATTTAATTGTGGCATTGTTATGGACAATACCATAACCATACTCTTGTCATTTAATCACAAACTTAACCTACGCGAAATGTGAACTAATTTTATTCACTCCATTTTAGGTGTATTGGTTTATTTGATATTTCTTAATTTATTTGTAGGGGCTAGCACTATTGATAAATAGCTTAGCTAGGTTTTCATGCAATAAAGTCACAAGGACTCTTCACTTGATTAACCCGTTGAGAGTAGACAAAATCAAGGATGACACTCTTAAGTTGTGAAACTGCTCCTAAAGTGATTTTACAATGCTAGATTCATTTTACAACACCAATTAAAATGTCTATATGTATATTCTATTTGATTTATTTTCTTGATTTTTAGATTTCCTAATTGATTAGAATGACTTCATTGAACAACTTTAAATACAAGGACATAGCAACATATCATGCAAACTTCATTCAAGTAAAAATATGGCCATCACCCATTATAACATTTGGCATCACTTGTTCCCACTTTTTAAAAAAAATAAAATTGAGTGGTTGAAAATTTTGACAGTTAAAAAATTGCTTCTAATTTACTCATGGACCCACCTACCAAATCAATCAACAAATATATATAATGAATAGACATCAGTGCATTTTGTATGTCCATATATGTATTTTTGTGTAAGGGATGGCTTAGGTATACTTTGTATTCTTGGTAAAATAAATATGTCTAAAGTCTAGTAGAATAGAGAAGATGATTGCTAGGTGTTATTATTTTCTCTCTATGAAAATATTAGGCTTTAAAAATTAAGGAAAATCATTTACTTCAATTGCATTTTCTTCCCACACTAACAATTAATGGGTCATTCAATCAAAATGTATTGGTATCATTCAATCAGAGGAAAATTATGAAAAAAGAGGTGTTGATGGAATATATGGTTATGTCAAATATTTTCTTATTTTTTCCTCTCAAATTGATCATGTTTTGTTTGGAAACAAAGATGGTAGTATTTTTTTGTGTAGATGAAGTGATATCTAGAGCAAATATCAATGTGAAGGAAATTGTTGTGATAGTCAAGTTGTACTATAGTATGTTTGTACTCTTTTTAGACTAGTTTTTTTACTTTTGGAGGTGGGTGGTAGGGGTGTGGGAAGCAAGGGTCACTATTGAGGATAAACATTGTTTTAGGAAAAATATACTATGAACTGTCACTCCTATGAACATATGAGAGTTGGTTTGGATGAAAGCAAAAAATTTCTAGGATAGAGCTTGCCAAAATTCCCTTCCATAGTTTTCGATTATTTTTTTTATATTTAACTATTTTGTAAGAACCTATATATCCAAATTTTGGGATGATAGTTGAAACAAATCTCTTGTCGTCACTTTTGGAGCCTATTTTTTTTCTTAGCATATTAGATTTATATATAGCTAATTTTCATGTCTTTCCTCCATGTTTTTTCAAGTTGTGTGGTTTAGAAATAGGGAAGGCAATTTGCAAACCATATATTATGACCAAAAATGGACTTTAATTTTTTCACTAAACTATTCATATTCAAATTTTCAAATGAAGATGTAAGGCTAATAAAAAAATTATTTGATGTTTGATTGTGAAAGTGATAAAAAATCAAAATAAAAATCTACAAGGACTTTTTTATATTTTTATGAATTGAATGGTGCATATCCAGGTTTCAATTAGTTTACATAGATTGCATCCAATTTATTATTGGTCAAACTTAAAGTTGGGGTGGTGTTGATAAAAATATTTGTCAATGCATCTTTGATGTGACTCGCTCAACGAGTAGCAACAAATGTTCCAACATATTTTTAATGAATTTTTTGGGGGGATTGAAGTGTTGGTACACTTTTTTTCTCATAAATATAAAGGTACATCCCTTAGGTGCAGGTTGGAGACTCTATATAGCATAACCTACTTAGAATAATACTTTTGGCAGAAGAAATCCTACTAGAATGAGATACATGTAAAATTTTCCAAGTTTGCATCATGGCATTGGCTTTGCCTCAACTATGGGGAAATCATTTTCAACCCCTATCATTAATCAATAGACAACCTTAAACTCGGGTTCCATAAAGCACTTCTTGAAGTTTACTAGAAAAAGTCTACAAGATGTAGAAGATCACATTCAAGAGTTCATTGTGGCTTGTCGAATCTTAGGGGTAAATCAAGATAATGCATTTGTTTGGTTATTCGTTGAAACTCTCATTGGACTTAAAACAAAGTGGTTTCAACATTTGGAAGATAGATGTCTTACAAATTGAAATAGCTTGAGCAATAAATTTCTTGAAAGGTTCAAATATGTTATTAATGTAGGTGCATTGTTATGTAGGTTTTTCTAGATTTAGAAGAAAAGAGGAGATTTAATGAGAGAATTTGTGGAATGGTTCAACAAGGTTTTGAAGAAAATTCCTCATTTGGTTAAGTAAACATTTCCAATTCTACATTTCCATCTTTTCATTGCATTCTAAATTCAAATTAAGTTTAAGGAAAATTAAGGTATTTGATCTTGAAGTGGCACAATGAAAAGTTTAAATTGAGGATGGTTTGATTTCACCTAGGTTGTGAAAATAAAACAAAATTAAATAATGTACTCTAAACAAAAATCCCATCAACAATTTTCTATGCAAGAACAATATCATCAAACTATAAATTTTCATCATGTTCAACCAATAAAGATAAATCAATTATCTCCTTTGACTAAATGTTTCAACTTCACTATTTTGATTCAAGCATAATTTTAAAGGATTAAAATAAGTGACTCAAGGATTTTATCTTATGTTGAAAAGGGAGCTTAAGTATTGTTAGTTAACAGATTTATCACCTAACTCTATATTCTTATGCCCACAAAAGGTGATAAATGTAACCATAGTTGAATCGGTAACATTACAATATTACAAACTTCAAACCGATTCTCTGCTTATTTTAAAAGGTGGCAGCTACCTTTATCTGATATTCAATGAATGATTTTTAAACTAGTGATGCTTTTAACCAGAAAGCAAATAAAGGAAGGGGCTTTTAACCAAAAAGATTTAAAGGTATATATCAATTTCATGCAATAAGAAATGAAACTCCTTAAGAAAGATAACAACTAAACGAATATCACCGCAAAATTCTTATTCACAGATAATAACACCACAACAATACAACAAAATATATCATCTTCCATCCCAATAATAGATATCACACTAGCAAATATTCAGTATAAACAGAATAAATCCATACACCATAATTCAAAGATTACGCATACATAAACTTCACCAATGTCTTCTATATCAAAATAGTAGATAATAGCCAGAATAACAGAGTTTTCTCTAATGAGTAAATCAAAGTTTTCCAAAAAGATCCTAACCGCGTCAATCAAATCCATATTTAAACATAGAAAATATCTTTGGTAATGGTTTCTTGAAAGTAACCATACCGAAAATTAAAAGAAGTCCATAACTTAAAAGAGCCAACTTTAAAGAAAGTATTTGAAAATACTAAAAATAAACTATGCATCGGTCCCACCCGCTTCAACCTCATTAGCTTTCGGTTCCTCATCTCCTTCTTGTCACAACAACATTTCTTGCCCCTTCATTCTGGCTTTGTATTCCCTATACTTGGTGATGATTGCGAAAATCTCTCTGCTGCCTGGTGTTAGTGTGATCTAAAGCCCAGTTCTCCATTTTCTGAGAGAAACTTCAAACTCATTCAGTGTGTCAGACCTTCTTTCTACTTCAATTTTATAAGTTTTAAGATAGAGCTCCAGCCTCCCAAGCTTTGAGAAATATTCTTTAGCTCGAGGATCCGCTACTTCCCTGTTGAAGACTTCTTTGAATTTCGAGCAAATTTCCTTTGTTTCTAGAATTTTCTCATCAAACTCATATGTTATCCTCACCTGCAAATCATGAAAATTTCCTTTGATTTCTCCTAACATATCTAGATACTTTTCCAATACTTCAGTGATTTCTTTTACCAAATTATCATATATGCTTAATTTCCATTTAAGTGAATCAGGCCACGAAGGATCTAATTCCTTTGGATCACTAACAATCTGTTCATTTATCAACTTCAATCGATCCATGGAAACTAATTCTTTCATTTCTTCTGAAAGCACATAAAGACTGGTTCGATCTTTCCTAATTTGTTGCAGCTCTGCTATTAATCCTTTTCTTTTATCAACGATATGAGTGTAGGAAATCATAGATTTACTAATGAAAAATATAGTTTCGTGAGATAATTATTCAATCCATTCATTGGTAGCCTTGGAATAATTTAGATTCTTTCTAATCAACTGCATCACAGACTCATCAATAACACACTCTTGGGAACTAGAGGCATCAACAGACAAAAAGGGAGAAACAATAGAAGAGAACGTTTTTGAAATCCAAAACCTGAGATTGCAATTTTACCCTTTCTTTCCTTTCTTCTTTTACCCGCTTGGCTAAAGTATTGACTGAATAACTGGCATGATATACATCACCCTCAAGTGTCTAGGGACCCATGTCAACATGTATGATTTTATAATTGGCCACGGTTATCTTATCATCATCCACATCCTCTAAAGGTTCTGCAATCTCAAATACCTAATTACCAAAGACAACATCATCCAAAATTCTTGACATTTTCTAGGCTTTCTTGGCCTTGAGGAAGATTGGAGTAATTTTTTCACTGTATCTACTCCAACAGATGTTGTGGGAGTGTATTTCCTCTTCTTTTCTACTGCCTTCCTCAGCCATACTGGTGAGTTTTCTATCAGAATGGAGGCTTTATCACTTTGAACAACTTCTCTGGACTCATTAGGAATAATTGATATATTTTCTATAGGAGGAGAAGGTTCTTCAGACAAGGATGGAAAAGTATTATCTTCAACAATATGCCTAAAAATATTATCTCAATCTTTTGACACAAGTTTTGTTTGGGAAGTTTTCTTTTTAAGAGCAGGGGTAGATGGACTGTCTTGTTCACATATTGATTTCAACTTGATTTATTCCTCTGGTTTCTCACCATCACCCCCAAATTGTGAATTGGCACTAGAAGACCTGATAGCTATTCTTCTTGATGATGTACTTCCAGCGACTACCTAGCTAGATCCTTGTTCATTTTTCTGAGATGATTTTGGTTCATGAACAAAACCAGTAGCCTTACGCCATTTTCCCTCTAACCAATCTTGTTCATTTTTCTGAGATGATTTTGGTTCATGAACAAAACCAGTAGCCTTACGCCATTTTCCCTCTAACCAATCTTGAGTCCTTTTGAATACTGGTTCAGCTCATGTACTCATGTATAAAACTTCATCTTTACCCCAGTCAACTCTAGGATGCGATTTGTCAAGAAAATTATCATATTCGGGATCAAGAACCACTGAATCTTCAGTTACATTTTCAGGAATTTGGAAAGAGAGACGAAAAGTTTGTATTTGTTCAAGGGTTAACCTCATATGATCCCTCCTAAAAACTTCATTCTCATCAGTACAATCCTCCCATAAATCCTCAATTGAAGGTTGGTGTTGATATGAGCCGGAAGCGTATAGGTTTCATTTTACAAATCCCTTGTTGTCAAAATTAGTTCTTACAAACAGGTACTTGAGATTATATTCTTTAAGAATCCTTTCAACACCCTTAGCCATCTAATTGTTTTTGCACGAGAAGGAAGGAGTAACTAACGGGAAGGCATACCCCCATTTTCCCATGTTCATATATTTTATATTCACTATGGCCATTTGTCTGCAAACCTCCATAAATACCAACAAATCCTTAGGATACTTAGGCAATTTAAGTGGGGCCTTTTCATAACCTCCTATCCTCAAATAAGAAAATCTATCAAACTGGATATAAAAACTTATGAATTTCAACACCAGAGATTTTGACTCAAGGGAAAAGCGCATTTCAGGGTTTCCATCCAGTTTTCTCACAACTTCATTAAAAATGCATCATTAACAAGACAATATTCTCCCATCCCAACCTACCTGGTAAACTATGGATAACATTTATATACGGGCATGCAAAAAGTTGGTGGCACCTGTGGTTTGAACCTTGGCTAGAAATATCTCTGACTAGCAATGATATATATGAAACAGGAACACAGATGGAAAGTAGCAATCTTCTAAAAATTAACTAATTGTTCATGCAAGTGGAAGCAAATTATCTTAGCCCAATCGATAAACGCATCATCATCACATATAACCAAAATGAACTGACACATCCAGTCTTCAAATAATTCAATTTGTGCATTCCCGAAAATACGATGAAGTAAAAAAATGGCATCAACAATTTCTACTTTAAAATGCATCCTTTTAAGTTTACTAGGAAACTGGGACTTACCTCTTTTCTCTTATTTTAACCACCCTTTGGCCATAGAATTTTTACACCAAGCTTCATTAACGCTAAAAAATTTGTTAGCTGCTACAATAGACATCTCTTTTACAGGTACCTTATCTGGAATTCTCAATGCCTGAGAAACAACTTCAGGAGAAATTTTAGCTACAATGGTTTTGTCCACAGCTTTGATTTCTCGGGTTTCAGGAATGTACCTTCTTGCACATGCAGCAATTAGGTCAACACTCAGCACAACTTCTGGAAAACCCCCGACGTGAGCTAATCCACTTTCGATCACCTTGCGTCTACAACAAACTTTTCTTTACTATCAAGATGTGCCCAAAATTCCTCCAATTTAAAAAGTCCTAGCTCTATATCCCTCACACTGAGCCAACGATTTTCAATTTCAAACTACATGAGCTCACTATGCCTAAAGAAATAATAGCAGCAGGTAGAAGTACAACTAAGGCTTTAACAAATAAGTTCTCACCGCCTTAAGCCATGTAAAATGACAAGACGTGCAATTGGTGTTGAATTAATACAACACTTTATTTTATTTTGCAGTAATGAAAATCCTAAGGTTTGCGTGCCTTGTAGAAATCTTGATAAGACATCTCCCGACCATGTCGTACACTTTATTAAATGCAAAGATGGTGTCTCGAAACCTGCAGAACAATCAACTAACTCCTTTGTCATGGTGAACTAAAACTTGACAACCTAAAATCAGGAGTTACGAAGTTTTGAGAACCTACGACTCACCAACTGCAAACTTGATGTTGCAAAGGATAATAGTCGAGTTATCAGAAAGTTAGGGAAAACAAAAACCTGACGACATAGACAACAAACAAGGATCGCCAAAGAATTAAGTTTCACAACTAGGAGGACATGCAACCAAAAGTTAGGAACTTAGTGAAACCCGCGACAAAGGAATAAAATGAATATGAAGGCCCTATAAATGGGAAACGCGAACAAGGGGACATAAATTAAAAACATGATACACAGTATATTTATGAGTAACAAGTATATAACTTTTAGCATGAAGAAAATTGTGGATGTAATAATTCTTCAAGTAATGAAGAAGATTATACTCCTTCATATTCCTTTTTTAAACATCTATTATCATCAAATGCAATATGAAAATACAACATCATTCTCCAATCTAATAATTCTATTTGTTGGTCAATATCATGTTAGTGTGAATTACAAAAAGGGAAGTGCAAACAATGCTCTATTTTCACTTTTGTCTCCTTTGAAATTGGAGATTTTCAATTTTGAGATCACTAATAAATCAATAGAGAGAAATGTAGCTAAGCTAGAGATCGAAGAAAATTTGAAAGCAAAGGGAATGAAGATGAACCAACAAGCATCATGACTTTGATGTATGTGCAACCTAAGTTTTGTGGAGTAATCAAGGTTAGAAATAATCCTGTTTTTGAATTCTCTAGTCTTGAAGATGTTCCTATATCCAATATTGTGGCTTAATTTTTTTTTTCTTCTCATTATATTTTTTCAAACCAAACATATGTTCAAGAAGAGAAACATATGTGTACATTTGATAGTTGTTATAATTATAAATAAATAAATAAAAATGAAAAATGTGATATAAAAATCATTGAATAATAAATAAAGAATGAACCTAAGAACTATATAGATGTTAAAAAAAATTGGTATGAGCAATCATGAAATGATAAAGAATGATTAGAAAAATGAGGATTATTAGTCTCATGTTGTTTTTATCCCAAGTTGGTACTTGGAAACATTTGGGTTCACCAAAATGTAAGTGGGGTGATCAATGTGGAATGATTAAAAGGTTTGTGGTCTATACACTTGCACTTTCCTAATTTCATGAGAAAAATAGATCTCCCAAGGATGGGATTGACTTTCAACCTTGAGGTGATTCAACCCTATTAGGAGGATCTGCTATTTTCTTATGATAGAAATGACTGAAATGCATTTTTGGGAGATAATTTTAAAATATTTAACAAAGTAAATTGCATGACCAACACTTGAAATGTAGATTTCTATAATAATAGAAACATAAATGATAGTTTGCAGACAGATCTGGGAAGTGAAGAATGATATGTACCTTCCCAAAAAAGTGGGTTTTGAGTGTCCTAAAAGGACTCATTCGCCTAAGGGTGAATGGGTCTTTGTACAAGGTTTTTCCTCAGCTTTGGGGGTCCTCTGGTGCAAGATTTGAGCTTATGTTTGCCCCAATTTTCACTACCAAAAAGTCAGAAATAAATTTGGGATCTAAGTTTTCATGGCTTTACAACAATGTTGACAACTTTGACAACTTTGCAAAATTGCTCTTTTGATCAATCTTCAATCCTTCTTCACCTGTAAATCTACACATACAAAGTGAGAAGCTTCTTTTTTTTTGGGTGAATAGGGTTTTTCCTTAGCAAACCCCATATTGGTAATTAATGTAACATTCCCATTGTTATACACAATCATTTTTCCTATGTTTTACCCAAAAGTGAATAATTCATGCATCTAAACTTTAAGAGCAATAAAAAAAAATTCCCTTTGAATAATAAATGTACATTTGAAACATATTTCAAACTTTTCCATTGCACATAAAAGAATTCCTTCCATTGATTCAAATAATGATGATACATTAATTCCATATGATATTTCATTTTTTCAATTTCAATAGATATGGATATAAATTACATACATAGCTTAAAAAAGCTTCCAAACAAGTATAAAGTACAATGGTCCAAGAGTTCCCCCTCAAATATCGATCGCCAACTGAAGAGGAGAAGCATCACTCAAGCACTTTTCTACCAACCTCAAACTTACTGCGGTCCTCCACACATCTACCTAACAAATAAGATGTCCCTACCCTTTGAAGAAGAGATTGGTTTGGTAACCTCATAACAATAGCCTATTATGAGCTTGGTGTTGTGTCCTATACATTTCTAGACTGACATACAGTGGCTAAAATTTACATGTATGAACTTCCCATGCCTAGTACGTAATCCCGAATCATAGTGAAATCGACAGTGTAAATAGTGGCTACTTACACTACTTTGGCCAAAAGTTTCCATTACCTATAACTTAGAGTAGATGTCACATGTTCACCCACCTTCCTAGCTCAATTTGGTTTATATTGACCATTATACTCTATATCTAGGTTACCCCCTTTGCCATGGATCTGACCAATCCTAGGAATAACCCCACATAATCATCCCACAACAATATGACTATACTACCAAAGTTTTTAAAGAACATCTTGCATAATGTGACTTACATCTAACATAGACTCCCTACATATAGCGAAGATATCTACACATAGTATATCTATGTTGCACTCAAATAAACCCCCATATATAGGGTACATAGAGACATAATCAACAAGATAGGTTCTACAACATATTGCATAACCTTGAAACAAACAATCTCAAACAAACTCCACAACATAATCAAACACTCTTTTCTCAACATATTAAAAAACTAATGCATGCTTTCCAACATAAAGACAAAGGAATAGAAACTAGCATGCATGTATAAGCTCCAAATGATTTAACTCCTTCCTAGTATGAATCCTCAAGTTGGTTGACACCTCCTCCAAGTTCCACTTGACTATCCTCTTCTACTTCTCACAAAATCTCACAATAACCTCAAATACAAAATACCAAATAACTCCCAGGTCACAAGCTCTCAAACTCACACCAAAATAGCACAAAGATATTCAGAAGGATAAGTGTAGCATTTGGTAGAATGGGAAACTCTATTTATACTAGCTTGTGAGCAACCGAAGGCTACAAACAAGCATCTCTGCCACATTTCTTCCTCATATGAATCACTCATAGGTTTGCAACACATGACTGTTTCATGGTTGATTCAACTAAGTATTTGGGACAACAAGCTAAAAGTAGGTTTCCTAATTTGAATTTCAGAACAATTCCAAGTTTGCACTTGACTGATTGAAAACACTTATTTGTAGGTTTATTTAAATCCGTAGACTTCTTTTGCATTACAACCACTTCTATATATGTTTCCACCTCAAAGATTTGGCACCACCTTCACAGGCATGGCTTGCAGACTTTTTCTTTGCTGCACACATCATTTACTTCCTTCTTAAGCACTTAACTTAGTTATATTTCATACGTGCTTTGTTCTAATGTTTGACTTGGTTTTGATTCACTTTATGCACTGGATTATTCACCACTTAAAACTACACTTTATGCTTCATGCGCATATGGTTTACGTTATATGCATTGCTGCATATTTCTAACAATATGTTTAGCACTATCTTATGTGCTTTATGGCTTATATTAATAACTTCAATTTTCATATATATATATATATGTATGTATGTATGTATGTATGTATATTATATATATGTATATTTTATATATGTATACATTCATTAGTATATATATACACATATATATGTATCAATATATATAAATATTTCATAAGGTTTACAAACATATTTATAAATAAAGAATAGTATTATGCATATATTCATATGTTCAATTATATATAAATATATATATGTTACTATAACATTACACACAAACAAATACACATATATATATCACATTTACATATATGTGTAATCCTATTTTATTATCTTCATAAAATACACATACATACAATCCCTTCGATTGACATACATACATGGGATGCATACATACACACACACACACACACACACACACACACATATATATAGATGTCAATTTAGTCCAATTGGTATCACATGCATATGGGTGATCCATCCATGAGCATGGTAAGTACTTCTACCTATGTATACTTATGTATGTATTCACTCACATGTGTGATTCTACCGTAGACATGTACACACACACATATATATACATCTTATGCATATATCTCATCGATACCCCAATAAGCATACAAGAAAAGACTGACACAACACATCAAGACTTAATCACAATTCTCAACAAAGATCTCTTACCTTTCCCAGAACTGACTTGACTCTCTATATGACCAATTAGGACTTGAGTGTGTGATTTCTCATTTTAGGCTTGTTAAGGGTTACCAGACCAAGTTCTTATCCTAATTGATACTTCCCCTCTCTTCTGGAGGATTGAACCTATTCATGCACTCATCTTGGCACATCACAACCGTAGTTAGCCAAACACAACATAATCATATGCATCATACATTTCATAATTAGAAACATTATAAAATATTAAAGTACATCAATCATTCATTCATCATATTTTCATTCAAGATTCATTAAACATTTTAATATAAATATTAATAAAACACATTCAAGTAAATATCCATAAAACACATTCATTTATGAATCAATTTAACCAAACAAGGTAATAGTAATTAGGTAATATCACTTGGGGTGTAACATATTCCGCGTTGAGGATCATCATCCCCGATGATTTATTAAGTATAGACATAGAAATAATATAAAACATCAATCACTAATAATCCATAAGGCATCACATTTCAAAACATTTATTGTTTTCTAGAGTTTTCAAAATCTTACAAGACTTGGAGATCTGCTTCATCTCAGCATAATCTTCCCAAGTGGCAGAATCTTCTACATACTTGTCCCATTGGACTTTGCACTACAGAACCTCTCTATAACGTAAGTGAAGCTTACGTGTTCCGAGCACCTTGAGAGGATCAATTATTACCACCCCTAGATCTTACAACTGCTGAGCATTCCAATCAATAACATGGTTATTGCCTGGTTATACTTCTTAAGATATGAAACATGAAAAACACTGTGCATCCTAGAAAGATTCGGTGGCAAAGCAATCCTATATGCTACAGGGTTGATCTCCTCAAGAACCTCGAAAGGCCTTATGTGGCATGGAGCTAGTTTGGATGGCTTTCCAAACTTGATAGAACTCTTGTGAGGTTTTACCCTTAACAAAACCTTTTCTCCTACTGAGAAACTTCTAGGTACCCGTTTGGCATCTACATAACTTTTCTTCCTATCATTAGCTTCTACTAACCTTTGCTTAATAATTCCAACTTGCTCCTCCATTTTGGATAACATCTTTGGCCCAAGGCTTATCCTATCTTCTAGCTTATCCTAGCTTATAGGAGTTTGTTGGCAAGAGACACTGCAAACATTTTCTGGTGTTGTCATTGATGGCAACCCTAGTCGGTGATTCGATAGAGCATCCGACAGTTCTGTGTTCATCAATTCACATATAGATTTTTTGTCGTTATTTTGAGTTTTGGATCTTATGGGAGGTTAATCAATGTATGTCTTGTGTTGTCCAAAAATCTCAGTGCCTCGTATCAAGTTGTGTGCAATTATGGAGATCTGGTTGGATATCTTTCTGTTCATCTGTGTTTTGTGGCTGACCCAGATGATATAACATGTCGCGGATATCCAAGGAGTGTTTACTCAAATATTTTTGAGTTCGAACAATTTGATTTGGGTTTGAGCTAAGTTTTGACCGACTGTTGTGGATGCACATTGAATATTATTCATGATTCAAGCCGATAGTTGTAAATATTCTTAAGTTTTATTGAAGTCGACAGGTTGCAATTAAATTCTTAGTCGCGGATATATATAAATGATCAATTATATAATTTTGTGTGTGAACAAGGTGTGTTGATGTGTGTTGCGAATATCAGAAGGGTGTTTGAGCGATTTATGCATAGTTTCACTTGTGCATTAAAGATTTTGTGATGCGAGTTAGAGTAGAATAGAGAATAACTGCATAATCAGTCAAAAGGACAAAAGATCAACTACTCAACCTAACCGGAATTGTAATCAAGAATTTGTAGATGCTACTCTTTCAGTTCATTCTCTTGGATCTAATCCAAATCTTTGTAAGGCAGTGTGCCTTTCTATTTTAAGTAGTGAGCTCTAGGCAGTGAGTTTGAATGCAAGTGCATTCCCATATTATAAACTTCTTTTTGAGTATACTCAGATCATATTGTGGATTGACCATCCACCGTGGTTTTTCCCCTAACAGGTTTTCCACGTAAAAATATTTGTGTTATGTGTTGTGGTTGTTTACTTTTTGTTTCTTCATATTTCTCTTGGTTGAATGTTTTAAGTGGGTTAAAGATCATAATAATAAATTTAATTTTTGCAGAACATTGATTCATCCCCCTCTTAGTGTTGCTTGTTTACAACAATCGGTATCAGAGTGTAGAACCCCAATCCTATACCTGCACCAACACAAGAAAAAAACACAATATTAGATCAAATGCAAGTGAGAATCAATATTCCCCATGAAATTCATTTTCAAAGCTCAAATAGGAAAGAAAATAAAGAAAATGAACCAAGAAAGCAATGAAATCCTATTCTAAGATGCAAACACTCAATCCCATGTGGGAGTTGGTGCCAATTTGATGTGGAAACTGGCCCTTTCCCAACTCCTATGCAAACTTGTGATGATTTGATGAAGATTCATCCACTTGATGGTTGATTCAATTGAGCTCCATGAAGAAATTTGCAATAACCTAGCTATAAACTTGATAAAATGGATGAAAATGGATATGCTTGAGGATGAAATTGAGTATAGTAGACTTTCTCAAATTGTGGATGATCAAAATACAAAGGAAGGCCTTCTATTTATAGAAATACAAGATGGAGGAATAAACAAAATGAAGCAATGTGGGATCATTCAACATCCAATGGGAAAGTGCCACTTGTCAAGATGTGAATGTAAGAAGATTGAGCACATTTTGATGAATGTGCACAATAAATGAAATTAGGTGGAATTTGAAAATCATGAAATGACATGTTAGAGGGAAAAAGAATGAATTAAATGCCACTTGGCTCAATGCACAAGGACATGTAAGAGGGAATGAATTTCTTGTTGGAAGGACAAATCCACTTGTAGTAATATTCCCCTAAAGATGCCAAGTTGAGAGAAAATAGAGATTTAATAAATTAATTAAATGTATTTTCATGAGCAAGTGGAAAAAGCTAGAGGATGGGACATGGATTAGAGTTAGCATTAATCAGGATTTGATTAATTAAGATGACGTTAGGTGATTTGACAATTTTGACTTAGATTTTAGGATTTAAATAAATCAAAGTTGAGAGGAAAATGATTTAGACTTAGTTAAATAAAGATTTTGATTTATTTAACTAAAGGGAATGATGTTAGATTAAATCAAATAAGGTTTAATTTATTTAATTTAATAAAATGACTTTAGAGATTTAATCAAATAAAATGAATTATTTAATTTAATAGAGATCAGAGGATTAATTAAATAAATCAATGAGAGAGAATGAATTAATTAGATAAATGATTATTTATTTAATTAAGGGATGAAGAGTGATGACAAGCTAAAGAGATGATTTAGGTTGAAACGATGTTAGTAATCAAGATCAAGTGTGTCAATATATTTTCAATGTCTACATTTTTCCCCTCTTTGAACCAAAGTACTTGTTGCGTTGGTTCAAAGAATAAACGTCTTGATCAAAAGTAAAACAAAATCCAATTTCAAAATTGCCCCACTACTGTCCCAACAGACGAATTGTGCCAATATACTGCCCCCTCGAGAGCTCAGACAAAAATTTGGATTTTTGGGTGATCTCGCGAAAAAAGAGGACAAGGTGCCTGACGGGTCCAGAAAGGTTCCGAGATACCAAAAATGAGATAAAACGAGACAAAATGATGCAAAATGGTACTCAGTTGGGAAAAAATAGGATCGGGGATCCAAAACCTTAGCTAGACGGCTAAACGGGGTCAAAAAACCCTAATTTTTAGGCTTAAATAGGCCTCGAGGGGCCATTTTCAATTCATTTACACATTCATCTTGTAGAGATTTTGCACTTTTGATCTTTGACCCCTTCACGAGATGGCCCAACAATAGCTTCCCTGACACATTTTGGATAGAGTACGTACACACCAGAGGCTTCCTGGCAGTGGACCACCAGTGAGTCAACTTGACTTGACCTTGTTTTTTTATTTTCATGCGCATTTATTAGCTTAGGAATTTGGTCCTTTAGCAGCGGTCCAATATAGTGCCGCTCAAAACTCTTTTTCGGTGCCGCACGGCCTCAAACTACACCGTAGTCGTGAATAGCGACGCCGCGGCGCAATTTGGAATTAGGGTTCAAACTCCAAACTGAGCAGCATATGAAAAGTGCATCGCAGCGAGCCTCTTTGCAATTAGGGTTTTTCGCTAAACTAAGTCACACCTCAAACTACGATGTCTTGGCAGAGTTTGAGTGTTAAAGGCTCCTAGCGGTGCAATTTGGAACTTTTAAACTGTGTCGCACCCACAAACAGCAACGCATAGGCTGTTTCGAGTACGCCAAGTCAAATCAGGATCATGATTTTTGATGAATTTTAACACAGTGGCCTTTCTAATTCAGGAGGAGGTGATGATACTTCAATCATGTGAGCACAAGTCCCGGGAGCTTTTCGGCATTTTGCAGGGTATGCTCGAGCGAAAACAGGAGCACCTAGGGACGATCAGACTTTGGTACATTGCCTACGCACCGCCAGTGAGGACATATTTGGGGATGATGATAACACTTGCAGAGCAGTGGCACAACGAGACATCCTCCTTCCACCTTCTGACAGGCAAGGCCACAACCACACTAGAGGACGTGTGGCAGATACTTAGATTGCCCATCCACGGAGAGCACGTGATATACGATGTGGATGCCAAGAGGGAGGCTTGCTATGACATGATGGGCCTCAATGAGATTATCTTTTATGAGGGCCAAATCAAGCTGGAGAATTACGGGCTTGTCGTGTCACCCTTTTGCTTGGTTATTGTAGCTATCATATCAGGTCTTGTTGCACCAGATCGGCGGGGCCGATATTTTAGTCCTAGATGGGGACTCGCTTGGGAGCACATGGTCCAATGACAAGTATGCTTTGTGTGGGGGCCAGTATTGTTGGCCTCATTGTACAAAGATTTACATGAGTTTGTATACATTGACGACAGAGCCATTGGGGTTGGGGTCACACTCCTTCACATTTGAGTCTAGGAGCACATCGTTGTGCTTCGTTCGAGAGTTTTTCCAGTCGATATGGATCCAGATGATCTAGTTGTTTGGTGATACTGAGGAGGTGTTTCATTTATGCATACAGGACAACACAAGATTCCCCACTGGAGGAGAGTCCTTGATGACATGTGAGCCTTCACATGGCGGCCATATCTTGAATGGCCTGCATGGTACAATGATGTGCAGTAGCTCTTTTTCGCTTGGTAGGATAGACTAATGTAGGGCAGGGAGCACACTATGATAGAGAGATACCCATCGAGAAACATGCAGAGACAGTTTGGGGAGCCCCAAGACAGGCCCGATGATCAGTATGTTGTGATATTTGCACGTATGACGAGTCAAACCTCATGGGGCCGATACATACCCACAACTAAGGCGGTTCAGAGTTTCATGCAGTTGGTGACCAAGCCATGGCCGTACGATCAGGGTCAAGCCGATCCAGGGACCGCATAGGCATACAGGGATTGGTTCAAGCCACCTCTCAGACTTATAGTGCTAGGGGCACCCTCAACATGGCATAGGGCCACAGGCAGAGGGGCATGATGAGGCGAGGGCCAGGGAGGCCGAGGGGATGGAAGTGGAGATGGGGACCAGGGAGGAGGTGGGCTACCTCATCAACCAAATCAGGGCAGGGATTCATAGGACCAGCAACCTTTCCAACAACCGGATTAGTAGAGATAGGATGCCTTGAGATAGGACCAGGACCAAGGGTGACAGGACAGATAGGATGGTCAGCCACGTCAGGATCAAGGACCTCCACCACCGCCCGATCAAAGATGCTCAGATATTGCAGCTATAGGAATAGGTTGCAGGATTATAGGGATGGGTGGCTACCCTGATGACAGAGAGAGACCAACTGAGACATGAGAGAGATTAGGCTATCTAGTAGAGGCAGGATGCAGAGGTTAGGGTTGTATAGGAGGTGGGCCTCCGTCAGCAGATTGAGATCATGTCCACCTCTTCCTCTCGGAGTTCAATTTCACTGCGGGCATATAGGGATGTCATCTGAGAGGCAGATTATTATAGATTCCACTACCATCAGGTCATGCCTCGAGTTTTCGAGGTCCTAGATTATTCTCAGCAGATAGGATACAAACCTCTTGAACACCACGAAGAGAGATAGCCTAGCGATGACAAGGGTAGCCAGCAGGGTTAGCCTATCTTTTGATCAGAGACAAGATTCTTTTTGCACCCCATGGGCTCGTTTTGGATAGCCCTATGGGCCATTGTACTTTATGTATTCAGTACACACTTGATCCAAATTTGTACCATGACTGTGTATTATTTGATTATATATATGAGATGCGATGATTAGATGATATATGATGTGATATGTTTTATTCTATTTTATGCATTATGGATGGATTCTACTTTCTATATGTGATGCAATGCGATGATGTTTCTATGTGATGATGCAATATGGATGCATTTCCTTTTTAGTATCTTTCCTTATGTACCTTTTATGATGATGTATGAAAAATGTTATGATATGCAAATGCTTAGACTAACAAATCTATATTATGCACTTAATGGATGATGATGAGATGTATGAGATGAGATCTTTCTTTTTATTACTTTTCTCATGTATGATATGACAATGCACTTATGATGTTATGATGATGCAAATGAATGAGGATGCATATGATATGGAATGATGTACGATGTTTATGATATGATGCTTATGTTATGGTCATACAAATGGATGATATGTATGCGATGGATGTTAATAATTCCTATGTATATTATGCACATGATATGTTCTTTATGGTCATGTAATGAGTGTTTTATGAGGCATGTGATATGAATTTAATTATGTATATGGAATGGTTTCTTTTATGCTTATATAATGAATGCATATGAGATGCTTAGAATAACCAATCTATATTATGCAATGATGCATGTGATATGATAAATGCTTTCTATATGATATGGTATGTGTTATGCAGTATGTTGATGGTTTATGGATGCAGGATGGATGCATTGGCGATAATGATTTACAATTAACTGTCACGATACCATGTTAGCACGAAAAAGGAGATAGAAGAAAGCAGAGGACTTCAACAAGACACAAGATTATGATGATGATGATGATGCTTACCAAGGATTTGGGATTTTAAAAGGGCCAATTACCTTATGTTTGATAACACACATAGGTGTGATGTGTTGGGTGAAAATTATGTAATCAAATTTTCAACAGATTACACAACTAGGACTTTAGCCACAACTATTTGAGATGTAATCTATCCTCTCAGAAAGGGGAGGCGCCCTTCTTACTACTTTTAGAAATAAGTAAAACTAATCAAGTATTTACATGTAGACTATGATTAATGGATTCGAGGTGTGTCACATTCATCCTTCTCTATTTTTTCAGAGAAGATGTTTTACAATGCTCCACGGTCGATAGTTCTGATTCGGTACAACTCCAAACTAAAGACAAAGCAGTAATTCCAATATCTCTATCTTGACAAAGCAAAGTTTAGAGATACCAACATGATAACAATAACAATAAAACAATAAAGGAAAGCTTAAAAAGGCACAAAGTAATTCCATAACTTTCCAACAGTAGATCTTGCAAGTCTCCTCACAACAGTGGCATAATGTTTTGCCCTCTGTTTGTACCTATTACGAGCTTGCTCCATTTTGTCTAGTCTTCCAGCCAAGATATCTAAAGTCACTTGCGCATCTGCTTTGGCACTTTCATTTGTACCTTTTCCAAGTTGGACCCTTGTCACTGTGTAATCTTCCATGTTGATATCTCCTTCTTCATGAGGTGGTATGCCAATTTTCTCATATTTATGACTAGTTTTGTCAACATTCAGCTGTGAATACACTTTTTCCTTTTTCTTCCCTTTAGCTTTTAGAGGGACTATCTCTTCAAGGTCGAGCTCTTATGGAGAAATCATTTGTTTCTTTCGCTTTGACACTTGAGATATCAAACAAGGGGGAAGAGAGGAGGTACGAGCTTCTGGATTAACCGTCAACTCTGTTGTCACTACTGAAGTAACGACTGGTATTGTGACAATGGGCGCAGTATTTGTCATAACTGCTTCTATAGTTGGCACATTGCGCTGATTAGGCATGGATTCATTCATGAATCAATTAAAATTAGTCTCTGAAGTGATATCATATGATGGTGATGACATGCTAGGAATAGATGATGGAGGGTTGGATAAAATATCAACCGTGTGTATACTTGTCACTGAAGGGGTATCAAGTATGGTTGATGTTGCAGGGGTAGGTGAAACATAGACACCAAATGCAAATTACTATGCATGATTGCTCTCAGAGAATCCTCAAGAGGCTTCATCTTGGTTCTTTCCGCAAAATCAACTAGGTCTTGATGACCGACCTCTGTGTCTTTTATCTCATCTACCTTGGAGACCACCACTGTCGCGGATAAACACCTTGATATTTGTATTTCATTTTTTTTCTAGCCCTTGAAGACGATGGAGGTTTCTAGGCAGTCATCTAAGAGCAATTGAATCAACAAGCAACAACTTTGAGGATCTTTTGATGAGATTTGAAAAGAGACTGCAAGATGTGGAATCAACAAACGTTAGTCAGAAAATAGCATTGGGATGCGTGAAGTGAGCAACGATGTCAAGAAAACATGAAACGGGCGATGAGGCACAAAAAATGATGCATGGAGCAAAAAAAATGAGGTTCGGAGCGAAGCTGGGAAGAATCAGAATGATTTAAGGAAAAACAAGAAAAAGTGCAATGGCGCTAAAAATCAACACCCTTGCACTTTGGGGAAAAGTGACTTGGTGCAATGGCACTGAATTTTAGTGCCATTGCACTTTACAGTGTTAGAAATATTTCATGATGTCAGGGCGCTAAAAATTAGCGCCTTGACATTTCCTTCTTAAAGGCTCAAATGCAAGTGTAGGAGCATGGTATTTGAGTGCCTTGGCAAATGGGAAGAACATGTTTTGTAATGCAGACCAAAAAGCGCGCCCATCAAAGAGAAATTTATCACTTGGAGAAAAATGTAGAACATGTTTTGTTTTTGGTGTAAACGCCTTCAAAAATAGCGCCATAGCATTTGGTGAAACTCATTTTTAACAAGTGTGAGCTTCATTCTACAAAACCCATGCATGTTGATGGCCATTGAAATCAAGGAAAGAGAATAATATTAGAGATCCAAGGGAGCACCTTTAAAACATGTTTCTATCCATGGCGAATATAGAAAAAATCAAGAAACGAGTTCAAGATGTTTTAGAAAGAGAAAATGCATGAACAAAGGAAAACGCGTTTTGAAGATGATGAAGATTTTGAGAAAACAAAAAGAAAAAACGTATTTACAAATCTAAGATAAAATGCGTTCATGAAAGGAAGGAATGGAAGGAGAGAAGAAAAAACGTACCTGGAATAAGCAAACAAAACCTAGCTCGACCCAAAATGGAAATCCTCACAAAAACGCATTTTGAGGAAAAGGGGAGTTCGCCCAGCAAGAAGAAATGGAGGTTGAAGACCAAAAATGACAAATAAGAAACATATAATCACTTTTAAGTGATTTACAATAACCTAATTCGACCCAATAAAAAGTGGCATGAAATAAGGCACATTTAGTGAAACATGTAAAAGACCCAAAAAACCATGCTGAAGCCAAGAATTGGCTAAGTCTGGGAGAAAAGTGCAAGGGCACCAAAATTCAGTGCCATTGCACTTTACAAAAATCACTTAAGTCCAGGGACGCTGATTTTTAGCACCCTTACACTTTTGACACTTAGTCATTTTTTGAAAAAGAGTTGGAGCATTGTTTTTGAGACAACTCCACTTTTCCCAATTTCACTAAGTATCAATAGTGAGAGCTTGCGAAGGTACTCGTTTCGAAGGTCTTCGCGAGGTGAACATAGGGGGATGCTCAAACTGACTGTTTGAAGCTTTGGAATGCATTTGGAGGTGGCTTGAAAATCACCTCATTTTGCGTGCTTGAACTTCATGAACCTAGGAAACGAACAAGTTTCGCAGGGGGGTTATCCATGGAACGAGCGCTGCTAGATTCCGTGATAACACGATGCATCAAGGTATAACGAACCAGGATGGAGTTTCGCTTAGTGTGATGGAATTTGACTTGAAAATTAGATAGGAGTACTCCTATTCACACCTGACATATGAAACCTTATTCAGAATGTAGTTTAGATATTTCAAATATCTCAGACCAAAACATAGAAAAGTAAGCCTTTCTATGTGGTCAACAAGACACCTAAAACACCCTCCCTACACCCAAACAAAGCACGCATGACTGAGGTTATAGTACAAAAACATCCAACAAGCATAGTAGATAAAAAGATCATGATCATTGCCCCACTCCTTTCTCTCTAAATCCCTTCATTTGGGACATCATTGAGAGGTCATCGAAATGAGCGCAATAAGATAAGCCAAAAGACAAAGATAAAGTAAACAAACAAGCTAATGTTCTTCAATACCGCTAGCGAAGACTAAACCACGGTGATGCCTAATGTTGATTTCCATTGTAGGAAGGATGCATCCTAGGACATGATGATATCAAATGATTGATTTGGGACTGATTGTATGACAAGCTATTGACACAAAGATTTGACTAACTTGTTTACGTACTCACCTAGACTTGAGACCTTGACGTTTTGAGTTTTCACTTTTGACGTGTCAGACTTGTTTCCAATTGTTTCACCAAAGGTTGAAGATGACGATGATATTATTATGAGTGATGTTTATTTCGGGTGAAAGTGAGGTGAGACAGATGGATTTTTTTTTGGGTTTTTTTTTCAATATTTTTGATGTTTTTGAAATGTTTTGAGGCTATTTTTTGGTATTTTTTGAGATTTTTCAAATGTTTTGATTTTCGAATTTTCCAATGTTTAGGGGTTTTATGAGATTTTGACCAAGAGACTAACCTAAATACCTATCCTAGGGGCCTCGGGGGCTGATCAACAAATTAGCCTTGCCTACGTTATACACGTAGAGACCACGTAGTTCGACAAGACGACTTTGTTTTTTTACTTTTTTTGACTTTTTGACCTATTTTTGGATTTTCTGATTTTAGGGACTTCAAGAATAAACAAATCTAATCCGATGAGAACATGCCCCCAGTGTGATGCAATAGACTACTCCTATAAAGGCAGGACAAACTAACCTTAAGAATGGGCCAAGTAGTACTAGGAGGGATCATGACACGAACACAGGACTAAGCTATTATGCAGTTTCCAACATATGATGGATGGGGATATGGAATGTGATGGATGATGGAAGCGTGCAGAACAAGTCATGAAGAGCCTGGTGGATGGAAAGTGCTTATTTACACAAGGCACCTATTTGCCAAGTTTTCACCAAGGTACTTGCCCAAAGTGCCACTGAAGTGGTTTTCACTAGAGGACGATTTTTCTCTTCGTTTTAATCCTTTTTCGATTTTTGGATTTTTCTTTTTTGATTTTTTTGTTGTCACCAAGATGCCTGTTTGCTAGGTTTTCATCAGGGTAACCATTTTTTCAGGAAATTTTTTGATTTTTTTGTATTTTCGATTTTATACCTTGGAAGGTTAGGCATAAAACTTTTTGAGATGGGAGTTGTTCATGGGTTCCTGCAGAGGTTCCCCTTCAGGTGTTGATAACTGATATGCTTCTAACTTATAGCTTGTTGTGATAAAAAATGGTCTCAACTAGTTGGGTTCAAATTTTCCTTTTCCATTTGGATTTGGGACGTTCTTCTGATTCTCCTTCAGCACGAGCTCTCCAACTTGGAATGTCTGAATCTTGATTTTCTTGTTATAGCTTCATTTGAGTCAGTTTTGATAGAATTGAAAATGATTTAAGGCATCCATATGCTGCTCATCCAGTAGCTCCAACTCATTTAGTCTTGATACTCGGTATTCTTCATCTGTGATGAGGTTCTGCAATGATATTCTCAATGATGGGAGCTCAATCTCGATGGGTAATATGGCTTCTGATCCATAGACTAGGGAGAATGGGATGACACCTATGGGTGTGTGGATGTTGGTTCGATAGGCCCGGAGAGCAGGATTTAGCTATAGATGCCAGTCATGACCTGTGTCATTGACTATTTTCTTGAGGATCTTCAAAATGGTTTTATTGGTGGCTTCTACTTGGCCATTTCCTTGGGTATAATATGGAGTGGAAAAGTGATGTTGGATTTTGAATTTGTCACATAGGTCACGGACATCTTGATTTTTGAATGGTGTCCCATTATCTGAGATAATGGCTTGTGGGACACCTTAGCGGCATATTAGGTAGTTCAAGATGAACTTAGCTATCTGCTTTCTAATTATGTATGTCATGGGGATAGCTTCCACCCACTTTGTGAAGTATTCAATGGCGGTAATGATAAACTTGTGGCCACTGGATGAGGTGGTGGTGATTTTTCCAACAAGATCAATCCCCCACTGCGAAAAAGGCCATGGTGTGATGATCGGATGGAGCTCTTGAGTTGGTGCATGGATGAGGTCCCCATGCTGCTAACATTGCAAACACCTTTGGACATAGTCATGAGCTTCCCTTTCCATAGTAGGCCAATAGTACCCTATCCTCAGCAATTTCTTGGCCAAGGTCATACCGCTCGAGTGTGTACCACATGTCGTTATGTACCTCAGTTAAGGCATTCAATGCCTCCTCAACATTTAAGCAACATAACAGGGTTCCTTCTATGCTTCTACGGTAAAGGGTTTCTCCTAGGATGACAAACTAGGATGCTTTTTTGACAAATGTTTTCTTAAGTTTTGAGGTTATGTCAGCTAGGAGGACTCCTATTCTTAGATAAGTGTATATGTCGTGGTACCAAGGAATACCGGGACTAATGATTTCCCACACAAATTCTGACTCTGGTACCTCGAATGCAGGCACGAGAAGCTGCTCTACCAAGAATTCATGCTTTGGGACATTGCAAGGGATATCCAATAGGGATCCAATTGTCGCCATGGAATTTGCTGCTTTGTTGTTTTCTCTAGGTATTTGCTCGAATGTGATCTCAATGAAGGACTCCTTAAGACTTTCCACCAATTTCTTGTATGGAGTTAGCTTGTTGTCCTTAGTCTGGTACTCATCATTCACTTGATTGATTATAAGTTGTGAATCCCCATATACCTTGAGAGCCATGATATGCCACTACACTACTATTCTAAGTCCTATGGTTAGAGCCTCATATTTTTCTATATTTTTTGTGCAAGAAAATGCCAACTTGTAGGATCTTGGTATGCAGTCTCCCTGTGGAGTGATGAAAAACACTTTGGCTCCCGATCCATGTTGTGTGTAGGAACCATCGAAGTACAACTTCCAATGGTTTGCTATGTTCAAGTTGAAGATGGATTCATCTGGGAACTTCGAAATTAGTGGATTCTCTAAATACATTGGTGCTTCTTCTAGTTGGACTACAATGGCTTGCCCTTTGATGGCCTTCCGCTCTACATACTTGATGTCATATTCTGATAGGATCACGACCCACTTGGCCATCCTTCCTGTTAACATTGCTTTGGAAAGGAGATACTTGAGTGGGCCAATCTTGGCAATGAGTTTGATTTTCTATGTCAACATGTAGTGTATGAACTTCTGTGAGGCAAACACTACTGTGAGACAAGCCTTTTCGATGAAGGAATAATTTAACTCATGCCCTACCATGGTTCGGCTGATGTAGTATATGGCTCTCTCTTCCATTTTCATCGTGTTGGGCTAGGAGAGCACTGAGAGCTGCAGTTGTTGTTGATATGTAGAGGATTAGAGGCTTTCCTTGGATCGACAACATAAGCACTAGAGGTGTGAGAAAATACTCTTTGATTTTGTTAAAGGCTTGATCACACTTTTCGTCCCACTTGTATGCTACCCCCTTGTGGAGTAGGTGAGAATATGGGATCGACTTGTCTGCTAGCTGAGTTATGGACCGGCGGATTGATTGGAGCCTACCTTGTAAGCCTCTCAATTATTTCAATGTCTTAGGTGCCTCCATCTCAAGGATTGCCTTTACCTTAGTGGGATCTATTTCAATTCCTCTCATAGACACGATGTATCCCAACAACTTCCCTGATTGTACGCCGAAGATGCACTTCTTTGGATTAAGGCGGACCTTGTATTCCTCAAGTCTATCAAAGATGGCACTTAATGCTGCTATGTGGTCCCTTCTCCTTCTAGATTTTTCTAATATTTCATCGACATAATCTTCCACAGTCTTATGGATCATGTCATGAAATATTAAGGTCATGGCTCTCTGATATGTTGCTCCAATGTTTTTTAGGCCAAATAGAATCATGTTCTAGCAATATGTCCCCCATGGACAAGTAAAAGTTGTTTTATGCTGATATTCTTTGGCTATCATGATTTGGTTATACCTGGAGAATATGTCCATTAGTGAGAGCATCTCATGTCTCGCGGTCATGTCTACAATCATATCAATGTTGGGAAGTGGGAAGTCATCTTTGGGACATGCTTTGTTTAGATCTCTGGAATCTGTGCATATATGGATGACCCCATCAGACTTTAAAACAGGAACCAGATTTGATACCCACTGTAGGTAGTCTATTGGTTGTATGAACCCTGCGTCAAGTAGCTTCTTCAATTCCATTTTGACTAACAAGGCTAACTGGGGATGCGTTTTTTTAATTTTCTGTCTGATAGGCTTTGCTTCGGGGTAAACTGCTAGATGGTGGACCACAATCTTCGGATCAAGCCCAGGCATGTCGGCATAGCTCAAACAAAGTTGACCTTTCTCTCCCTTAAGAAAGTAGCTAGGAGCTTCTGTTCTTTTGTCATCAATGATTCAACATAAAATGTGATATGTGGAGTTTCGTCTGTTCCCAAGTTGACTGGGTTGTACCTTTCTGCTAGAACCGCTGACTTCTCCTGATGTAGAGCACTGAGGGGAAGATTGAATCCTTTATCCTCAAGTGCCTAAGAGAGGTTTTCACCATTGGATACGTCCTTTATTTTTATTTTTTTTGGGTCAGAGAGTTCCACGGTGTGGTTTTCACTCAAAGACCTTGAGATTATTCTCAAATTTTTGCTTTTGTGACTAAAGGATTTAATTGTTTCCTCGTAGTAAGCTTGTGTGTCTAGAATGATATCAAACCCAACCTTGTGATCTTTGCATGGTATCGTGTCCCATAGTCCCATGAATTCTGAGAGTTCCTCATCATTTTTTAAAGTGTCTCAAACGGGTGGTCCTCATTGGTTGTAATCGATGAGTTGGGGGTAGACTAGGTTGATTTCATGGGTTTGACTGGTTGACTCAAATGACACGGTACTAATCATAAGGAGAGAGGAATTCTCAAATAGAATAGTTAGGTCAGTTATGGCATCTTACTCATCATCACTACTACTATAGACGTCAGTTATGTCAAAGGTGAAGTTGTCTAAAGGAAGACTAGTGGATACGGGTAATTGAAGGGCGATTATCGTTTGCTGAGGAGTTTTGACCTTCTTAACCGAGAGATTTCAGCCACATATGGTTATACTCAGAGGGGTACATCTAAGGAAAATATTTTTTATTCACATCTCAAGAATGATGGGTACTAGAAGCCTATTGTCATTTTTTCCTAGCCTCTTGTTTTTGTCATAGCCCATTGTGAGAATCATTTGTAAGCCTTTATTGCTATCATCCATAAGTAGATCAATTGTTGTTCTATTGTATTGGTACAGGAGATAGCATGGGTCCTCTTCTATTACTTCCCGTCCTAGGTCTCCCCAACTTCTGAAGTTGGAAGATCCTGCTGTGAATGTTTGGGATGAGGAAGCGTCATTTGATTGTGGTTGTCCTCGTGATTTAGGGGATTGTGGTAACTCTCCTACCACAAAAGCATTTTTTGGAATTGTGTAGTGTCCACACCCATTGTCCTGGATAATGACCTTAATATTGGAGATGGCAGGGATGGTGGGTGTCTTTTTCACAGAAGTGGAGGCGAGAGTAGCTAGATCAATGTATGGAGTTGAGGGGCCTTCATCATTCTTAGACACTTGGGGGATTTTGTAATATTTTGCATCTAGGCTCTTGCAGTAAGAAAAGGGTTTGGGATCCCCATGGATAGTGACCTCTTGGCCTTGGTATGTGAACTTGACACATTGGTGGAAGGTTGATGCCACTACTTGCATCCCATGGATCCACGAACGTCCCAAGAGAATGTTGTAAGGAAAATCGAGGTCAAGGACCTGACCGATAGTTTCCATAATTGTTGGCCCTACTTGAATAAAGATTTGAATAGTGCCCTGAGACACTCTTTCTTAATCATCATAAGCCCTGATCGTAATGCCTTTTCCTTTTTCAATGGAATCCTCTAAGATTCCCAAATTCTTTATGAGCTTGAGGGAATAGAAGTTTAAACCTGCACCTCCATCCACCAAGACTCTCTTGAATTTGTTCTTATAGACTAGGACCTCTAGATGAAGGGAACGATTGTGAGATGGTTGGGCGGGAAAGTCTTGATTGGAGAATGTAAGAAGATTTGGGGTAATGAGGTTTCCGACCATAGCTTAGAATTTTTTAGAATCAAGATCCATGGAGACGATGGATGAAGCCAATGCTTCCTCAAGAATTTTTTTGTGGGCAGATGAAATCTTCATCAACTCCATGATGGAGATCTGAGCTAGGGTTCTTTTCAATTGGTCAAGGACATTATAGCCATTGGGAACGAATCTTGGGTTGGAAGTGGGTGCTCTAGGAGGCTGAGATGACCCTGCGATGGTGATTTTTCCACCTCTTGTGGTGACTCCACAATCAGCTTGGGCTTCTTTGATGGTGATAACAGTTCAATACTCATCTAGGGACGCGACGACATGGTCGTATACATGATTCAAACTTTTGAAGGTACCCTTTCCTTTATCATTGTTATTTTTCCCTTTGTTGTTGTGATTAGGCATCGGATTCGTGTAGATCTTAAGATTTTTATTTCCCGTTGGTTGTTCCACATTTATGATTTTATCATCAATGAGGTCTTGAATCAAGTTTTTCAACCTCATACAACTGGTCGTTGTGTGTCCCTTGATCTTGTGAAAATCATAAAGGTGATTTTCATTGTACCACAGTGGTTTCACCAAGGGCTCTTGATAGTTATCGTAGATGGGGATTGTGATGATTTTTTCTGCCACTAGCCTCTTCATGATGGATTTAGCCGATTCCCCAAGGGCTGTGTACTTTTGCTTGGGGGAGTTTTTGTTTCGCTGGGGTGGTTCCCTTTGATCGTTCACATTGTTGATTGTTTGATTACTCGACTGTTGAGTTACAGTGTTAGCTTGACGATTCTTTTGATTGTTGTTTTGGGGTTGTTGTTGGGGTGCGGGTGTGTTTTGTCAAGGAGCACTGATGGAAACTTTGGCATCGACAACACCATCGTTGGTAATGTTTTTGTTCTTCGCCCATGTGCGATGCTTGTTGTTATAGCTGGTGGATGAGTGATTGTTTTGTTATTCAAGATATGTGGGTGACCCCCCTTGTGCAATAAGGGCTCGTTCAATGTTAAGCACCTTGGAGATCAATTGGTCGTATGTGGTGATACCTTGCACCTTGAGATGGAATGCCAAGGCTCCTTCGAGATTTGAAATGATGGTGAAAACTTTTTGTTCTTTAGGCATGGCCCATTTGCTCCTATTGGCCTTGGATCACCATCATTGTAGGAAGGAAGCAAATGATTCATTTTTACCTTGTTTGAGAGTTAATAGTTCCTCTAGACTGACATCCATACCGATATTGAATGCGTATTTTTTTATGAATGCGTCTACTATCTCTTGCAACTTTTTGATGCCTGGAGGGAGGCAAGAGAACCACTCCATGGCTTGGCCAACCAAACTTCTAGGAAATAGTCGCATCAAATATGTATCGTCATATGCAACTTCCATACAATGCACTTGGAATTCCCTGATGTGATCTTCAGGGTTTCCCGTCCCACGGTATTTATCAAATTTGGTGATCTAAAATCTCTTTGGGAATGGTTTCAGTACAAGACTCTTGTCAAACGGATATGGACAAAATTTGTTGGGTGTCTTTGTGGTTTTCCCTGACTGAAGGTCAAGCACTTGTTGCGAGCGAAACTTGATTTGTGTTGTCACATCATTTTTTGGATCAGGGTGTGGAGTGAAGGTGTTTTGTGGTGGTTCAATTGTCAACGAGATGGGTGGATTGGTTGGTTTATTGGTGGATGGTGCTTGCACATTTTGCTGCACCAAGTATGCTTCAAATTGTTGTTGTACCAACAATGCTTGTTGTTGGTCTTGTTGCTGTTGCGCTAATAATTCTTGTTGTTGAGCTTGTTGTTGGGTTGCTAGCTGGGCTACTTCTTGCTGCTCTTGGTATTGCTTCAGTGCTTTTTGGTATGCTTGTTGTTGGTCTGCTTGTTGTTGTGCGAGGTATTGTGCTTGTGCATGTGCTTGTTTATCTTGGTATTGGGCTCGAACTTGTGCTTGTACCTAAGCCTGGGCTTGTGCTTGTTGGGAAGCTTGTGCAATTTGTGCGGCTTGTGCAACCTACATGGCTTGAGCAACTTGGGTGGCTTGTGTTGCTTGAGTGGCCTAAGCGGCTTGCGCTGCTTGAACGGCTTGCACTGCTTGAGTGGCTTGTTGTGCAGCTAATTGTGTTTGTGCTTGCTAAGCAACTAGTTGTGCAGCTTGTCAATTTTGGATTTGTTGGAGTGCCTTTTGATAGGCGGCTTGCAACACAATGTTGTATTGGTTTGATGTGTTTGAATTGGGTGGTGGTGGTGGTGGTGGATTTGGAATGGTGCATGTTATGGTGATGAGAGACACCATTGTATTGATGATTGGGATTTGGGTGGTGGATGGTGCGATCGATATGCTTGGTCCTTGAGATACCATGTTTTGAGATATTTGGGGGATGGTTGATGATGTGGTGATATCTTTTGTTACAGGGATGGTTGCCATCTGTTGTTGCGATATTGATGGTAAGATGGGAGGATTTGATATGATGTTTTGATTGATGATCGGGGGGTTGCCTTGACTAAGTGGTGGTAACGAAGGTAATCCCAAACCAAGAGGTGATGTTGATGTTGGCAGAAAGGGTGGAAGTGGTCGAAAAATGAGTGGCATACTCCCTTGGGGAAATGATGACGGTGAAGGGTCAAAGATGCCCCTTGGTCCAAATAAGTCACCTTCTCCTTGTGAGGTCATAGGGAGAGAGGTTTGAGGTGTTGCATGAAATGGTGATGATGGGTCATTGGGATCATGAAAGGTGAGGGGGACATATGGATGTAATGTATTTTGGGGGACGGGTTCCCCCAAGATAGTATTTGCATCCAAATCTTGATTATTCACAAGGGGGTGTGTTTGTAGTGCATTGAGAAATGTGCTCCCTTTGTTAATGATGGGTTGAGTTGGAGCAATGGATGATGTAATTTGTGGGATGATTTGAGTGATGTTTTGAATTGGGGGTGTGGATGAAATTATGAGTGTGGTTGATATTGGGGTCATGATCCCAAGAGTTGGTTCCACAATGGTACTCACATCATAATTGAAGTGGAGTTTAGTCCCTTGTTTTTCTAATTCAAGCATATATTGTGAGGGATGGAGCTTCATCATTATATTGAAAATCCTATGATTTTTGGGATTTTGGACCATTTCAATGATCTCATCTTGTGTCATCCCGAAGGCATTATTGGTGATATCCTCTACTTGACCTTCCTCTTGAGGATTCTGTGATGATGAAGGAAGATTAATTAGGGGATTGCTTGATCCAATGATATTCATTTCGAAATTGGTTGGCTTAGGTCACTTGAAGTTGATTTTTATTTGTTTGCCTCCATGTTCATCTTGTGTTGTGATCTAGTTTGCACCATAAAATAGGGATCAATTTTCAAGAATGTGGGAGGTGAATCTCTAATTCTTTGGATTGATGTAAATTTAGGTAAAGAGAAAATTTAGGATGATTTAAGGATCAAAGGTGTGATGATGAAATGTGTGAAAGATGAATGATATGGATACTTGAACTCTTGGAAGATCTTGAGGGGAATGCTAGACTTTTGGGACTTTTTGGATTCTTGGATTTTTTGGATTTTGATTTTCGATTCTTGGATTTTTTATTTTTATTTTCTTGGATTTTGATTCTTGATCTTGGTTTGGTTTTGGATTGTTTTGATTTTGGATAATGAACAAATGGATCCCAAGATGTTGGATGTTATTTATGGGATGGACTTTCTCTCAAGATGATAATTTGAATAAGTGTAGGGAGAAGGATGCATCTACCCACACCTAACCAAACAAGATGATTTGGTGACAATTCAACTAAGAATATTAAGAAGGATGCATCTACATATACCTAGCTAAACAAGATGATTTGATGTTTGATTCATGGATTTTCCAAAAATTCTAGCATGAAGGATGCTTTCAATATTTTCAAGAGTTGTTGGTGAGATGATCTTGGTTTGATGTTTGAAATATGGATGAAGGTTTTGATTTGATCCTATGTGTACCTAAAAAGACTCTTGTTTACAAGACCTCAGTTTTGAAGAACACACTTTACTATAAACAATATGCTCAAATTGTCGGAAAAGATTTGGATTTTGACAATAATAAAATGAGTACAAATTGGGATTGTTTCTTGAAGCTCTTCTATAAAAGTTGAAAAGCAATCTTTGTTTGAATTCGTAGAGCGTTGAGAGACGCTTTTCATGATCTTTTGGACTAAGAGCTTTTTGACTTTGGTTTCCGGATTTTGATCTTGCGTGAGATCATTTGAGACACATGTGTGGGGTTCAATTATTCTTAGCTTTGCTTAGTGAATTCTTTTTTTAACCACAAACAATTCTTGATTAGGTTTCTTCAAACTAAATGTCTAATTTCCTAACCTCTTATCATCCCACAAAGTGTATTATGTGGAAATCAATGCAATTAAGGAAAAAGTTTCCTATTGTTGACTTTAGTAAGAAAATAGAGATATAAATTCAAATGTTTAGAAACCTCTAAGGATAGAATCCCTAGGGCAAGCAATAACACATGAATTTTTTCAAAGATATTTGCTTCCTAAAGGGTTTGAAGTTTGATGATAATGTTGAATGTTTGTTTTCCTAATGTTTACGAACAAGCAAAGTGTTTTGTTTCCAAGAACATGCACAACCCTATAGATATGAAAGACTGTATTTGTTGAATCCCCACTTGGACAAGTCTAGCTCTGCCTACTTTTAGAAAATGGTTATATGCTTGACCCCACTAGCTCCCCTCCACGAGACTCACTTATATGGGGCATCCAAGCATCAGTACCCATGAAACTCCCATGGAATACTTTCCATTTCTACTAAAAGTCATAAAAGTGTGGGGCGGCTTCAGAACTACCGTTCTTGCACCAACAAATAGATCAAGTATTTTGGCCTTTTCTAAACAAGGGTTTTAATGCAGGCATTCCATTCATGGGGGACCATCCATGTAGTGAGATACCATTGCTTCCCTTCTCGTTGGAATAATCCTCGTGATACTGGCCTTTGTTCCAGTACCCACACTTATATCCCGGGTGGAAGTCATTTGGCTTTAGCGTGTTCCCGATTGTGTCGTTCCCTTGGTGAATAATTTTTCCCACAAGGCAGGCCCTCTAAGATAAACAAAAGCAAGCAAACATATTCGTAGTTCGATCAATCTTTGTTGAGAAAAAAAGAGAGAACACACTTAATATGTTCCACTCACACTCGCATGTTTTGTTCAATTTTTTAGTCCCAAATGAAATGTGGAGGCAATCACTTTACCCAACTTAAGATCACCAAAAAGACTTTTGATTCTCAAGATCATTGTGAGGCACAAGAGAAGCACATACATCTTTTTGATAGTATTATTTTGGGTAAGTGATTACAAGAAAAAGAAGCACATGTTCATTTTATCCTTTTAAAGCAAGAGTGACTTCTTTTTAAGCACCAAAGGAAGTGTGAGATTTTGATTGTTCAATTGTTAACCTTAAACAAAATCTAGTAGATTTTCCTAACGTTCATTTTAAACCCTTTGTAGCAAAAATGAAAACTTTTGCAGTGTTCTTTTTAGTGCCCAAAATAAATTTAGTGTGTCCTAAGCACATGAAACATAACAACTCCTTACAATAAATATTATAAGTTCTCCCAATGTGTTAAAAACACAAAAGTGTTCAAAATCACTTGATATAATAAGATGGCAATGTCATTATGAAGCTTCAAATTTGTTTCCCTCCTTCACCTTTGATTAAGCCAACCTTCAAAAAACTAGTTAGAATTGCAAAACAGAGGTTAGAAAACTAGTTAGCAAATCCAAATAACCAAAATAAAAAAGGCACATGTCACAAAAAATTGAAATTTTACTTTTTACTCCACCCTAGTGGTGCAACCCACATATGCGTCATTGTTTGAGCAAGTCAATGGCGCTGTATAGCGCCGCTATGTCTGCAAGCAATGCTCTGCAACAAGACAAAGAGCGTAATAGCGACACAGTTTTGATTAGCGGCGCTATTTGAAATTTGAGAAATCCCACACTTGAGAGTTGAACCAGCGTCTCAGTTTAGAATTTCAAATTTTCTGGGTGGAAGGTTTGAGCAACGATGTTTGAAGTTTGTAGAGTCGCTAGGCTGATAACGGTGCAGTATGGCATCGCTAGACTAATAGTGGCGCAATTTCCTGTAGACACCAAAAAAACACAAAAAAGCATGAAATTCTGTTAAAAAATGTGATTAGAACTTGAGGTTTTCCCTCCTTCTAGCACCAAATCTAGAACCCCAATCCTATACCTGCACCAACATAAGAAACAAACACAATATTAGATCAAATACAAGTGAGAATCAAGATTCCCCATGAAATTCATTTGCAAAGCTGAAATAGGAAAGAAAATGAAGAAAATGAGCCAAGAAAGCAATGAAATCCTATTTTAAGATGCAAACACTCAATCCCATGGGGGAGTTAGTGCCAATTTGATGTGGAAATTGGCCCTTTCCCAACTCCTATGCAAACTTATGATGATTTGATGAAGATTGATCCACTTGATGGTTGATTCAATTGAGCTCCATGAAGAAATTTGTAATAAAATAGCTATAAACTTGATAAAATGGATGAAAATGGATATGCTTGGGGATGAAATTGAGTATAGTAGACTTGCTCAAATTGTGGATGATCAAAATACAAAGGAAGGCCTTTTATTTATAGAAAGACAAGATGGAGGAATGAACAAAATGAAGCAATGTGGGATCATTCAACATCCAATGGGCAAGTGCCACTTGTCAAGATGTGAATGGAAGAATCTTGAGCACATTTTGATGAATGTGCACAATAAATGAAATTAGGTGGAATTTGAAAATCATGAAATGACATGTTAGAGGGAAAAAGAATGAATTAAATGCCACTTGGCTCAATGCACAAGGACATGTAAGAGGGAATGAATGTCTTATTGGAAGGACAAATCCACTTGGAGGGATTTTCAAACTTGGAGGAATATTCCCCTAAAGATGCCAAGTTGAGAGAAAATAGAGATTTAATAAATTAATTAAATGTATTTTCATGTGCAAGTGGAAAAAGCTAGAGGATGGGACATGGATTAGAGTTAGCATTAATCAAGATTTGATTAATTAAGATGACGTTAGGTGATTTGACAATTTTGACTTAGATTTTAGGATTTAAATAAATCAAAGTTGAGAGGAAAATGATTTATACTTAGTTAAATACATATTTTGATTTATTTAACTAAAGGGAATGATGTTAGATTAAATCAAATAAGGTTTAATTTATTTAATTTAATAAAATGACTTTAGAGATTTAATCAAATAAAATGAATTATTTAATTAAATAGAGATCAGAGGATTAATAAAATAAATCAATGAGAGAGAATGACTTAATCATATAAATTATTATTTATTTAATTAAGGGATGAAGAGTGATGACAAGCTAAAGAGATGATTTAGGTTGAAACGATGTTAGTAATCAGGATCAAGTGTGTCGGTATATTTTCCATGTCTACATAGAGCTACTTCCTTGAAAGAAGTCTAACAACTTGGGGAGATCTTGGAAAGTATTTTCAATGGATACAAGGAGTCTTCAAGAACAACTTTTGGTGGCCCTAGATGATCTTGACCAATCAAAATCTAAGAACTGAGAACTGCAGGAAAATCTTGAGAATGCAAAGAAATTCATTTAGTCATTGAAAGACAAAATCAATGAATCAAGGGAGAAAAGAAAGGAATTATGTGATCAGCCTAAGCAGAAGAATAGAAGCATGGAAGATGAACAACTGAGTCATGCCTTGAAAGAGAAAATAGAAGAATGTGAAAATTTTTCTAGAGAAAATGTTGCCCTGAAGCGTGAGATGGAATCTATCATGATGAAAATGACCAAGGAGATTGAAGATAGAAAGAAAAATGAAGAAAAGCTTGCTCAATCCTTGAAAGAAAAATTTGAAGAATGCAGCCGATTAGACAATGAATTGGAACAATCTAAATACAATGAGGAAGTGCTTGAAAAATAGCTTGATGATCTCATAAATGAACTTACTGTTGCAAATGAGTACAAGGAGAAATTCAAAGCAAGCTCAACCAAGCTTGATGAACTAGTTAAAGGTCAGAGGACTGATAGTGACAAGTGAGGTCTTGGCTATGAAGAAGGAGAAAGTTCCAAATCTGGACAAAGGAATTTCGGACAAGGGAGATTCAGGCAAGGAAATCAGATGAATGGAGCTAGAAGGAATCTGGTAAGACAACCAAATGCTCAAAGATTCAATGGTTATTGTTTTGCTTGCAATAAATTTGGTCATATGGCTTCTCAATGTAGAAGCAGGATGAATCCAAGTGGACCATCATTCTCAGTTCATTGCTTTAATTGTAATAAGTTTGGTCATAAGTCAAATGAATGCAGAAATGTGATGAAAAAAATTCATAGAGATGTCAGATGCTATGCATGCAATAGACTTGGGCATATTTCTAACCAATGCAGATCAAGACAAAATCAGTGGAACAATAGGTCTGGATAGAGAAATGTTGTGTGTTACAAGTGCAAAAAAATTTGGCCACACTGTTAGATTTTGTTGGAGTAGAAGAGGTCTGGTAAAACAAAACATGCAGTAGGATGTTAAGGGAAAAGGTAAAGTCACTACATATGTGATCAGGAGGAATATGCATAAGAAATGGGTGAAGAAGGATTCCTCTATTGAAGGAAATGTGCCAGCACCAGAATCTGCTTCTGGTAATTCCTCTGGGAATTAATTTTAGGCCTTTGGCCTAGGGGGAGCTGTCAAGAAAATCTCTTAACCCCCTGCCAGTAACTGACGCCGGAATGTGGATAAGTCTAGTAAGTGCATAGATGCCTTTCAGATGTTGTTCAACCAATTAGAGAAAGTATTATACAGTATTGGAGATCCACAAAATAATTATCTGTCTTGGTGCATGGAAATAGGGTAACCGGATGAATTAGGGTAAAAGCATTTATTGTGACAAAAAGGGTTAGTTGTGCGAATGATAAAAATTCATTTTTATCTTTCATTTGTCACTTTGCATTTTGGAGAAAATAAGTTTGGAGAGCCCTGGAACGAACTTTGTTGAGTTGTCGCGAGATTCAAGTGTGAAGAAGATTCAGTGATCAAAACTTCAATCCAACAAAAAGGTATTTATCGAAAAAACCTGTGAATTTGTGAATTTGTAAAAATGGCCACTCCATTGGTAGTTGAAGTCAAGGATAGACCCCGTCCAAATTTCAAGTGGCATCCTTTTAAGTCTGTTGAGACCGAGCCCCTAGGTGTGTTTTCATTTGTATCATATGGTGTCTTGCACACTAAAGACATTAGGGCTTACATACATGCCAATATTGAAGAGTTGGGGAGCTCATAAATGCTGAATTTGTATTCCAACCATATAATTGGAGAGGACTTCACTGTTAAGCCAAAATACAAAACCCTAGAAGAGAATAAGTTCACACAGTTTGTGAAATTTCCCATATTTGAGGAATGTGAATGGGTGCGATATATTTTGAGCCGAGTTCATGTTGAGTTCATGTGGTTGAATATACCTCTCAAGATTACGAAAGAGGCTATAAGTGTTGTCACAGGTCTAAATTCCTCCAGTGGACTACCAATATTGAAATCTGTAAAGAATCAGAAGGTTACTGATGCAACAAGTGCACAATTTGATAGAAGGGCAATGCCAATCGAAGATATTGTTGAAGTGGATGTGAAATTTTCATTAATGGTCATTGGCTACAAGGTCTACCTCTCCAGCTAGGATAATTCAGTATCCAGTATGGCCATTTATGTAGCCTATCAGATGGTAAAATAAAATGCAGATTATGACTTGTGTGAGCTGCTTAGAAGTCAGCTAATAGAGAATCTAGGTAATATTAAGAAGGAAAAAAAGAACTCTTTCAAATATGGTAATTTGTTAGAAGGGCAATGACAATCGAAGATATTGTTGAAGTGGATGTGAATTTTGCATTGATGGTCATTGGCTACAAGGTCTACCTCTCCAGCTGGGATAATTCAGTATCTGGTATGGCCATTTATGTAGCCTATCAGATGGTAAAATAAAATGCAGATTATGACTTGTGTGAGCTACTTAGAAGTCAGCTAATAGAGAATCTAGGTAATATTAAGAAGGAAAAAAAGAACTCTTTCAAATATGGTAATTTGTTAGAAGGGCAATGACAATCGAAGATATTGTTGAAGTGGATGTGAATTTTGCATTGATGGTCATTGGCTACAAGGTCTACCTCTCCAGCTGGGATAATTCAGTATCTGGTATGGCCATTTATGTAGCCTATCAGATGGTAAAATAAAATGCAGATTATGACTTGTGTGAGCTACTTAGAAGTCAGCTAATAGAGAATCTAGGTAATATTAAGAAGGAAAAAAAGAACTCTTTCAAATATGGTAATTTGTTAGAAGGGCAATGACAATCGAAGATATTGTTGAAGTGGATGTGAATTTTGCATTGATGGTCATTGGCTACAAGGTCTACCTCTCCAGCTGGGATAATTCAGTATCCGGTATGGCCATTTATGTAGCCTATCAGATGGTAAAAGAAAATGGAGATTATGACTTGTGTGAGCTGCTTAGAAGTCAGTTGATACATAATCTAGGTAATATTAAGAAGGACAAAAATAACTCTTTTAAATATGGTAATTTGTTGTTGTGCTTGTTCTTTTACTTCATGAGTGAGGTTACGAGTGTTGGGAAGATTCATTGGAAAAGTAATCATCCTATAGCTATTCAAATAAGAGATATATTGTTTGGAATTGGTGATCGTCACACCAGAAAAACTGCCCTCTGGGGGTACTTCAAAAAAATTTAGAATATGATGCATGCAAGAGAAAGAATTCCTACCTCAATTGTAGAGAAGTAAGAAGATACAATTTGTTTCATGGTAGATATTGATCAATGCCATATGGAAGTCATTGATCCCAAAATGATATGGATTATGCCTATGGGATATGAAGTCAAGGAGAACATATTGAAGATGTATGCAAAACATTTGTTGAGCACGCATCTGGATCCAAAAGAAGAAAGGGTTGGAACTTATGCAGAAAAGAGCATGCAAGTCCATGAGCAATTACAGAAGCCTAAGATAATCAGAAGAGTAAGGAAAGAAGTGGAATTCTTTGCAAAAAGTTATGGTATATCTACAAAAGCGTTGTAAGAAGCCAGAAGGAAGAGAGATGAAGCTAAATCAAGAAAAGAGTCAACAAGAATCGAATCTACTAGTCTGGCAGGATCCTCTGCCCGTACTAGATCAACAAGGAATTTTCCATCCTTATCTGCTCCTATAGCCAAGCCAGTGCAAACTCAAGACAAGGCTTCCGGTAAGAGGAAGAATAACAAGAGCTCAAGAACCTATGAAGTTGTCTCAAAAAGTGAGGAGACTGAGTCAGATGAAGTTTTGAAAGAAATGAAGGCTATTGGAACTTAGGCTACCAAGGTAACCAAGAGGAAATCCTCCGGTGAGGAAGAAAAGGCAAAGAAGAAGGCAAAAATTGACAAACCAGGTATGACAGTGGAAGAAATTGAGAATGTTGTTGTCAAGGATGGAAATCTCAAACCCCTCTCCAAATGGTATGAAATTTTTGATGAATCAGGTCAAAGAATTCTTGAAGAGGCAATAATAAAACATCTGAATATTTTCGATAAAGTTCTTGTTGAAATTATGTCTGGTTTACCTAAAATTTTGTATGATGTTTTGGAGGCAAGAAGAGTAAATGCTAGGACAAAAGAAGAGCATATGAGAAAGAGAATTATTCCAGACTTTTGTCTGGAAATGTCTATTGAGGAAATGAATTCACTCCTAGACAAATTCAAGAAGGAATTCAAAAGAAAAATAAGGGTGAACAAGCTTATGATCGGTGAAACTGGTGTTGTTGATGAAACCAAGAAAATCCTGGAAGCATTTTTGTCAAAGAATAAGATCAATGTTGAAGAAGTGAATGTTGAAGATGTTGTATCTGATCTGGTAAATGAGGAGGTGAATGTAGATAATGAGGATAATCAAATTCCTCCTGATGTGGATAATATAAAAGTACCTATGGAGAATGAAGTTCCTAAGGTTGTATTAGCTGAAGAAAAGGAGATGCCAAATGAAGAAGTTGAAGCTCCTAAAGGCAATCAAGAAACAATTTCTAAAGAACCAAAAGTTGAAGAAGAAGAAAAGATTCAGGTTAAGGAAATCCCAGTGGAAGCAAGAGACACTTCTGAGGCAGTGAAGAAATCTTTGGTGGAACAATAGGAAGAATTTGATCCTGAATTGGTTGAAGGCCCGATCAATTTATCTACCTTGTCCCTAATTCATATAATGAAGGTTGCATCATTTTCACAAGCTAAGGCCAGTGAGAAGATTCTGAAGTCTCACATTGAGGACAGTGAATTATTAAGTCTTGCATCTGGAGTTCTGGAGAAAATTATGCCAACTCATGTCAAGGATCCATCTGGTTCCTCTTCCAGTGAACTGAAGAAGCTCATAAATTTTATAAGTACTCATTTTGAGTCTCTTGAAAAATTAGCCATGGTTAAAGTGCAGAAGGAGATTGATGGAAAAAGATTTAGTTGGTTGAAAGAAGTGATTGCTAAGGATAAAACTTTGTTAGCCACCTGTATGAAGAATATTCAAGATTCTATATTTAAAGGTGGAAAGGCCTATAATTCATGTTTGGTTTTGTCTAAATTCACTTAAGACAATGAGAATAAGGTGAAGGATCTTGAAAAATAATTGGCTACCATTTTTTATGCTTTTGATCCGTTAGTAGGTGATGTTGGTAAGCAAGAAGGTCAAGTGATATCGCTACTTGACAAAATAAGGAGCTTGAAGCATGAAAATCACAAGATTGTAGGAAGAGCATGTGAACTCAGAGGACTAATTGGTCCAAAGATTGAAATAATGGTGAATGCATTAAAGGAAGCCAAAGATGCCATGGCGGTTAGTGACCCAATGAATCTTGAGACTGTAGAAACTCAATCTTATTTAGTTTGTGGTCACATAACAATTCTAGAGAGTTTCAAAGGGGTTTGGGACACAAATTTGAGTGTGTTGAAGAGAGATTTTGCAGATATTTTCAAATTTGTGTAAGTCACAAGATCATGCCTATACAATTTTGAAATTTGATTTCTCTTTCGGTTTCCCTAGTTTTTCCATTGATGTCAAAGGGGGAGAGTTGTACAGTGAAAAATGTATATTCATCTTAGGGGGAGTTGCATTTCTATGTTTAGATTGAAGATTCTTTTTGAAGTTTTGAAGTGGCAGTGTAATTCATGTTGGTACTGATCCGACACTTAGTCATTTTTCACTAAGTGTTTCCATCAATGCCAAAGGGGGAGATTGTTGGAAAGATACACTGCAAACATTTTTTGTTGTTGTCATTGATGGCAACCCTAGTTGGTGATTGGATCCGCACATCATCACTTGCTCCTACCGGCAGATAGATTGAGGATAGTCAAGGAAGAACAGAGCATCTGGTAGTTCTATGTTCATCGATTCACATACAAATTTTTGGTCATTTTTTTGAGTTGTGGATCTTATGGGAGGTTAATCAATGTATGTGTTGTGTTGTCTGAAAATCTCAGTGCCTCATATCAAGTTGTGTGCAAGTCTGGTGATCCAGTTGGATATCTTTTTGTTCATCTGTGTTTTGTGGCCAACCCAAATGATATAACGTGTCGTGGATATTCGAGGAGTGTTTACTCAAATGTTTTTTTGTTCGAACAATTTGATTTGGGTCCAAGCTAAGTTGTGACTGACCGTTGTGGATGTGCATTGAATATTATTCATGATTTGAGCTAACAGTTGTAAATATTCTTAAGTTTTATTGAATCCGACAGGTTGTTATTAAATTCTTAGTCGCGGATATATATAAATGATCAATTATATCATTTTGTGTGTGAACAAGGTGTTTCGATGTGTGTTGCGAATATCAGAAGGGTGTTTGAGTGATTTATGCACAGTTTCACTTGTGCATTAAATATTTTTTGATGCGAGTTAGAGCAGAACAAAGTAGAAGTGCAGAATTAGTCAGAAGGACAGAAGATTGACTACTAAGCCTAACCGAAACTGTAATCAAGCATTTGTAGATGCTACTCTTTCAATTCATTCTCTTGGATCTAATCAAAATCTTTGTAAGGCAGTGTTCCTTTCTATTTTGAGCAATGAGCTCTAGGCAGTGAGCCTGAATGCAAGTGCATTCCCATATTGTAAACTTCTTTTTGAGTATACTCAGATCATATTGTGGATTGGCCATCCACTGTGGTTTTTCCCCTAACAGGGTTTCCACATAAAAATCCTTGTGTTATGGTGTTGTGGTTGTTTACTTTATGTTTTTTGCATATTTCTCTTGGTTGAATGTTTTAAGTGGGTTAAAGATCAGAATAATAAATTTATTTTTTGTAGAACATTGATTCAACCCCCCCTCTCAATGTTGCTTGTTTCCAACAGATTCTAATATTTTATGTCATATAATGCTTCGAATGGAGCCATCTTAATTTCAGAGTGATAAGAGTTATTATATGAAAAATCATCCAATGGTAGATAATCTTCCCATTTGTATTGTTGATCCATGCAATACATCCTTAGTAGGTCTTATAACACTTGATTTACCCTTTCAGTTTGTCCATCTATTTCTGGATGATATGTAGAACTTATATTCAATTTTGTTCCAAGTGCATAGAATAGTGTTTGTCAAAATTTGGATGTCACACAAGCATCCCTATCAGATATTATCTTCTCAGGAATGCGTTGTAATCTAAATATCTCTTACACAAACTTTCAAGCTATTATAGGAGCTCCATTGATCAAATTTCCTGGTATAAAGTGAGCTACCTTAGTGATCTTGTCCACCACTACCAAATTGGCATTGTGCTTATTCCTTGACATAGGTAATCCTTGCACAAAGTCCATGCTAATGACTTTCCACTTACTTTCTAGAACTTCATGTGGATACAAAAGACCTGCAGGGTGATGATGCTTTTCCTTCACTCTTTAGAATTCCAAGCAATTGGATACAAACCTTGCAACATCCCCTTTCATACCCTTCTAGAAATATAATGGCTTTACATTAGCCAACATTTTGGTGACACCTGGATGTCCTGAATATGGTGCATTGTGAACTTCCTTCTATACAAAGTTCCTTAATTCACCAGAGTTAGGCACATAAATTCTCCCTTGAAATCTCAATAATCCATTTGGTTCGAAGTTATACCCTTCATACCTTTGATCTTGAGGATCATACAATAGTGCTTTCTTGACTTACTCATAGAACTCATCACCCTTGGATTCTTGCAACACTTGACTCTTAAAGTCAGTTTGGATTGACACCATCAAGGATATATGCCTCCTACAACTCAAAGCATCGACAACCCGATTCTCTTTCCCCTTGATATAACTAATGTTGAAATTATAATTTGATACTAATTCTAGCCACCTTTTTTGGTAGATGGTCAACGCTCACCTTGGGATTTGTGACATGGTTTAACCGCCTCTTGTGGATCCGTTAACTCTAGCAATTGTATCAAGCATTAACGAGTCGATCTTTTGGTGCAAATACAATTGTGGGGCCAACAATTGGTATCAGATCCAAAGGTTTTTGGTTTGAATCCCCTCGAGAAATGTTGAGGGGGAGACTATTGGCAGATGGTCAACGCTCCCCTCAATATTTGTTGCATGGTTTAATCGCCTCATATGGATCCGTTAACTCTGGCGGTTGTATCAAGAATTAACAGGTCAATCTTTTGGTGCAACAAAAATGTGGGGCCAACAACCTTCTCTACCTTGCATTAAGATTAGGTTTGGTAAACAAATATTTGAGACCATGATGATCTGTCTTGAATTCAAAGGGTTTTCCCAACAAATAGTGTCTCCCCATTTGTAGTGCAAGAACAACTATTGCTAACTTTAAATCATGTGAAGCATAATTTTTTTCATAGGGCTTTATCTTCCTTGATTCATAAGCTATGACTCACCCCTCCTACATTAACACTCCACCCAATCCTTCTCTCGATGCATCTGTAGTAACAATAAAGTTACCATCTGGATCTGGTACCATTAGTATCAGAGCATTGTCAACTTTTCTTTGAGTATATCAAATGTCGCTTGAAATTTCTCTATCCACTCAAACTTCTTACCCTTCCTTTGCAAAGATGTGATGTGAAGTGCTATCCTTGAAAAATTCTCTATAAACTTTCAGTAATACCCAGCCAAACCCATAAAACTTCTAACTTTGGGTACACTCTTGGGAACCACCCATTCTAATACCGCTTTAATCTTTGTAGGATCAACTACAATTCCATTTACTAAGATCACATAACCCAAATATTGTACCTCTTTTTAGTAAAAGGTACACTTTGAGAGTTTCCCATACAACTTATGTTCTCTCAATTTCTGCAATACCATCTCCAAATGATTATGATGTTCTTCCTCATTCTTAGAGTAGATTAAAATATTATCCAAGAATACCAACACTCTAAATACATTTTTCATTAGGTTCATGAATATTTTTGGTGCATTTTTCAGTCCAAAAGGTAAGACTATGAACTCATAATGTCCATATCTAGTTTTGAAAGTTGTCTTAAAAACATTTTTTTAGGATTGGATATTTCTCCATATCTGTTTTCCCCGTTTCCACTACTTCTCCTTCTTCAACTTCTTGAGAATCTTGAGGTTCATAATGCATGGCATCATCTTGAAGGATGGCTTCCTTGTATTCCTCAATTTTATCCATCTTCATTGCATAGAGTTGGCATCCTTTCTTTTTCACCCTATGCATTTGCACAGCTGAAATTTGTTGTAGTTTCACTTCTCTAGGTGTTCCTTATAAAGAAACTTGGTTACCTAGGTCATCTAGGAATTCTATGGTTTTAACATGGCAATCCACTTTATCTCTATGCTTACATAACCATTTCATTCCTAGGATGACATACCTAAAGGAGCTACATATAGATTCACCTCTGTAGAGAAACTTTGAAGTTCTAACCTTGCTTCAAATAGACATTGACTCACCACAGCTCTTGTCTGGTTTGCATACTCCACAACCCAAGATTTTCTCATAAAACCAGCCTTCCTAGACATCTGACTTGCTATTTTAGGAGAAATGAATTTTTTTGTGGCACCAGTATCTATTAAAATTGAAATAGGAATGTCAGACACAATACTCGAGACTTCTACCAAAGCAATTTGATATCAGCTTGCCAATTATCTATTGCAGCATATATCCTTTTCTAAAATTCAGTTTGTTGTGGAGGAAGAGGATTCCCACATGGTTGAGATTACATTAGCTTACTAGGGCATGATTAGAATAATGATCCCCTCCTCATGTAAAACATCCATTCATTGGTCCCTTCCTTTTCGTAGGTCTCCCAAAATTATTAACATTTCTACCATCTTTGTTGTTGTTTTTATAGTTGTTGTTACTTCCTCTTTGGTCTCTTCTTGGTTCATTCTACCTTTGTTGAGGTCCCTTATCCCCTTGCTTCTAAAAAATTTTCCCTTCATTGGGTCTTCTTGGTGCTTGATTATCCTACACCAAGTTAAACTTATTTGTATTCCTTTCCCGATAGATTGAAATAGACTTAAGCTTCTGCTCTTGCTTAATTTCTTTTTCAAAACCCAAGTCCATGGTTGTTAGGTCATGTACACCTACTTCACCACCTATTTGGGTATTTAGTCCCATAATGAACTTCCTTATCCAAAATCGTTCATCCTTTTGGTACATGGGTACATACCTTAGGAGACGGGTGAACTTTTCCCAATATTCATTCACTGAAGAATCTCCTTGCTTAAGATTCTAGAAATCAATGAGATTTTGATCATATAAGAGTTGTGGTAACCACCATGTTTGAAAGATCTCCACAAACTTGCTCCATGTCAATTTCAAGGAATTGAGTCATAACTCCATTTTCTTGTTCATCCACCAATTGGATGCTTCTCCTACCATCTAGTAAGCTCCCCATGTGGCCTTAGTGACTTCAGAATAATTTCTAATCTCAAAATACTTTTCCATATCCATAATCCAAGCTTCAGCCACATCCCTAGTAGCACTACCCTCAAACTTAGGAGGAGTGATTTTCTTCATGTCTCAGGACAACTCATTGGCCAGTTGCTTCCTTTTAGTTCCTTCTGACTTCGAATGTGGCTCCTCATCCTCTTGTTCTCCAAGATGGATGTGATCACGAGAATTCTTCCATTCTTCTTCATTATGAGGTACTTCCTCATCATTGTTTGGGACTTCTTGTTCCTCTCTTTCTTTGCCCCTTACTTCTTGTTCAAGGGTTCCTATCCTTGCTCTTTTTTCATCCATTAAAGACAATATGTGGTCCAACTTAGCTTCCACATTTTCAGTACCTTGTCCTACTTCCTGACTTCCCCCAATGTTAGTTCGTGTTCTAACCATTTTTCCAAGATCAGTTTACCAAGGGGTTTCATTTAATTATATCTAAGAAACTTCAATTAACATTCTAAAAAAAATTAAAGAACAATCATTCATATATGAATATCATAAAGAACTTTTTACACAAGTTTTTCCAAAACAAAAATATGTTTTATTTCAATTTAATGAAGGATTTCAATATCCTTATGTTTACATAGAGTAACTATTAAGATAGTCTAAGGGAGAGTACCCCTTAGATTCATTTTTTGATACATAGCTACGTGGGCTATAACCCTCTGATTTTTTCTCTTCTCTATCCCAAAAAGGGTAGTATCCCTCATATTTATCTTCTGATACATAATTTTAGGGAACATATTCCTCTGATTTTCCACTTGAGGCTATTACAATTATTTCAGACATAGGTATAATACGAGGGTCCCTAAACAACATTGTTGGACTAACACTACATTATGAGGGCATATCCCTAGAAAGTGATAATGAGTCTAATTTTTCTGGTGAGACAGGAGGTAGATAGTTAAAGTTGGCTTCATATCTCATCCTTCTCTTTTCTTGGATAATTTGCGATAGAGCATGATTGATTGTCTCAGTGTCGCTTAGCCATATGGTGTTGTCATGATTGGTTCCCTCAATGGTACAAACAAGGGCTTCTCTTTCCTTCTTTTCCCATAGGTAGCACTCATTTTTGATCACTGAATTCCTTGTAGACATCCTAAGACACACCATCTTGGCACAAGAATTTCCAAACATTAGATTCTCATAATGTTGGATTGGAAACATAGCGAGCACATAGGTTCCAGAGTTGAACCTAATAGCTCTGATACCACATGTAAAATTCCCATTGTTCTACACATTAATTTTTCCTATGTTTTACCCACAAGTGAATAATTTATGCATCTAAACTTTAAGAGCAATAAAAAAAATTATTTTCCTTTGAATAATAAATGTGCATTTGAAACATATTTCAAACTTTTCCATTGCATACAACAGAATTCCTTCCATTGATTCAAATAATGACGATACATTAATTCCATATGACATTTCATATTTTCAATTTCAATAGAGATGGATATAAATTACATGCATAGCTTAAACAAGCTTCCAAACAAGTATAAAGTACAATGGTCCAGGAATTCCCCCTCAACTCTTGGCTACCAACTAAAGAGGAGAAGCATCACTCAAGCGCTTTTCTACCAACCTTGTACTTATTGCGGTCCTCCACACATCTACCTAACTGGTAAGATGGCCCTACCCTTTGACGAAGAGATTGGTTTGGAAACCTCATAACAATAGCTTATTCTAAGCTTGGTGTTGTGTCCTATATGTTTCTAGACTAACATACATTGGTTACAATTTACATTTGTGAACTTTCCATTCCTAGTACGTAATCTCGAATCATAGTGAAATCGACAGTGTAAATAGTGGCTACTTACACTACTTTGGCCAAATTTTCCATTACCTGTAACTTAGAGTAGACATTACATGTTCACCCACCTTCCTAGCTCAATTTGGTTTATATTGATCATTATACTCTATATCTAGGTTACCCCCTTTCCCACGAATCTGACCAATCTTAAGAATAACCCCACATAATCATCCCATAACAATATGACTATACTACCAAAGTGTTTAAACAACATATTGTATAATGTTACTTACATCTAACATAGACTACCTATGTAGAGCGAAGATATCTACATATAGCATATCTACATTGCACTCAAATAAACTTCCATACATAGGGTACGTAAAGAAATAATCAACAAGATAGGTTCTACAACATATTGCATAACCTTGAAATAAACAATCTCAAACAAACTCCACAACATAATCAAACACTCTTTTCTCAACATATTAAATAACTAATATATCCTTTCCAACATAAAGACAAAGGAATAGAAACTAACATGCATGTATAAGCTCCAAATGATTTAACTCCTTCCTAGTATGAATCCTCAAGTTGGTTGACACCTCCTCCAAGTTCCACTTGACTATCCTCTTCTACTTCTCACAAAATTTCACAATAACCTCAAATAAAAAATACCAAAATAACTCTTAGCTCACAAGATCTCAAACTCACAACAAAACAACATCAAGATGTTCACAAAGATAAGTGTAGCATTTTGTAGAATGGGAACCTCTATTTATACTAGCTTGTGAGCAACCGAAGGCTACAAACAAGCAAGTATCCCTGCCACATTTCTTCCTCATACAACGACTCACTCACAAGTTTGCAACACATGATAGTTTCATGGCTGAGTTGACTAAGTATTTAGGATAGCAAGCTGAAAGCAGGTTTCTTAATTTGAATTCTATTTCAAAACAATGCCAAGTTTGCACTTGATTGATTCAAAACACTTATTTGCAGGTTTATTTAAATTCATAGACTTCTTTTGTATTACAACCACTTTTATATATGGCGCCACCTCATAGCTTTGGTGCCACCTTCATAGGCGCGACCTGTAGGATTTTTCTTTACCGCACATAGCATTTACTTCCTTCTTAAGCACTTAACTCAACTGCTATATTTCATACGTGCTTTGTTCTAATGTTTGACTTGGTCTTGATTCACTTTATGTGTTGGATTATTCACCACATAAAACTGTGATTTATGCTTTATGCATGCATGGTTTACATTATATGCATTGTTGCATATTTCTAATAATATGTTCAGACTATCTTATATTGCTTTATGATATATATATATATATATATATATATATATATATATATATATATATATATATATATATACTTCACCATGTCAGTAGCACCATAGTCTTCATAACCAACCAACCAACATATGTATATCATGGCCCACACTCTCTATATATATATGCTCTTAATATGCTCTCTTTCTTTCTATATATATGTCATATGGCTTACACCATCAAAACACACCATCTATATATATATATGTAATAATATGTATATATATATATACTCTCAAAACACATATCTCTAATATATGTAATAATAATATGTGTAATCATAAAACATATCATGTATATAATAATATGTATATGTATGTCATAAAATTTTATGAATAGTTGAGACATATTGTTAAGAATGTAAACAATTGGCCTCAAATGTGAGCCATGCACTTATGTCATATATGTATGTGTAATAATAATATCATAATAATAAAAAAAACTATCCATATATATGTATTAATATCATGCTTTCTTTCTTTCAATATATATGTAACTCAATAAATGTCAATAATAACATGTGTGTATGTGTATGTGTAATAATAATGTGTCACCTCCCCTCCTGCTCTCTTCCTCCATATACTCTGTTCCACTCCTCTTTCTCTCTATATATATGTATATACATATGTATGTATATATATATATGTATATACATATGTATGTATATATATACATATATATATGTATATATATACATATGTGTATATATATGTATATATATATTTATATTAATATATATATGTTTATTTATTTCATAAGGTTTACAAACATATTTATAAATAAAGAATAGTATTACGCATATATTCATATGTTTGATTATATATAAATATATATATATGTGTTATTATAACATTGCACACACACACATATATACGTAATCCTATTATATTATCTTCATCAAATACACATACATACAATCCCTTCGATTGACATACATACATGGGAAGCATATATATATATATCAATTTAGTCCAATTGGTATCCCCATGCATATGGGTGATTCATCCATGAGCATGTGTAGGTACGTCTACCTATATATATATATACACACACACACATATATACATACACACACACACATATATATACACACACACACACACATATATATATATATCAATTTAGTCCAATTGGTATCCCCATGCATATGGGTGATTCATCCATGAGCATGCGTAGGTACATCTACCTACGTATACTTATGTACATATTCATTCACATGTGTGAGTCTACCGTAGACATGTACACATATACATATATATACATCTTATGCATATATCTCATCAATACCGTAATGAGCATACAAGAAAAGACCGACACAAGACATCAAGACTTAATCACAATTCTCAACAAAGATCACTTCCCTTTCCTAAAACTGACTTGACTCTCTATATGACCAATTAGAATGTGAGTGTGTGATTGCTCAATTTAGGCTCGTTAAGGGTTACTAGACCAAGTTCTTCTCCTAAGTGATACTTCCGCTCTCTTTTGGAGGATTGAACCTGTTCCTACAATCAACTTGGCACATCACAGTTGTAGTTAGTCGAACACAACATAATTATATGCATCATACATTTCATAATTAGAAACATTATAAAATATCAAAGTGCATCAATCATTCATTCATCATATTTTCATTCAAGATTCATTAAACATTTTAATATAAATATTAATAAAACACATTCAAGTAAAGATCCATAAAACAAATTCATTTATTTGATCAATTTAACCAAACAAGGTAATAGTAATTAGGTAATATCGCTCGGGGTGTAACAATTAAACCTTCATAATGAAATAATGAAAAATTAAAGGAATTTGATGAATGAACAATGCTATGTCACAACTCACCAAACCCTCAATGGTTACCCTTAGAGGATTGAAGTCTAATGCATCACTCTAAGGATTGGATCTTGCATGAATTGGCTTGATTGAATGCTTGATTTGACATTTAATTTGATGCTTGAATGCTTGAAACCTACATCACAATGCTAGCTCCAAAATATGACATGAAGATGCATAAACTTTGACATAATGATATGATTTTGATTGTTGTTGTAGATGATTGATAAATCTCCTCTTCAATGCTATTGACAATAATCTTTGCTCTTGTGAAGTTTCCTCTTAGTTCTTAGATTTGAATTGATAAAATAACTATGTATTTATGGGTGTTTATCTAATTTCCCAAAAATTAGATTATAAAAATAGACAATTGAAACTTAAATTTTGAATCATTAAAATCCAAAAACATATTAAAAATAGGGTCTTGGCACTTCAGGAGGACACATTTTCCCTTGGGTGAATGGGTCCTTGGACCTAAATCTAGGACACACAATTTCTAAGGTGTTTAAATTAATGTTAGCATTTGTTTAATATAAGTTTTCCTTTTGAAAGATGGGAATAATAAGGCTTTGGAATGCATAATTTAGGCAATTAGAGCCTTAATTAAGTCCAATTTATTAAGGGGATGCAAACATAGTGTGAAAATACAAGAAGTATATTTTTCTACACTACTAATCATATAATAATATAAATATATAACCATCTAATCATGTAATCATATAATTATTGAATTATGAAGCAATGTAATCTTAATATATCAACGACTATAAATAATGTATCATGTGAAAACATGGGCTACAAATAGTTTCAGTTAATAAGAATGTTACCTCTAAACATGGGCATTAAGTTGATGGTGTGTCCCTCGAAGTGGTGGCATAGTAATACCTAATGTGACCCCTCATAACATACCCCTAATATATGTTAAATTAGGGGCTCTTCCTTTTTTATTCATGTTCACTTTTTTATGCATTATCATCTTGTCACCTCGGTCACACTCTAACAATTTTCCACCTATTGTATTTGAATCATGTCACAATATTTTGTGGTGTCATATGGGTTGTTAAGTAAGATCTTTTTTTGTTACAACATTGTGGTTTGTCTAAGTGCATCTCATGTCACATGTCATATGTAAGTTTTTTTTGTAATAAATCTTCATGTCATAAAAAATCAAACGTTTAATATTAAGAGAATTTAATATAATTATTTCATATCTAAATTTTATACATTTTGATAAACTTTAAAGTCTAAAGTTGAGAAATTTTGAATTTTATATTTAAAATTTAGACAATTCTAATATTTTAATTATTTTATATTGTATGTGTAAGTTGTCAAAAGCTAAAGTGGCAAAGTTGCAAGTTCTTTCTAAATTATGAGCCACTATGTTATTGTGAGTTTTTAAGTTTTTTATTCTTAGAATATATTGCACAATTGCAAGTTCTTAATTTAATGGACTCTCAAGGGTTAAAATTATTGTAAGGAAGCAATGTGTGTGAAAAAAAAATTGTACTATAATCTTGAAGGGAATGATGTATAAAAAACTTCAAATCTAATCTAAAAATTAGTATAAAAAGTATAAAAACACAAACATAAATAGATAAACAATGAGACCATAATAAAATGACTTACATGGAGAAAATAATTTTGAAAAAAAACCTCCAAAACCTATACTATTTATTATCAAATTTGAAAGAGATTACAAAATGATTGTAGTGGAATTATTTACAAGAGTATTTCACTAATAATCAAACTTGAAATAATTTTAGCATTATTCCAATAACAATTGTATACCTATAAATTTTCATACTCAAACTACTTCCTCAAGCACCAATTTATAGATTAAGAAATTTGGAAACCACAAATGGTTATCAAAACCATGTTCCAAAACCTAAAAAATGGATGGTGCCTTACCTAGCCTCTTTCTAATACCACCCTTGAAGATTCCTTACAATTTGCTAAAAATAGTAATTGAATGTTGCATCAATAACCTCTAGTTTAACCCACACAATATGGGAACCCAACTTGTCATTATTCCCTGTCTCAAAATAGGGATCCTATGACAAATAGTAAATTCAATCATAGTTGGTCAAGATTCTAAAGTAACTTCCCTTATTCTTCACTCTTACTATCATAAGATTATATCATAACTTGTTAGAGTCCCACAAAAGAGGGGCACTCCAAATTTGTCAAATATATGTACACCTTATGCTAATATACACATAATGATACAAATTACCAACACGTGAAATCAAATGCCTTACCCAATTCCAATGCCCTATTTTAAGTGGAGCACAAATATTAAATAAAATACATTATAAAATGATAAATAAATATGAGAAAATGTCAAATAATAAATTAAAAAATTGGGAACTTACAAAGGTTGAGACATCTTATTTCATAACAATTTCAATATGTCAAAGTTTTTCAAATCCCAAAATATACCTTCTAGTATATAAGTTATGAATTCAAATTGGAAAATTGAACTACATAAAGCACCAAGCAAAGTGTTATCCATCCCCAAAGTCCAAAGCTCTAGGGCATAAAATAATATGAAGGAAAGAAAACATTGGGGATGTGAAAGGTTGTAGCTAGAATACATCCAAAATTTTATTAAGGTGTGATATCCCTTGCAAGGAATTCGCTCAAATCCACATAAAATGTTTACAATCGCTCAAATTCTAGTTCTTTTGATCACCAAGCTCCTAACGTGGGCAAGTTGAGAGCATATGGAGATTGGAATGAGGGCAATAGAATTAAACTAAAAGATATTGGTGGCTAGACAACCAATTTATAATATGATAAAATTCATAGAATCAATCAATTTCATCTAATGGTCGATAATGATATTCAAATTTTGATCAAACCAAATTAGTTGAATACAAGTGAATTGTGTCATTGCAAAAATAATAGACTATATCGCCCAATTCTGATACATGCCAAGCATGGTGGATCTTTTACAATGAGGAGTATGAATTCAATGATAAACCAACCAATATATTTGAAATAATATAAAATACTAGCAATAAATCGTCCAATTTTTATAATGATTTCATAATTTAGAGTTCAAGTACATTTGACTAAAATAAATACATCAACTTATGATAAACTAGAAATTATTAGAAATTGGCTCAAACTAGAGATATGATTTTAGACTTATGAAAATGATGATCAAAACATAATGATACATATAAGGATGAGATGGTTGGCTAGAAACAAATATTTTTTGCTCTTTCTACAATAGCTAAAAAATTATAACTAATTTAATTGATAATACCAAACCCCAAACTATATAAACTAGTCTCAAATAGATATTACCTAGAATAAAATGTACAACCTACTAATATACATGGTACATTAGACATAAAGAGCATATAAACCACATAAATGAATCACTCAAAATGTCTACTCATGATCAAACGATAGTGATATTACTTTAGTAAATGCATGATGTGATGGCCCTAAAAAGATAAAGTGACTCTTTCCTTAAACAAAGGTTAGTACATTTTTTTTTAATGCATGGATCACAACCAACATAACTAAGGGTCAGTAGATTATAAACCATTTTTTAGATATGTTGTGATGGAAAAGGTATAATGAATTAATCTTTGTTAAAAAAATTAAGGGTAGAAGACTTACCTACATTGTCAAAAAAAAAATTGACCTTGTCCCCTCCTTAAAGAACTTGCATGTTGTAATGATTCATTTTGGAAAAGGTTTGGCTAGCCAAAAAAATCTTCCAACATTCTTAGCAATTGACACTTTATATATGTGTGTGTGTGTGTGTGTGTGTGCGTGATGCATCCTCTTTTATATTAGAAAGGCAAGGTCTAACCTCCCTCCAATTAGATGTGACTAGATGGTGTCATTATTTGTCTCCTAATAGGGTAAAAATATTTAGAATAAAGTAAACAATAACAATATTTAATATATCTTCAAATTTATATGGATATTTGGAACAGCGTTGACTTAGAGAAACATATGTATTACAAATATCAAAATATGTCATTTGCATAAAAAAGAGGAAAACATATCATTTATTTAAAATCCTTCCATCATGTAATACCACAATAATACCAAAAACTAATATAGAAATCTTCCTCAAATATACTATAAACTAGTACACAACACATAACTAAAAACTCACACCAAATAATACTAGAAATCTATAAACCAACACTAAAACCTAGAAATATTTATTTGATGAAGCACATTACCAATGCCTTAGTAGAATTTCATTGAAAGGATAGAAGGGTTTTCATCCTCAAAACCAACAATACCAAGTGTTTCTCATTCTTAAGAAAGAAGAACCCATATTCATTCTTGGAAAATATTTTTTTTAAATAAATAAGAAACCCTTTTTTATATTAGAAATCAATTACCATAAAAAACCAAAAAGTAGGTACCATATGAGTTGTTGATGCACCAGGTTCAACTATCAAGTGGGTTAAGTCTCACCCCAAAATGAACAACCACCACTAGGTACCAAAACTAACCAACTAATAGAAGAACAATATCAAAAATACATCTTAGATATCACCCAAATAAACTGAGACCAACAGAGAAGATGAACAACTATTCGTAGAAATACTTATAATTATTACTATTTTCATAGTAATTAGTTGAACATATTTCCTCATGGTCTCCATACCCTCACCATTACTTTTTCTCCCTTCTATGAAAGGCGTTTATTCTCCTTTTTCAATGTAAATGTTTAAATTTATTTTGACCCTTTATTATATTATATTTTATTGTTATTTATTTTTACACTATCACACTTTCTTTATTTATTTTTTATTTATATTTTAATTAGTTTATTTATTATTATTAACATTATAGACACCTCAAAACCATTCATTCGCTATATAATTAATTAATTAAATATTTTTATGTTTTTTAAATGTCCTAATGACAAGATCAACTTCATCAGCTAAGTTCAAGTCCTTGACAATAAACTCAAATCTTTTTTCTTTTTAACTTTTGGTTCAAGGATTCTAATTTTATTCTTGTCCATGTACTCCAAAAAAAATTAGCTCAACCTTGTCTTAGGACCAAAAATATGCACCAAACACCTCTTTCTTATAAACTAAGGTGAGCCCCTCTTTTAGAAGGATCAAAAACTTACTCTTTGGAATCTTCAGAATCATCAAAACTTGCATCATGATGTTAAAAAAAGTGAGCTTAAATAATGAGTCAATAAAATTACTTCCTTATCCTTGGAAAAATTCATCATTTCTTGCTTTCGAGTTATGTTACAATATTCCATTAGTAAAGACAAACCAAAACTTGTAAAGCTCATTAGAAAAAATCTAGCATAACCAAACAATATTGTAGACCATTTAAAACCTTTTTATTATCCCAACCTAAGAAATTACCCAAGAAAGTAGACCAAGTCTTAAAGGCTAAAGGTCAGTCTAAAAATAGATTCTCAAAAGATTCAATTATGTTGTAGAGATTACAAACATTGATTAGTAGACCAAAATTAAACACCCCATTGAAAACAAGAAGTTTGTTCAAAATGAGGAACTGTCTAAAAAAAATCTTTGACTAGCAAAAAAAATATCACATAAACTTAAAAATAAAAGACCAACCTTTATTAGACCACCTAAGGTTCCAATTATTATTGACCTTGTTAATAATTTGTGTTGAACCAACCAACATTTTGTAAATATTCTTGGAGGTCATTTTGGAAAAAAAGTACAATCTTGCTATTGAATGTTGTCCAATATTTCAATATTAAGTTTTAAAACCACTAGAAAGTTGACACTAAAGAATGTATTTTTCAAAACAAATAACGTTATTTTATGAGAACTAGGAATCCCAAACTTGCATTGGATTTGGTGTCAATATTTAATATATCCCATTTCCAAAATATTTCCAAAATCAATAATACATTTAGATTTCCAAAGCCTAGAAAAACAACCCTAAGTCAAAGCCAATGGCATATTGTTTTAATGCAATTTCCACCAAACCAATCTATAGTACAAAAACAAAATCTTTAATCCAGAGAAGACTTCATCATTTTTAGGAAAATTCTTAACACTATCCCAAGCCCTCCATGTACTCCCAAAGAAATTAGACACAAAAAGAGTAACAATAAACTTACCTGAAGTCTAAAACTTTTACGACTCCTCTCTCCCACTCCTCAGGTTTTGAATTGTTTGTGCGCATGGTAGACTCTTCATTGGGGGTACCCCATAGTCCCCCATGTCCTCTTCTAACCGGATTCTCACAATGGCACATGTTGTTTTGACATCCTTGGCAGACTCTCATGGTTTATCCATTGTTGGTGACCCCGTGATTCCTGGTTGGCCCGCTATAGAAGTGTCTGCAATCCCTGTCACTCTGAGTTTAAAGGGATGGAAAAATGTGTTGACCAACTCGATTCTAGGTGTTAAGTCTTCTTTTCCTGGTCCTGAGGTGGAGATCTTTGTCTTGAGTACTGAATTCTCTATCCTTGAAGCTATGAGTGATAGGATTGTTTCTTCCATGGATAATGCAATGGTGGGAAAATTCTTCTCCTTTCAACCTACTGTTGACATGGTTAGAAGATGGGAAACTGCAAAATGGAAATTAAAGGGAAGTGTGAGTGTCTATGCCATGGCTGGTGGACTCTTTCTTTTCAAGTTCACTGTTGAGGATGATTTGATTTTGGTGCTCTCTTCGGGTCCCTAGGTTTATGGGAAACATGGTTTGTCTTTGTGTCGATGGAAACTAAGATTTGACCTTGCTATCAACCTCAATAAGTCAACTCCCATGTGGGTGTGTCTCCCTGGACTTCCTCTGAAATACTGGGATGACTCTGTATTTCAAGTATTGGTGATTCTTTGGGAAATTTCATCACCTCGAACTTTATGACTAGATCAAATTCTAGGTTATTATTTGCATGCTTCTATGTCAACATTGATATTAATAAGACATTACCCAATTCTATGAAGCTTTGTTCCAAATTTGGGTCTTGGGCTCAATAGATCTACTATAAAAATGCAGTGATTTATTGTCAAAAATTTCTTAAACCTGGTCACCTTAATTTAGAATGTAAGTCCACGGTTATACACAACCCTAGCCCTAGTGAACCTTTTGCAAAGGACCTCACCAATGGCTACCCTTTTGACCTTGATATCCTTAAGATTATGGATTCACCGGCTAAGGCTAGGCTTGTTGATCTGGTGATCCCAGCTGGTCAACCTACGGATTTGGTCTTGGTTGGTTTTGCTTCAAAGCTTAATGGGTCCTCTCCCAACATTTTTCTGGTGTGTAAGTCCATGTTAGGCTCTGGAGTGATGGGAGAGCCTATGGTGGAAATGGAGAAGTTTATTTCCCCTAAGCTTAAGGAAGTTGAGGAGGGTGATATTCGAGAAGAAGGAGTGAAAAAGGAAACTCCTAATCTTGGACAGACTGAGATGGCCTCCTTGCCTCAAGCTCAAGCCATGGAAGAATATTTTTGGTCAACTCCTAAGAAGAAGGGTAAGCAAAAGAAAGTAGTTGTGGGTGGTGAGTCCAAACCTAGTAGACCTAATCAACGACAGACCAAGAACAAAGAGACAACAAAAGAAATAGTGATTGGTAAATAGAGGACATTGGAAGTGTCCTCAAAGAAAGCTTCTAAATGAAAGTCCTTTCATGGAATTTGTAAGGGTTAAATAGCCCCCACAAGTAGTTGGCCCTAAAGAATTATGTGTTGGAACACAAGATTGACGTTTTTCTATTACAAGAAACCAAGATGAGAAAAACAAATTTTGAACCCATAGCCAAGTATATTTCGTTGAATGTCCTTTTTTCCTATAGTGATGTAGATGGGGTTTTAGGTGGACTGTTGGTTTTGTGGAAGCCTAATAGGATAATTGGTTATGAATTATTCCAATTCAGGAATAGTGTGGGTGTCAAGTTCTCCAATGCTGGGGGTTCTTGGTTTATGATTAACATATATGCCCATAATCTAAGGAATGCAAGGAAATCCCTCTAGCAGGAAATATCTTATTGGATACAGGTCAATTGGGGGGCCCGATGAATGGTAGCTAGTGACTTCAACTCCCCCTATACCCCTTAGAGAAGTGTGGAGGTCTGATTGATTACTTTGATAGCATGTATGATTTGGCTAACTTCTTAAATAGTATTGGTCTGGTAGATATTGACTTGCAAGGCCAGTCTTACACTTGGACTAATAGATGTCTGGGGGATGGCTTGATTCAGGTTCGTCTTGATAGATTCCTTTTCTCTCCCAATTGGACAACCTTACTTAACGCTAATCTGTTGGCTTTGCCCTGGACTATCTCGGTCCATAATCCTCTATTGTTGGTCTTAAATGAACACTTTGTTGTGGGTTTGTTCCCTTTTTTTTTTGAGATCATGTGGAACTCCCACCTAGATTTCAAGAATAAGATTGTTGCTTCGTGGAATGTCCCTGTGCATGGCTCCCCTATGTTTAGGGTTTTCCATAGACTCAAACATATCAAAAATATGGTCAAGGGTGGAACAAGAGGGTGTTTGGGGATGTTTTTCATCAAAAAAAGTTATTGTTGAAAAGATCAGGGTGACACAAAAGAGAATGGAGGAAGGGGATATTTGTGTTTAGACTTGTCAACAGGAGAGGGATGAGCAAATGGAATGGGAAAAAACTTTAAATAAAGAAGAGGTTTTTTGGAAGCAAAAATCCAAAATTCAATGGATAACTAAGGGGACCGGAATACGTATTTCTTCCATGTTTCGGCCCTTAAGCATAGAAAAGGAATTAGATAAAAAAAGTTGGAAAATAATGGTATGTTGTTACTACCGCTACTCAAATTGGTCTTTTGGTTCCTAGTCACTTTCAACATGCTTTGTCGACTCCTGTTGAGGCTCCTAATCCGGTGATGGATGACCTGATGTTGGAACCCCTTCCTACTCCTTTAACTCGGGAGGATAATGATTCTATTATGGGGGCTATTTCTCCTGAGGAAGTTCAGACTATTGTGTTCAATATGGGTGTGTATAAGGCCCTGAGACCCGATGATTTCCCTTGGCTTTCTTCCAGATCTTTTGGGATGTTGTGGGGGAGAACCTAACTCTGGCTACAAGGGACTTTTTCAATTCAGGAAAACTAATCAAACAATTGAACCAGACCTTCATTGCCCTTATTCCAAAAGTTGAGGAACTATAGACCATTGCTGATTTTTGACCCATCAGCCTATGTAACAATGTTTATAAGATCTTCTCCAAGATCTTGGTGAACCACTTGAAACCCCATCTAGATAAAATGATAAGCCCAAGCCAAAAAGGATTTTTTTTGGGTTGCCATATCTTGAATGCAACAATTAACACTCATGAAAATCTACATTCTATTAACCAATGCAACAGTGCTAGTATGGTGTTCAAGCTTGATATCTCAAAAGCTTATGACAAAGTCCTATGGGACTTTCTTCCCAAAGTCCTAGATAAGTTCGAATTCAATCAAAGAGTGGTTAAAATTATTTTGGAATGCATAACCACAGTGAAGTATTCTATTTTGGTTAATGGAGTACCCCATGGTTTCTTTGCGGCTGGGAGAGGTATTAGACAAGGCGACCCCTTATCTCCTTATTTGTTCATAATGGTTGTTGATGTGCTGAGTAGGAATGTTACTCATATGCTGTCAGAGAGCTCCATCAAAGGTGTTAAGTTGGCCACCACATTAGATCATGTTGACATTCAACAATTTGGGGATGACACTATGTTATTCGAGAAAGCCTCAACGGTGGAAGCTAGGAAATGGAAAAGTTGCCTCAATAATTTTGTGGTTTGCTCAGGTTAGTATATAAATTATAATAAGAGTATGATCTATTTCTTTAACTGCAATCCTGGCCTATAGGATCGTGTGACTGTTGTTTTGGGTTGTGTGAGTGCCTCCCTTCCTTCAGTGTACCTGGGTCTCCCTCTCACTGTTAAGGAAGTCATTCCCAATTTATGGAATACTATCCTTGAGAGGATTCAAAGGAAGTTGGTAGGGTGGAAAGGTTCAATGCTTAGTCATGTTGGTAAGCTGCAACTCCTTATTGTTTCCCTTCAAGGGATTCTGGTGTACTTCCTTTCCATGTTCAAAATTCCTAGTTATATTGCTAAATTTTTTGAAAAGATCCAAAGGGTTTTCCTCTAGTCTAGTATTGAGGAAAAAAAGAAGATGTCTTTGGTCAGTTGGGATAAGGTGTGCCTTCCTAAATTAGGAGGAGAGTTGAGTATTAGGAAAGTCCAATATACCAACATAGCCTTGCTTTCCAAGGTGGGTGGGATCAGTTAAGGAATAAAAAATACTAGTTTAGGATAATGAATGCTAAATACCTAAGCAACTACCCCCTTATCAGGTGCATCTCGAATGATCACCCCCGTGGGTCTTTGGCTTGGAATAGTATCTGCAAGATGAAGAAGTTGCTTCACTCAGGGCTAGGATGGAAACTTGGGAGTGGCAGCAACATTTGTTTATGGGAAGATCCATGGTTGTTTGAATCCCCCTTATCCTTTTATGATTTCAAGAATCTGATGGAACCGACACTTCTTTTCTTTGGAAAGAATGTTTTTTATTACCTTCATGGTCTACAAGGAGTCAGGAAATGGAAAAATTTAGGTTTATGTTGCCCTCTTTCCCCAAATTTGAAACTATTTGATAATTCCTTACAAGGCATTCTCTCTTTAACCAGAATCCCCATATCAAATATTGAGGATGATTTATTTTGGACTATGGAAAGCAAGGGAAATCTCTCTGTCAGGACGACTTACGGATTGTTGTCGAACAAGGGTACTCAAAGCAGAATATGGAAATGGGTTTGGAACAGATGCTTGACACCAAAAATAAATTTCTTTTGGTGGGCGGCTTGTCACAATAGAATCCTAACCCAAGATAATTTAAGGAAAATGGGATTCTAGATCCCGAATAGATGCATGTTATGCAATAATAATAAAGATTTGGTAAATCACCTATTACTGCACTGCACGTTTGTTGTTGAAGTTTGGGATCAAGATTTTTGAAGGTTGGAGACTCATTGGACCCTAAATAGGGACTTAAATTCCTTTATTGAAGGATGGACTAGACCTTTCCAATACCCTCTTCCCATGGAGATCTAGCATCAGGTCCCCCCATTATTTGTTGGTGTTTATGAAAAGAGAGAAACAATCAGATCTTTAGAGACACTGAGAGAAGCCCCAAGAAAGTTTTTGGAATAGGGTCCAGACTTATTACCGAAAGTGTCTCTCTATACACTTGGAAACCCCTAGATAATTCCCTTACTAAAAGGGAGATCAAAATGGTAAAATCTTGGAACATAAACTTGGAGACCAACTCCTTTGATTACTCCAAGTCTCTAGCTAGAAGAAACATAGTTTGGAACCCCCAGGGATTGGTTGGTTCAAACTGAATTTTGATGGAGTGGCTAAAGGGAACCCTGGTATGGACAGTATTAGTGGCATTCTTAGGGATTACAAGGGTAACTTTGTTGCTAGGTTTGTTGGAGGAATAGACGTACAGTCTTCTATGACGGTGGAATCCCAAGTGTTGCATGTCTCTTTGGGCATAAAAATATGCACATAGAAGGGGACTCTATGATAGTGATTGACTCAGTTAAACATTTTCATGGTTGGAACATCAGGTATATCCTTCTGTACATAAATTTTTTGACATCAAAATTGTAAAGGAAGTATTTATCTCAAACCTTTCATGAAGGTAACCAGGTGGTGGATGGCCTGGCCAACTTGGGTTCCTCTTGGAATCTATGCAAATGTTGGAAAATACTCGAGGATCTACCAAAAAATATACAAGGATTTATCCTTGTGGAACAAAAAATTATAACCGTTTAATGGTGGCCAATAATGCTAAATTTTGTAGGTACAAGTGGCACTACACGTTAGGGCCTTTGATGATGGGGACTAAGCTGGATGATGTGGTGAGTTTAAAGCGGGATGTTGAGTGGTTCTTAGGTTTCATGACTATGTATGGTGGGATCCTTTTCCTTTATGGATTGTATTATCATAAGTATCACATTTCCCATCAAATCTTCGGGAATGTGTGTATTGCGACATTTATCTCCAAATTGCTTAATATTTATTTTTTGATCAAGCTAATGATGACCATAAGATTTTATGAGGCGTATTTAAAGAATTCAAATTTTGGCCCCGCGGCTAAAAGGTCTTGGAAAATGTGTCAGCTCAATATGACTTATGGCATGTCAAGTATTAATTATTTGATATTTTTTTATCATGGCTTATTCACTAAGCTTATTTTACTTAAGGAAAGATTATGGCCCCATGGTGTTGGCTTCATTGGGAATGACCACCGAAGCATGTAAACTTCTGAAAAAAAATTATTATGCCTTCTTTCCCTTGGTGGCATGATAATAATGTTTTGAGGGTGGGTAAATTCATCGATGACCAATCCAATTTTTGGCTAACTTTGTTTTCTTGGGCTAGTTTATGTGTGTTGTGTGTTGATATGGGTAGTGATAGGGTCAAGACTAAGCTTGACAACTATGACGAATTTTGTAGGGACCCTATTGTGTGGCACATCTGTATGGAGGGGGGTTTAGTATCACTATTAGAAAGTTTGGTAGGTCGTGATGAAAAAATGTTGGCTCAATTTGTTGATTCATGGAGGGATAGGTGAGTCACCATGGGAGGCATTTCATTTGAGGTTAATAAGGAAGTGATAGCCAAAGTGATGGGCCTCTCCTGTGACGGAAAGAAGTACAAGAAGCACACAAAAACTCGAGACCTTGAGAGTCTCAATGCCTTCTTCAAGTACAATGAGAAGCTGATTAAGAAGCATCCAAGCTTTGACAAAGAGGTGTTGCCAAAACCTTGGGACAAGGTGTGTCTTGCTCTCATGAAATATGTTAGTTTAGAAGGTAGATTTAAGGTTTTTTACTTTTATCATTTGTCGCTGCTAAACCACTTAAGGCACAAAATGATCCTTAGCTTTCAAATTCTTTCTGTTGACCTCCCTTGAAAATTCAATAAAGGAATCCCATGAAGCTGCCGCTCTTAACCCTGACCAACCACCTCCCCTACCTCTACACCAGGGCCTCATTCTTAGACTTTATCACTTCCATTTGTCCCTATGCCCCCTAAACCCATCTTGGTTGTTCATGTGGAAGAATTGGAACCACTTGACCTTCCCTCTGATAAACCATCCCCCATTGCTTTAGTGGGTCCACAAAGAAACCTCCCCCCTGCTTGAAAATGAACCCCATGATGTGCCTAATTCTAAACTCCCATCAAAAAAGAAGGGGGAGGTCAAGTTAGCCCAGTCCAAGGCTCCGGCCAGATTGTGCGAGCTAAAATGCAAACCCCCCAAGTTGGAAAGCAAACCCACAACAAAGAAGAAGGGGAAAAAAGACACTAAGTTCTAGGTGGAGTTACCAGTCATTGACAGTGAGGGAAAGAGTGTTGTGGGAAAAGACTCCAAAGGTGACACTGTTGTGGCCGCAAGTATTGACATGGGGATGGAACAAACAAGCATCAGGAGGTATCACAGATTGGAAAAGAATAAGAAATGGATTCTAATGGATGATATTTCTACTTATTCGAAGTGGACTGGTGGCAGAGTTGAATGCAAGGACATTGTTGAGGAGGAAGATGATTTCATGGAGGGTCTCAACCACTTCTCGGAACTGAAAAGAATTCTCAAAGAGGACTCCACCCACTCTTCGAATCCCAAGGCTATTGAGGAAGAGATGACTCAGTGGAAGAATGACAAGGACAAGGATGTCAACAATTTGCGGGAGCGCATGGAGAAACTTGAATGGAAGTTCAATGGGCTGACCTGTTTCACTATTAAGATAATTTGTGAATTTTTCATCACACTTTCCAATACCATCAAGGAGGAGGAATACAAGGATTCTAAGGGTGAAGGTCCTAATTGGATTGGGGATGATGTTTTAAATCCCCTCATTTAGGAATGGGAAGTTGTTGCCAATTAGTGGTTCGGTCTGTTGGTTTTTGTTGGGTCACTGATGTTCATGTGCCATGTCTATTACCTTTTTGGTATCTGTTGTTTTTGGTTTGGTTTTAATGATGTACTATTGAGCTTGGTTCATTTTTGGCCCTATGGGATCTTCGTGTAAAGGGTACAACACCCTGTAAATGTTGCTTAACTTATCAAAAATAATAAACTTACCGAACATTAATTCATGAGGATGCAAATCAGCCCAACTCTTCCCTTTCTTAGGTTTGGATTAGGAAATATTATTCCTAACCAAAATTTTCTATAGCTCCTCCCCCTCAAAAAAATTTAAAATTTATTTAACCTTGCAAATTAAGTTCTTTAAGGTTGATATCCCCCAAACTCTTAGGCATACAACACCAAGACCAACTGATAGCATGCCTCATTTTTTACCTCTCCCATTTGAATAGAAGAAATCTCTTAGAAATTTTTTAACTTTATCAATTTGAGAGTTTCCAACTAACCAACTAGAAGAAAATTAAATATCATAGGAGGCTAAAACTTTTTGGAAAACCTGAATTCTTCTAGCCAATGAAAGCAAATGAGATTTCTATTTGATACTTTTTTTCAATATTTGTAAAAATTCACTCCCACATTTTTTTTAAGGAAGGATTAATTGATATTAGAATTCCAAAATACTTGGTAATCTTTCTTGGCCCTCCCCATTACCAATTAGAACCAATCAACCATTCGGGAGGGAATTTATCCCACCCCATAATTATTAATTTGTGTGCAATAATTTTAGCTCATGAAGCCTCATAAGAAATGTTAAGTCTACTCAAAATATTTTTGAAATTATTTTGGTTCAATTCCATAAACAAGGCAGTTCCATCTAAAAATTGTGCACTAAGAATGTCATCCTTGTTAGGTAATATGATACCTTTAATAGGGGAAAAAATATTATCAACTCTCAAAATATATTGTAAAGCATTAGGTACAATGACAAAAAAAAATTGGGGCTAAAGGATTGTCATGTCTTATTAATATTTCAAGCATAAAATACTTTTTAAAAGGACCATTAATATCATTATGAGTGGAACCTTGATCCATTTACAAATGACTGGCGGGGAACCAAAATCTTCCAAAACTACAAACATAAATCCCCACTCAATTCTATCTTAATATTTTTTTAAATCGAGTAGCACCATGCAAATATTTTTCCTAGTATGCTTGGCCCAATGGAGACTCTCCCAACTAGTAATCATATTTTCAAAATTATACCTCCCTTTGATTAATCTATTTTGATTGATTAAGATAAAAAAAAATTAATAATATAATTTAGTCTAAGAGCCAACTTCTTGAGAAGAATTGTATATGACAAGTTTAAGAGAGTGATAGGTCTCCAATTATTGATCAAGGTTTTATCACCATATTTGGGCAATATTTCAATCACAAATTTATTAATACTCATTACTAATGTTCCTTTCTCAAAGGATTCTTTATAGACTTGAAGTAGATCTTTTCACTAGTAGAATTTGGCAGATAAATGACTACGTGACTAAAACTTTTAGTCACGTGACTAACACTAGTAGTATCTTGAAAATAAATGACTAATTTGGTCATTTACAAGTGACTAATTTTGTCATTGGGTAAAATCACAACTAAATGACTAATATCAGACAAATAAAAAGGACTAAATATATGGCTAAATAAATGACTATTACTCCTCTATTCTTTTTTCTTTCGAATTTGATCATAATCCATAGAGCTAATTAAGCCCTCCTCATGGGACCCCTACCTAAGCGGGCCATTTGGCCACCTAGGTTGCTTGGTGCACCAAAAATACCTATTGCATGGAAGGAATTGCCTCTTAATGCAGTCTTAAGGCCTTCACATATTTTATAAAAAAAATTATAAACATTTACATTCATTAACTTTTATTACTCATTATGTTAATGAATCATTAATGTTTTTAACTATGATTTGAAACCAGTTTGATTTTCCTATTGTGTTAGCATGTCAAATGTATCAAAGAGCAATTGTGGTAAATTTCACTAATAAAATATGATTTAAACAATCCAATTGCAATAAAAATGAAGAAATTGATATACTCGACCATCTTAATAATGTGAAATAGAAATAACAATTATGATCGCTTTTGGTATGCAAAAAAAATCTCTTTCAGGCTTTATATTGTTAATTATTTTTTAAAAATAAAATTATTTTATAATCTATGAAATCAATTGTGTGTGGATCTTATTTATAGATGTTATTTTTTATACAAGTTTGAACTCTAGTAATTTTAGGAGCACATCATGCTTATCTTAATTTTCACAACCTATATTAAAATGACAATGTAGATAGATGATTTTTTTTCCCCTAAAAATGAAGATTAATTTTTGCATGCCTTCCACACAATAGTTTTTTTTGGTGTATTTTAGCAATAGGTATTTTTGGTAGACAAAAAAAAATTTAAAAAGGTATTTTTGGTGCCTTGGTCGACCGGGTCATGTATGCATTTGGAGGGAATCTCAGGTAGTTGATTTTTGGAAAACATTGTGATTTCACATTGGAGGGAAGTTTCAATGTTTAATCAACAATTTGGTATTTCAGCTCCCATGTGCGTTTGAAGGTTTTACAATTGCAAGTGTGACGAAGGAAACAACCATTGAATGCAAAGAGTGGTGGTTTCCTTTTTTTGTAATGCCAGAGCTTGTTGAGTAGCGTTTTTTGAGATGCAACACCAGTATCATTCAAGAAAGGGAAAAACATTAAACAAGGTTACAATCTAAAGGTAAGTGGAAATATTGAATCCTGAAACCTCATGTTGATCTTCATCCTTTATGACAGTGATCCTGATGTTGCATATGTTGTTCTTGATTTTCATTGCTTCATTGTTGTTACAATCTTGTGCTTTCAATGATATAATGATAATGCTCTTTGACATTGAATGAATCTCATTGACTTTGACCCCTTTTCACTTTGTTCCATGGTCTTTTACATCTTCTTTGTGCATGATATCGGGTCACATGGAATTCATAACAACTGCTATTATCTAATTCATTTTGCTATGATCCTTTGACACTCATATGCTTTGATATAATAGTGATCATTTACAACTATTTTCCCTCTATATATTATCTTTCATTCCTATCCCTTGCATGCCTTGGACTACTGTTATCATGCATTAAAAATTGGAAGTCTTTATTCACTGTATTGATAACTCATTGGCACTGTCATTGTTTGTATTCACTGCTATCTTATGATGATTGTTCTTCATATTCAATCCTTAAAATCATTGTTTTGATAAAAACATATTTTTTTCTCTTTTGTTTTTACATTATGATCTCATTACTTTGAACCTTGTGCTTTGTGATTATCACATCTTTGTTACAATCTCTTCAAGGACTGACTTTATTTCTCTATTGACTACAAGAGACCCCTTTGATCTTACAACCCCAAGCCTCTTAAAGAAAACTTAGAATCAATTGGCAACAATGAACAAAAAACCATCATAGCTAATTTCATTTCTTTTCCAAGAGCATTCAATGAAAATATAATGGAAAACACACATCACTCTGTGGGCTAGGGTTTCTTTGATTTGAAAACCTACCTTCAATGTCCAAGTCAAAAATTCAGCCTACCAAGTATGTGCTGATTCCTCCAAGTCTTAAGTCAAAAATCATCCTGCCAAGACTGTTTTACGTCCAAGTCTTGTATCTATGATACAAGTATGAAAAATGTTTGAAAATACTATACACAATTGTATGATACAATGCATAAATTTGTACACTTTCTCATTATATCAAAAGCTTCAAACTACAACTCACAGAAATTAGAAATGAGTTAAAAAAAAAACTTATTGTCAAGTACAATTTGCTCCAAATCAAAATTGCATTATCCAATTTACATAATTTTTTGTTTAATTGATTTTTGTGGGAAAAAACACTTAGTGTACAAAGTAAAGCAAGAGTTTCTTTCCAGGATTTCAAAGGCCTATTGTTCACAAGGCCAATAAGATCATTATTGACCATAGCAGAAACCACCTGCACTTGAAGAAAATATTCCACAGAAAGAAATATATTTTAGATAAACAGAGCCAGTTAGGCTTCTAAAATCCAGATAGTTGAATACAAGAAGGATGGTAAAACATAAAACATAAAAATACTTTAAGACATTGCAAATTTCATGCAACTAGTATAGAAGCATAACATTAAGATAGGAACATTATATTTTTCTTAAATATTCATCACGAGCTTTCTCCCATAAAGAACTCCCCCTGACATGAGCAATGAGAAGTGCATATGCCATCTTGTTTGCTGACAGGCATTGCATGACTGCTCCCTTATAATCACCAACAACTAAAGAACTTTGAATGGCTTCATCGCATTCTTAGTATTCAGTCGAATCTTTAGTAGCTTCATGTTGCACCTCTTCTCCATTGCCTAGGGTATCCTTCCCAACAACAAAATCATTTTTAGTGAGAGGAAGTGAGGAATCTTCTTTCGGACTAAGAAAATTATCAAAAAAATCCTCCCCATTGTGTTTGGCGGATGTAACATCTTGTCCACCTTTTGACTAAACTGATGTATCTAATTGTGTTGTATCATCAAGAGTGACATTGTTGATTATTTCACTGCTAATATCATCAATATTGGCAGATTGAGCTTCCTATAAGTCTTAATTCTTTGTTGACTGCACTTGAAATCTGAGGTGCTCAAGTAGCTTTTTCCTAGCATTGCCTTCATCTTCAAACATGACTCTTAGGAAATTCCATGTCTCCCTCTGTTCTTCCAAACTGAATCAATGCAGAAACCAAAAATTTGCAAGTGAAACAATACAAATTAATGTAAATTGTTATTAATCCCATTCAAAAGGTATCCACAAATAAGTAACCAAGAATCTTGAGACTTCTTATCGCACAAAGCTCGCAATGATGATTTTTCACCATCTGCTATTGCAGCTTCAAACTCTGTTGAACAAAGCACTATATTGTCCTCAATAATGAGATTGTGTATATATACCTATGAAAATAGTAGAAAAATAAGACCATATATCATCTTAATGACATGTACCAAAGAATAAATTGTACTCTACCTTAGAAGAGCCAACAACACTCTGTGACGTACCAGGCCAAAATGAAGCAAGCTTTCCTCCAAATTCAAAACTAACACCAACTGGTCTCTTCAACCACTTAGGAGCTTTCAAGAGTGGACCTGAAAAGGGAAAAATGAAAAGATAGACATCATGTATTTGCATACAGGATCCCAATTCATTGAGAAAATCTTATAAGTGAGATTCCCATTTCTTAACTAAGTCATGTATGGTTATCATGTAAAGCAACACTTACCACCCACTTTATGTTTGAAAGCAATTAAAGCACTATACTTGGGTTATTCACAAAGAGTCATTAATCAAGTATTGTAGGAAAAAAAGCATGGGCATATCAAACTAGTAGAGCATAGATAGCAATAGTGATCATGCATAAATCTCATGAACATATTTGCATCAATTAAGGTAGACGTATTTCGACAATGAAAAAAAATTAGATGAAATAGACCTACCTTCCTAACACTTTCACTTTTTCCTATTATTTTCATTAACACCGAAGGTATATGTAGATTGGGCAGGTACCCTTGGGCTCTAAAGGCCCCTTATTGTGTGATTAATCAATACAGACAATTGGGGAAATGTCATTATATTTAATGACATAAGTTGAGGTTGAAGGTATTGTTTGATTCCAATTCAAACAATGGAGGCTCTTGTTGAAATCTACCTCTACCTTCTCATCATGGAAAGGACAGTGAGATGTAGTTAAACCATGGAAGTCATGCATATATTTTGATGAAAAATCCCGGGCCATCATCACTAGTGTTAGGTCTCAAAGTGCAGGTTTTAAACCATAAGGGGGTGCCAATCCCTTAATACACCTTTGGCCCATGAACAAGGTAAGTAGGACTAATTACCTTCTACTCTTCAGGCTCTACCAAACCTAGGCGGGTATACCTGAACAATAAGGCAGATTTGCAGATAGATATGGTTCCCAGATTGAGCAATCTACTTACTATGGCATGTGAGATGAAGAAGATGCAGAGTTTTAATGTCTAAATACTAGTGAGAGTAATTGAGAGTTCAAGTTTGTGAGTTGTATTTTGTATGTAATATATAATTATTACTAGTGCCTACTTCTATTGGGTGGACGGAGTGGAGGGATGAATGATGATTTTGGAGATAAGGTTTTGTAAGATAGGTAGATTCACTCTTCAGCTTAACTCAAACAGTTGGGCACTTTGAATGTTTAAACCTTATGAAAATGTGCAAGTATGTCAGTTATTTGGACTCTTAGTAATCCTAGTGATATCCCCTTATGCTACTATGAAGTTGTGAAAGGATTTAATTCAAATGTGAAAGGAAACCAATTAAGACAATCTATTCAAAAGGACTTTAATCCAAACAGGAACCTATCAAATTTTATTTCTTAAGAGGAATTTTAATTCTTCTACACATCGAAACTAGTCAACAACGTCACACAACTACAGCAAATGTGTATTGACAAATTAAATGTATTTCCACACACTCAATTTGAATAACATAAACAGCCACTTCGGAGACAGCCAAATAACATATAAGCATATAATCCACACAACAGTTGAACACTTGAAAGAAAATTAACAATTATGCATAACCTTCTCCATTATATTTATCTTTGAATAATATGCATTATAACAGTAGTTTTTGATATGAGATGGATGATCTATTCAGGTCTTGGTCTCTCTTATATATATGAAAGGAAACAAGCTACAAAGCAGTTACAAAAAGTCATGTTGTTTGATAACTAAACATAATTAAGAAAATGAAATATTGTAGCAACTAAATGCACCGATCCGTTAATCTCCAAGCAGAAGCCCATGACCACCTAAGATCTTTTCAAAGCTTCTACTCCATGATATGGTGCTCATGTTGTCTGCTGACTCCTTTCATCCTGATCGTTTCCCTGTTGTGTCTGGTGTATCCATAGTTTGGTTGAGGAACAAATTTAAAGTAGAGAGGTGATGGATGTATTCTTGTTCAACACAACTATCTGCATTGGAGATCACCTCTCTCATATCATTCTCCCTATACATCATCTTCTCAAGTTGCTTGTGAGTATTTTGTAAAATCATATCCTCGTCATTGATCTCTTGTAATGCAGCAGTCATAATCACATTAAAATCTTCCTTCCAATCATCATATTCTCGAGGATTTCCCATATCATCATAGAGTGTTGGAGTCAAATTGAAGCACTCAAAATCCTAGATGAGCTTATTATGATATCCATTGTGTGCTTCTACCAATTTTTTATGTGTCTGCATTGTCTGTCCTTTCAAGATTTGCTTGTCTTGAAGCTCTTGTCTCTTTTTTATTATTCTCCCTTGTAATTGTTCGTTCTCCTCTATTGTTGAGAGTACCTATTTAAATTGCCTCCAATATTCATCTACACATTTCATCATCTTATTGAATCTTCCCTTGATCATTTCGGATGTAGTCTTATACTTGATGGTTTTGACTTCCTTCTCCAATTCTTTACATTTTTCCTGAGATTTCAGGTGGCACTACTTCCAATAAGTTGTATCAGCCATTGAATCCAATACTCTCTTATCTTTCTCAAGCCATGGGGAATACAATTATGGTTTGGAAGAGGAAGATGATCTTTCTCTTTGATGTGTTAATTCCTTCTTCAACCTGTCATTTTATTTAACCAGCTTATCAATTTGTGCCTTGGTGAACTTTGCCACATTGACATTCAACTCTGTTGTCTCCATGGGGTTGGTATCCCCTACTCTTTCAACCAAGAGATGTCCAAACATTTGGTTTGGATTATCAATCATAGCTGGTCTTTTTTCATGGGGGTACAGTGACCAAATAAGCAAGGTGGCCTCATCTGGATTGTATCCAGATCCTGAATACATCTTGTCACTTGCTTCGTCTGTTAAATTCATTGTTTTATCTCCTCTCTTTCTGAAACTATCAAACATAATTACAGAGATTATATCCCATCCGGGAAAAAGCAATACTCCAGCTTCTTGGATTAACTCTCTCCCTCTCTCAGGAGTGATGGAATCCATCTCTTTGTCTATTTATTTTTTCAATTCTTTCAAAATAGCAACTTCTCGTTCAGGAGTGACATCCTACATCTTTTTTCTCATTTTCTTTCCTTTATATTCATAAACGAATGATTTAAACTCAGGAAACTTAACAAAATCTCCATTAGAAATGAACTCTTGCCTAGCCTTGACCCTAGCATCATCTAATAATTCATCTGATGCTTCAAATCTTACAACATTGTGTTCCTGAGGAGGATCATACCGTACAATTACAGGAGCACTTATTTGTTGTACTTTCTCTTCCTCCTCATCACTTTCCTCATCACTCTCCTCTTCTTCAATCATATCAGTATCTACAGAAAAACTCACATCAGGAGTTGGTTGTGAAGGGATATAATCTAAGGGCTTTATATCTTCATCCTACACTCTTGAATAGGTTGCATGAGGGTCATAAAATACAAATGAAGGCACATTCTATACCACTTCATCCATATGAGCAATGAGTTGCTCAATCCTTGCTAGAGGATCCTGTATTTCACCAAATTCCTTCGAATAAGATGGGACATTTCTTCTTTTCCATTCCTCTACAAGCATAACCCCATTATATGTAGTCATTCTTTTAGTTGTAGAGGCTTCATCATGGTTTATGATTACATCTTCAACTAAGAATACATGCTCATATCCTGATAACACTTGTGATAAACTTGCTTTGTGAATAAAGCCTTTTGCATCAAAAAATTTCCTTTTGTTACCTAGAGGGAGGTTATATTGCGCTAATTTACAATCAGTTTCCTCATATCCCTCATTTGCAACCACTGTAAAGTCTCCAAAACATAAGGTGTTGGGCATGATCAATTTTTTGTTGTGTCCTTTGAGGTTTTTGGAATCATATTTTTCCAATTGCCTCACAATTTCTAAGTAGGCAATTCTATCAGGAACTACTTGTGGCAACAAGTGTGGAGTTCCTTCAAACCCATAAACCCTAATCAATGTGCAGTTAGGAAAAGCATACCAGTCTCCCCAGTTATGATCCACCTTTTTCCTTGGGTCATTTTCCTTTGGTCTTAGAAAATTTTGCACTTCTAGGGATAAGTTATAATCACGCGGATATCCCAGCCACTCCATTAATGGTTTCACAAAAACTCCTCAAAATAAAGATAATGAGATCTACCAAATTGACTATCCCACAGTGAAGTCCACATCTGTATAGGTTTGAGGTTCCCATTTTCATCTATATCTTTTATTCTTAATTCTTGACTCTAGACCCTTCTAACATGTCCCTCGTGCATGATCAAATGCATGAACAGAGAATAATGTTTGAAATTAATATATTCACTATTATTTTTAATCTTTTCAAGCTCTCAATTTAGGTCATTGGCCAAGTATCTAGCATAATTGAATGACCTGGCATCATTTATTTGTATGTTTGTAGCTAAGACCATTGGGGCAATAGACATGAGGGGTGGGACCTCCACCCCCAAGACTTGACCAGTTGAATAATAAGTGTATCTGAAATATTCTTCAAACAAGTCCTCATGAAAAGGAGGGTTTTCATTACTTGAAAACCTCCTGAGTTGGCCTCCTTCATTCTTAGGCCTATGCAAGGGTAGTTTCCATCATTTGTAGCTGGTATCCATATGGTGATACTCTATGAAGAGATCTCTAATCGTGAATGGCAAGTTCATAGGACACTCCAACTGAAACACATTAGAAATTAAATCCTCAGAAATAACAAGCATGCCAGCCCCATTATGTGCTTGGATAGTTCTCCTCTTGGGGTCATATCTGCTAGCTAGAGCTTTAATTAATTCTACATTTACAAACACATTGGGCACCATGAGTCTTCCCAAGTTCAACCTCTAGGGGTTGCAGACTGGTTGAAACCTACATTGTTTCCTGTAATGATACATGAAAAGCTCATACCCACGCCATGGTGTCCAAATATTCCCCAAGAATTTATGTTTATCTAATAATCTATCCATTGAAGGATTCATTTGAGCACCCCTCCTGGGTCTTGGCCCCAACCCAGGGCATTGATTTATCAGGTCTTGATTCAAGAGTCTCTTCTCAGTTTTTTGTTTCTTAGCTTTGGGTTTTTCTGCATTTTCCTCCATTGTTCGAATTCTTAATCCTTTGAAAAATACATCTTAGTCGAGATTGGTGTACTTACTCGGGTCTCGCCTCCACTAGTTCCTGCTATGTGAAAACTCCTAGATTTTCCTTTCTGCTTCTGTCCTCAACGAAATCTTCTAGACTGTGCAACAATTATGCAATCAACTTGTGATATAATTCACTTCAACTTTGGCTCATAAATACACCACCCGTTTCAGTCTTGTCATTGGAGGGAAGCATTTATTTTTAAATATCTGGATGATGCCTTGAGATGTCACATCAGTTAGCAATCAATCATCATCATTTTATTGGCGAGACTACAATCCTTATTCCACCGATAGCCACCCTCTCCACCGATGAACAATTTTCCTTCGGTCTATCAGCGGGACGCCAAAACATATTACCTCGATACACATTAATTCCCCCGATATATAATAATTCTTGATAATTTATGATCATATCGGGCCATCGGGGGAATGTAGACATTCGTTCCACCGATGTTCATGTGTTACAACAATGTGCTTACTTTTTTTGACTCTATCGGTCTATCAAGGGGAACGCCTTAGGATTTATCCCAATAGGGTGTTGTTACACCGATACTAGGTAATGAACTATTTTCATCGAGCTATTGGTGAGGCTATGATGGGGGTTCCGTCGATGATGCATTGTTAGGCCGATAGTGCTAATTTTTACTTAGGAAAAATTATGGAGTCTCAAACTTATTTATGGGTGTGACAATTTGGCAGTGTGGGCTACAAAATGGAGGTATCGTCGATGTGAAGTCTTGCCGATCGCGGGCGGTCTCACCGAATGAATGCCTTCGGTGTAATGTGGATCTTGGCGAAAGGTCTCTCCAATGACGGATGTCTCGCTGAAGCGAATGGTCTCGGGGAGATGTCTTCTCGAAAGGATGGGGTCTCGGCGAAGGTTGGTGCCTTCGCTATAATGTCTCCCCAACCAATGGAGGTCTCCCCGATATGAAATGAGCTTGCCCAAAGATCTTGAGCTCGGTGAGAGGTCTTGCCGACAGATGATGAAGCGAGCTCGCCGAAGGAATTTTCCTTCAGCATAAGGTCCTGCCGATCAAACGAAGTCTCACCGAAGGAGTGGAACTCTCGACGTAATGTTAAGCTTGGGGAGATGTCTCGGCGACGAAGTGAATGTCTCACCGAAAGGCTGTAAATTCGGCGTGATGTCTTTCTGATGCCCGGTGGTCTCGCCGACGGAGGGTGCTTTTGCCGTGAGGTATTGTTGATCGCTGATAGTCTTGCCGAAATAGAAAGGGACATCGGTAAGACTCTTGCCGCCCACTGTGAAGTCTTCCCGACCGGTGGGAGTCACGCCGAAAGTTGTTCACAAGGCTGGCGTCGGGGAGAGTTGTTTACCTTCGGGGAGAGGTCCTGCCGACCCGATAATATCTCGGTGAAATGGAGATCTCGGCGAAAGGTCTCGCCGACCAAGAAGGGGTCTTTCCGAAATGAAGTGAGCTCGGGCAGAATGGAAGAGTTCGCTATGAAGTCTTGCCGACCTGGTGGTGTCTTTCCGATAGCGATGGATCTGTTATAGGTTCGGTGAGACCTCTGGCTGACAGCGATAGTCTGGGCGACATTTTTGATATCGATATAACTCGGGTTGCTCGCTATGAGGTCTTGCCGACCGTCATATGTCTTGCCGAATGTTACTACGAGGTCTAATCACATCGGGGAGACATGATTAGTGTCTCACCGACATGCGATTCTGATGAAGCGACCTTTGACCGTCTGGGAATCTACGTGGCACAAGTTCAACCAATCAGAGGGAGCTAAGGATGGACCATGAGCCGTTTGACTATTTGACTACCCCCTGTGGACGAGATCAACAGAGCATAACAATCTACTCAGAGATCAAAGGTGATCAGTCAGCTAGGTGAACATGGTGTTTGAATCTAACAGGGCAGGTCAGATGTTGCTTCTCGAAGACGGTCAACTTGAAGAAAGATCTGGAGCGAGAATCAGGCCAAAGGAAGAAGAAACCATGAGTCACAGTGACAGTTGGGATCGCTACTGGCAAAGGGGCATCGACATTGATGTTAATGCTTCAGAGCATTCAAAGCGGCCCTTCAAGGAGGCTCAAACATGGACAGCAGGGACGCAGCATTAACTTCATTTGAAAAGATCTAAGGGGAGATCTTTTCTGAAGACTGATATTTTTTGTAATCCCTAGGGGCCGAAATCTTTTTGTATATAAGGAATTTTTGCCTCTTTGTAAAGGAGTTCTTCGAATGCTTTTTCTGAAGTTTGTGACTTTTGTAGTCCTTTCTCAGATTAGCAAACTTTTGTAACTCATTTTGGAGCATGATATATAAAATTTACCTTGGTTACCATTGATGGTTCAATTTGCCTTCTGATTCTTGCAAAAAAATGTGCATTTTCAGGTGATCCATTAAGCTACTTCATGAAATATTTATCTTTCCTTATAGATTTTGTTTCATGTTAGCATGCCTTTCTCTGCAAAAGTAGTATTTTGTAGGTTACAAACTGTGTTTACTCAATTGCACATGAGCTTTTAATTTGTGAAAGTCTGATTTTCCTTCTTGAAAGTGTGTGCATGTTGAACCTGTTTGTATGCATAATCTACAAAATCTAGTTGTGCAGACCCATATCCATCATCAGTATTCAAGTGTAACCTGAGTATTCCATTGCTCTTCTCAATTCGGTGTATCACCATAGGATTTAATTTTCATTTTTATGCATTCTCCTTCTCCTTTTTCCTTACAAAATTAGTAGTTTAGGTGATTACCCATCAAGGAAGCCGGCCTTCTCCGGAGGTTGACCTCTTTCTACAAGTGACCCACAGCTTTAGAGGTCTTCCCATGTTACACTGAGGTGTTGAACATCAGGTTCAACAAGCGTGCAATTTTAGGTGATAACAGTTTCAAAACTTTGGCCAAAGTAATGCAAAATTCTACTTGCATTAGTTGGTTCACCGTGATCCAAATTGCATATCCAGTCAAAATTGTTCATACTTAGTTAGAGAAGTCTAAAGTTGTGTGGTTGATTGATTATGTAGGACACAACATTAGAAACTCATATGGCATACTTGTGGGCTCCTTAGTCTATACTCTTCATTAAGGATAAGGTTGGACTTCTAGTTGGAAGGTGTGTGGGGGACCACCAGTCTCTGGTTGGAGGTAAAGCGTTCAGGTGATGCTCTCCCTCTTGTAGATGACAATGTTGAGGCTTGTGAAATAGAAGCATTATCCAAATATGAAAGAATTGACCTTGTAACATTATTGTATTTTGTAAACTTGAATACTTGAAAGTATATCATGTATGAATTGTAATTAGAAAGCTATATCTTAACTATCAAGTTGGAAATTTATATAGTTCAATTTCAAAAGTTTTTTTATGCTTTCATATTTGATCATGTCCAATAAATATTGTATGAAAAAGAAAGCTTGTATTTACTTCTTGTTGAACAGTCCAGATAACTGAGAGGGGGGAGTGAATCAGTTATCATAAAACAATTTTCTTGACTTTAATTAATCTGGAGCAAGCTTATATCAATCAGATAATAATCAAACAAATATGAACATGAAAGCACATAACAAAACCATGCACAATGAACACCAAAATTTATGTGGAAACCAAAGAAGGGAAAAACCATGGAGAATGCTACTTCTCAATTATAAAACATTAGTTAAGGTGATTTTTACAAAGGCTCATTGCCAAAATGCTCACTGCAGGTAAGGTTCACTGCCCGATTAATACATCTGATTACAAAATAGTCTCACTAGAAAAAATGAACTGATGAAGTTGCATCTGTATATGCATGAATTCAGTTCTGATTAAGAGCACAATATCTGTCTGCAACATATCCGTTCAAGAATCTTTTGCACACCTTCCTCGCACAACCTCTGCAAAAGAAGGTTACTTCTTCCCGACACTTGCCTTCGGCTTTCTTATCACATAATCCTTTGCACCCTTTTATCTGCTAACACACACCACACTTCTTCATCAAACAAAATCAACTGTTACTTATACCATTCCATTCCCTTCATAATATTCTAAGTCATCCTTGCAAAAAATATGTTGGCATGAAGAACAACCTTGAAGTACCTTATGCAAAACATGTTAGCTTGAAGAACAATCTTGAAATATTCAATAAGGCTTGGCGCGCAAGCACCAGACCCAAAAGATAGGTCGCACATAAGGATCTTCTTACCACGTTACCAAGGGACCCATAAATAGGTCATACATAAGATAGAAAACTTTAAATTACATGAAATATATTTCGGAGCTGATGGAAATACCACAACCAAGACCAAATCTTGATTATCATCAACTTTAGTACCAACCGAAGAAACATAACTAGACATAAAAAAACTTGTAACATGCTACATGAATGTTCGGATAGCAAGGATACCCAGAGTAAGCTTTGAGCACAATGGCCAACATCAAAAGATTAGACTTCATTATTTTGCATTAATTGACTTCCATGGATATCCCAAAAAGAAGTATTGACATATATGAATCAAGAATAATATCCACACTACACAACATCATAACATTCGATAGGATAGATCATTTTTGTATATCATCAAGAGCACAACCTTCTGGATCCCAAGCTTTGACATCAATGACAACAATTCTAAATCATCTCAACAACTTCTCAACAATCTCCCCCTTTGGCATTAATAGAAAAACAACAAAAACTCAAAAAAACAAAACTCCAAAACTCCAAACACTCCCCCTTTGTCAAACAATTCAATTCCTCTTTTTGTTTTTGTTTTTCTCTTCATTTTATCCCCCTTTTTTCCATCAAAGGCAAAGGGCCAAATAAGAACATTCAGAAGATCAAGTAAAAATAACACTTTTCACATGAAAAATTTTCTTGTACCTTTCTCTCACAGTTGGAAGAATCCTCTTCCAAGCTTGTACTGCAGAAACTATTATGGCACATATACTGTCCAGTAGAGTCAACGACATAAATGAAGATGACTAGTCCAGAGACAGGCATTGTCGTTCACAATCCTCTACATCATAAAGTATCCCAGAGAGATGATCCAACCGTACCTCAACAATTTCTTTGACCAACCAGAAAGTTTTAACCAAATCTTCCCTATGTCTCTAAATAGACAATAACCGAACTTGCAACTCTCCAACTCTTATTCTTTGTTTTCCACCTTTATCTTTGAAGAATTCAAAACACTTTCCAATATCATTCAATTCAGATTCAATAGCTTCAATTATGCTTCTATTATCAACAGCGGCATGCCACCAGAGACAATACCTGTAGATGTTAGACATCTCCTTAATGCATTCTCTTGTCTCACCAATGATCTTGGATAATTTATGTTTGGCTTTGACATAGCTTCTCTCAATCATAGCTTGGATCTTATGTCCTTCGGGTTCTTCCCGCAATAACCTTTCTTCAACAACTTCTACCAGATCATCCAATAATGAGTTAGAAACATCTAAAATAGTAATACCCGTTTTGAGTAGATAATCAACTAAGGCATCTTCAATTCTAAGCCTACTAACCAAAGAGTAGGCATACCACATTGCACCAATCTTTTTCATATCACCTTCATCCAACACTGAATGAACTTCATCTAGATTGAAAGAGTCGGATCTAGGCAGAGACTCTTCTTCCTTCTCCTTCTCTTCTGACACATCTTTTCATATCACCTTCATCCAACACTGAACAAACTTCATCTAGATTGAAAGAGTCGGATCTAGGCAGAGACTCTTCTTCCTTCTCCTTATCTTCTGACACATATTTTGTATTAACATTCCTCCTTTTAGGTTTCAGAGGGGAACCGCCAATGACAACCTCTAATTCCTTCTTACCAGAGGAGAAACCCTTCTAAAACTGATTGATAGGCATAGAAATAGACACTATCACACCGGAGCATAGATCCATCTGCAAGGATGAGAAATAGACTTTGCATGCACTTGATTTATCTTCCATACATTCCAAATATCTATAAACTTTCTTTCCAACAGGGATGTCGAACTTCCACTTAACATTCTCCTTTGACAATAGCAAACTCAAAAAGTAAACTACTAAACATATGAGCAGAGACCCAAACTGAAAGGGATAACTCTCAACCAAAGACATACTGGCATTCTCAATTATGTTTTCCATTATTAGGCTACACAGGTCAAATTGTTTATTTTCCTTCACCATCTTATGTGCAAGATACACAACAATAGCCGAAGTAGAACCTTCACGATTTTTGAAATAGATTTTGTAAGTGATACTGTAAGCAACATACCTTACTGCAGGATTGGCAATGGTATTTCTCAGTGGAGCTCGGGGGTCTTTGTCGATACCAGTAAGTTCCTCCATGTCTTTGTATTTCACTGTTTTCTTCCCAGGGAGGTCACCAACACTACACAATCCAGTAATAGCTTCAATGGCTTCCTTAGTGATCGGATACAATTTTTTCAAAATGATGTTGTCATCCTTGAATTGACTCAACAAGAACAAGATAGACTCTTTGTCAGAAAACCAAGGAAATTCTCCCCATAAATCCATACCCAAGGAACTTACACTATGCAATTCATCAGTCTTCAACCCTAGTTCCATTTCCTTCATCTTCCAATGATCAAATTCGTCCAACTCTACTCCCTTCAACCTTAGTGGAATATCGTCACTGGATTCTCTTTCAACAAATTCCATTGTCACACTTATCTTCTTCAATATTTTATCGCTTAGTGAAACTTCTTCTTCTTTGCAAACTGTGAGAAATTATTTGAAAACTCCACTTTTTATCCTTAATTGCTCATGATGATTTTGCTTCCAAAAACATACATTGATGATGCCATCACTAGTACTTCTCTTTTCAATCAATCGGATTAAGCTTCATCATATATCACCAATCAGATCAAACTTAGTCATGTTGAAAACACATCAATATTACTTTGGAGAGGGGGAACCAACAAGATATGCATTGCAACACTCCCCCTGAGCCTAGGCGGTTGGCTCAGATTCCGGTAGGGATTGTACCGAGATCTGGTACCACATAAGAGTTCTCCACACTCATTTCCTTTTTCTTCCAAACCATGACAGTCTTCTTCTTAGATTCATCTGATTCTGCAACCTTCTTTTTATTTTTAGGCTTTTCTGGAGCAACATATCTACATGTGTTAGCATAATGTCCTGGTTGACTGCACTTGTAACATCTTTGTCTTGACTTAACTGAGTGGACCCTAGATCTGCATTGATTAGCTTTGTCACCATAACCATGGCATAAATAGCAATTTCCATGAAATAGATTATTCATTCCATTCCTTCTAGCCAGATTAGATAATTCACTTTTGCAATGACTTGCTTTGTGACCAATCTTGTGACAATTAAAGCATTGAATACTTGGTTCCTTCTTGCTTCTGCACTCTACAGCCTCATGTCCAAAATTTTTGCATGAAAAACAATAGCCATTAAATGAGAAGTACCTTTGAGCTTTTGGTTTCCTAACCGGAGTTCTTTTTGTAGATGTTCTAGAGTTGCATACCTTGCTTGTTACAACTGATCTCTCTTCAGCTTCAACTGCTTTGTTCTCACCCTTAGTGTTCTAATTTGAGCTTTCACCAAAGAAGCCAAGTCCTCCCTTATCCTTGTGACATTTCTGTAGGGACAAGATTTGATCTAGAATTATGCTACTTTCACATACTCTTGCTTCTAATTTCATCCTTCTTAACTCTTGATCTAACTTCTCATTTTCTTCTGATTTCAATTTGATGGTATCCTTGATATTTTCTTCAATCTTCTTCCATTCTTCCATTTTTTGTTTAATGGTATCTTTGATATCTTCTTCAGTCTTCTTGTATTCATCCAACCATAGCTTCAGATCCACAACACTTTCCTTTGACTCCTTTTATTCATGGTTGAATTCTCTGTGTCTTGCTTTGAATTTCCGGATTTTCTCCCTCAGCTTTGAGATACAAGCATTTGCCTCCTTGAGGTTTTCTTTCAATTCTTCAATTTCAGATTCTTTGCTTCCCATATCATCTAACATTATCTTCAATTCTTCCTCAAAGTAATAATCTCTTGCCATCTTCTTCAAGCTACCAAGATCACCCTCAGGCGATTAAGCTTTATCTGCAATGGACCAGGCTTTGATACAAATTGTTGAACATTTTGGATAACTGAGTGGGGGAGGGGGTGAATCAAATATCATTAAACAATTTTCATGACTTTAATTAATCTGAAGCAAGCTTATATCAATTAGATAATAATCAAACAAATATGAACATGAAAGCACATAACAACACCATGCACAATGAACACTAGAATTTATGTGGAAACCAAAAAAGGGAAAAACCATGGAGAATGCTAATTCTCAATTATAAAACACTGGTTAAGGTGATTTTTATAAAAGCTCACTGCCAAAATGCTCACTATAGGTAAGGCTCACTGTCGGTGAGCTCACTACCCGATTAATACATTTGATTACAAAATAGTCTCACTGAAAAAAATGAACTGATGAAGTTGCATCTACATATGCATGAATTAAGTTCTGGTTAAGAGCACAATATCTATTTGCAGTAGATCCAGTCAAAAATATTTTGCACACCTTCCTCGCACAACCTTTGCAAAAGCATATTACTTATTCCTGACACTTTCCTTCGGCTTTCTTATCGCATAATCCTTCACACCCTTTTATCTGTTCACACACACCACACTTCTTCATCGAACAAAATCAACTGCTACTTATACCATTTCATTTCCATCATAATCTTCTAAGTCGGCCTAGAAAAAACATGTTAGGATGAAGAACAACCTTGAAATACCTCATGCAAAGCATGTCAGCTTAAAGAACAATCTTGAAATATTCAATAAGGCTTGGCACGCAAGCACCAGACCCAAAAGATAGGTCACACATAAGGATCTTCTTACCACGTTACGAAGGGACCCATAAATAGATCATACATAAGATAGCAAATTTTGAATTACATGAAATATATTTTGGAGCTGATGGGAATGCCACAACCAAGACCAAATCTTGATTATCAACAATTTCAGTACCAACCAAAGAAACATAACTAGAAATACCAAAACTTGTAATATGCTACATGAATGTCTGAATAGCAAGGATACCCGGAGTAAGCTTTGAGCACAACAACCAACTTCAAAATATTAGACTTCATTATTCTACATTAACTTACTTCCACGGATGTCCCAAAAAGAATAACTGCCATATCCGGATCAAGAATAATATTCATACTACACAACATCATAGCATTCCATAAGATAGATCATTTTTTGTATATCATTTGGAGCACAACCCTTTGGATCCCAGGTTTTGACATCAATGATAACAATGCTAAATCATTTCAACAACTTCTCAACAATCTCCTCCTTTGGAATTGATGGCAAAACAACAAAATCTCAAAAACACAAAACTCCAAAACTCCAAAAGCCCCCCTTTGTCAAGCAATTCAACTCCTCTTTTTGTTTTTGTTTTTCTCCTCATTTTCTCCCCCTTTTTTCCATCAAAGGAAAAGTTCCAAATAAGAACATTTAGGAGATCAAGTAAAAATAACACTTTTCACATGAAATTTTTTCTTGTACCTTTCTCTCATAGTTGGAAGAATCCTCTTCCAAGCTTGTACTACAAAAACCATTCTGGCACACATACTGTCTAGTAGAGTCAACAAAATAAATGAAGATGACCAGTCTGGATACAGGAACTGTCGTTCACAATCCTTTGCATCAGAAAGTATCCAAGAGAGATAATCCAACTGTACCTCAACAATTCTTTAATGAACCAAAAAGTTTTAACCAAATCTTCCCTCTGTCTCTAAATAGACAATAACTTAGATTGCAACTCTCCAAATCTTATTCTTTATTTTCCACCTTTATCTTTGAAGAAGTCAAAACAATTTCCAATATCATTCAATTCAGATTCAATAGCTTCAATTTTTCTTCTAAAATTATCGATAGCAACAGCCCATCAAAGACAATACCTATAGATGTCAGAAATCTCCTTAATGCATTCTCTTGTCTCACCAATGAGCTTGGATAATTTATGTTTGGCTTTGACACACCTTCTCTCAATCATAGCTTGGATCTTATGTCCTTCAGGTCCTTCCCGTAATAACCTTTCTTCAACAACTTCTACCAGATCATCCGGTAATGAGATAGAAAAATTTGAAACAGTAATACCCTTTTTGAGCAGATAATCAACTAAGGCATCTTCAATTCTAAGCCTACTAATCGGAGAGAAGGAATACCACATTTCCCCAATCTTTTTCATATCATCTTCATCCAACATCGAATGAACTTCATCTCGATCGAAAGAGGCATATCTAAGCAGAGACTCTTCTTCCTTCTCCTTCTCTTCTAACACATCTTTTCTATTAGCTTTCCTCCTTTTAGGTTCTGGAGGGGAACCACCATTGACGACCTCTAACTCCTTACCGAAGGAAAAACCCTCCTCAAACTGACGGATAGGCATAGTACTAGACACTATCACATCGGAGCACAGATCCATCTGCAAGGATGAGAAATAGACTTTGCATGCACTTGCTTTATCTTCCATACATTCCAAATATCTATAAACTATCTTTCTGATAGGGATGTCGGACTTCCACTTAACATTCTCCTTTGACGGTAGTGATCTCATAAAGTAAAATACTAAACATATGAGCAGAGACCCAAACCGGAAGGGATAAATCTCAACCAAAGACATTTTGACATTCTCAATTAGGTTTTCTATTATTAGGCTAGACAAGTCAAACTTTTTATTTTCCTTCACCATCTTATGTGCAAGATACACAACAATAGTCGAAGTAGAACCTTCACAATTTTTGAAATAGATTTTGTAAGCGATACCGTAACCAACATACCTTACTGCAAGATCAGCAATGGTATTTATCAGTAGATATTGAGGGTCTTTGTGGATACCAGTAAGTTCCTCCATGTCTCTGTGTTTCACTATTTTCTTCCCAGGGAGGTCACCAACACTACACAATCTAGTAATAGCTTCAATGGATTCCTTAGTGATCGGATACAATTTGTCCAGAATGATGTCATCCATGAATTGACTCAATAGGAACAAGATAGACTCTTTGTCGGAAAACCCAAGAAATTATCCCCATAAATCCATACTTAGGGTACTTACATTCTGCAATTCATTAGTCTTCAACCCTAGTTCCATTTCCTTCATCTTCTAATGATCAAATTCGTCCAACTCTACTCCCTTCAACCTTAGCGGAATATCGCCATTGGATTCTCTGTCAACAGATTCCATCGTTGCACTTATCTTCTTCAATATTTTATCACTCAGTGAAACTTCTTCTTCTTTGCAAACTATGAGAAATGACTTGAAAACTCCACCTTTTATCCTTAATTGCTCATGATGATTTTTCCACCAAAAATTTACATCGATGACACCATCACTAGTACTTCACTTTTCAATCAGTCAGATTAAGCTTCATCATATATCACCAACCGGATCAAACTTAGTCATGTTGAAAACACATCAATATTACTTCAAAGAGGGGGAAACGATAGGATATGCATTGCAACAATCCCCCTGAGCCAAGGCAGTTGGCTCAAATTCTGGTAGGGCTTGTATCGGGATCTGGTACTATAGAAGAGTTCTCCACACTCATTTCATTTTTCTTCCAAACCATGACGATCTTATTCTTAGATTCATCTGATTCTACAACCTTCTTTTTGTTTTCAGGATTTTCTTGAGCAACATATCTACATGTGTTAGCATAATGTCCTGGTTGGATGCACTTGTAATATCTTTGTCCTAACTTAACTAAGTGAACCCTAGATCTGCATTGATTCACTTTGTGACCATAACCATGACATAAATAGCAATTACCATGAAAGATATTATTCATTCCATTCCTCTAGCCAGATTAGATAATTCACTTCTACAATGACTTGCTTTGTGACCAAACTTGTGACAATTAAAGCATTGAATTCTTGGTTCCTTCTTGTTTCTGCACTCTGCAGCCTTATGTCCAAAAATTTTGCATAAAAAACAATAGCCATTAAATGATAAGTACCTTTGAGCATTTGGTTGCCTAACCGAAGGTATTTTTGTAGATGCTCTAGAGTTCTAGACCTTGCTTGTTACAACTGATCTATCTTCAGCTTCAACTACTTTCTTTTCACCCTTAGTGTTCTAATTTGAGCTTTCACCAGAGAATCCAAGTCCTCCCTTATCCTTGTGACATTTTTGTAGGGACAAGAGTTGATCTAGAATTATGCTACTTTCACATACTCTTCCTATTGATTTCATCCTTCTTAACACTTGATCTAACTTCTCATTTTCTTCTGATTTTTGTTTGATGGTATCCTTGAGATTTTCTCCAGTCTTCTTCCATTCTTCCATTTTCTGTTTGATGGTATCTTTGAGATCTTCTTCAGTCTTCTTGCATTCATCCAACCATAGCTTTAGATCCACAACACTTTCCTTTGACTCCTTTAATTTCTGGTTGACTTCTCTGTGTCTTGTTTTGAATTTTCATATTTTCTCCCTTAGCTTTGAGATACAAGCATTTTCCTCCTTGAGGTTTTCTTTCAATTCTTCATTTTTAGATTTTGCACTTTCTATATCATCTAACATTATCTTCAACTCTTCCTCAAAGTAATAATCTCCTGCCATCTTCTTCAAGCTGCCAAGATCACCCTCAAGTGGTTAAGCTTTATCTGCAAGGGACCAGGCTCTAATACCAATTGTTGAACATTTTGAATAACTAAGAGGGGGGGTGAATCAGTTATCATAAAACAATTTTCTTGACTTTAATTAATCTAGATCAAGTGTATATCAATCAGATAATAATCAAACAAATATGAACATGAAAGCACATAACAACACCATGCACAATGAACACTAGAATTTACATGGAAACCCAAGAAGGGAAAAACCATGGAGAATGCTAATTCTCAATTATAACATTGGTTAAGGTGACACCGGTTAAGGTGACTTTTATAAAGGCTCACTGCCAGAATGCTCACTGCAGGTAAGGCTCACTACTGGTGGGCTCACTGCCCAATTAATACATTTGATTACAAAATAGTCTCACTGACAAAAATGAACTGATGAAGTTGCATCTACATATGCATAAATTTAGTTCTGGTTAAGAGCACAATATCTGTCTGCAGTAGATCCAGTCAAGAATCTTCTTCACGCCTTCCTTGCACAACCTCTTTAAAAGTGGATTACTTCTTCCTGACACTTGCCTTCGGCTTTCTTATCATATAATGCTTCACACCCTTTTATCTGCTCACACACACCACACTTCTTCATTGAACAAAATCAATTGTTACTTATACCATTCCATTTACTTCATAATATTCTAAGTCGGCCTAGTAAAAACATGTCAGCATGAAGAACAACCTTGAAATACCTTATGCAAAACATGTACGCTTGAAGAACAATCTTCAAATATTCAAAAAGGCTTGACACGCAAGCACCAAACCCAAAAGATAGGTCACACATAAGGATCTTCTTACCACATTACCAAGGGACCCATAAATAGGTCATACTTAAGATAGCAAACTTTGAATTATATGAAATATATTCTGGAGCTGATGGGAATTCCACAACCAAAACCAAATCTTGATTATCATCAATTTCAGTACCAACCAGAGAAACATAACTAGACATACCAAAACTTGTAACATGCTACATGAATGTTCGGATAGCAAGGATACCCGAAGTAAGCTTTGAGCACAACATCCAACATCAAAAGATTAGACTTCATTATTCTGCATCAACTAACTTCCACGGATGTCCCAAAAATAAGTACTGTAATATCCGAATCAAGAATAATATCCACACTACACAACATCATAGCATTCCATAGGATAGATCATTTTTGTATATCATCTGGAGCACAACCTTTCGGATCCCAGGTTTTGACATTAATGACAACAATGCTAAATCATCTCAACAACTTTTGAAGACTTCTATGGTAAAAACCTAAGTATTTACTTTCTAGTATGAGTGAGTATGTTATATTAATCCACTCATCATCTGCACCCAACTTGTCATTATTCCCTATCCTAATTATTTTAAAGTAATTCCCCCTATTTCTATCTTCTTACATGTCATAATATTTCTACATAACTCTATCATTGGATCCCACCAAAGATGGGAAACCCATAATATCCCAAATAAATCCTCTTACAAAACCTTACAAAGCACTAACACATGAAAAATATTTTTTGTAATAGCTCCATCAATAAATTTTGGCCAAATAAATTTTATATTTAATTATCTTAATAAGAACTTGCAAAGCCCAAATTTCTCCACCACATTTTCATTAATATTAATAACCTTACTTCACCAAATAAAGTTAACAAATAAAAAAAAACTCCATAACCTCTTTGGTTTATAATGAACTCTTTGGATTCATCAAAATATTTTGCAACAGTATCCAAACAACTACAACGATAACAATAAAAATGGAAACTATTATGCTAAAATCCATAATGGACAACTATTGATTACACAATTTGTGGTAGTTGTAACCTACAAATCATGATGCACATTCACGGCCTTTAGACAAAATTTTCATACAGAACCTAACATGTTTCATTATTTAATCCTTGAAACCAAAGGTTTTTTCCCTTTGATCTCTAAAAAATTCAAGGGTTTTCTTCCTTAGACTTTATTTCTTGAACACAAATCTTTGAATAATGTTGACAAGGTTTTTTGGTGTAGAATGAATGATACCAAGTGAATCCATCTACCCCTTTTATATAACCAAGATCAATGGTTGGTAAAGAATACCACCTAGATGAACAAGTTAGGATTTTCATGCACCAACCACATTAAATGTTTCTCCTTTTTCCCACTCAAATTGGAATTTGAATTTTCCTTTCTTGTGTGCAGGGAAATGTATTCATCTCATAAAGAGCATTTGAGAGTAGTAGGTGCCTTCGGTAACACTAATTAATTCATATTGCCTCACAAAAATGTACTACTATGCCATAAAGTGGAATCAAACATAGTTCATTTCCCACATTAACCCTTAGAGAAAAGTTTATGCAATTTAACTAGTTCCAACAAAAACATTAAACGGATTCAACAAGCAGAACCAACAAACATGAAAGATAAAGCAGAAGGAAAGAACACTAGATTTACATAGGGAATACCCTTATGGGTAAAAAAACCCCACACTCCAAATGCCCAGATCGCCATTGTATTATTTAGCAACAAAATACTATTACAGATACAATTATAGGCTCTAAGCCTTTACAGGAGATTTACATCTTGTTCCATCTAGAGAGCATCTGATAGCATAACCCCTCTCAAAAATTCGTCACTCCTATCTACTACACTATGGCATTCATACACCCTTCTTAGGTGTTCTAGGAACTGGTCTTTCCACCTTCCATACCATCTGAGCATCACCAACGAACTTAACCGCATTAGCTTCACTGCCACCAAAGTTGTATCAGAACATCAAAGGGACTTCAAATCTTGTTTCCTTAAAAACTCACAGTCACTTTGACATGCCTATCATTTCATCCTCTACCAACACCTTTCACCTTGCATCAGGATGTCGAAGGTATTCCCAACACTATCCTACCAATACCACAATGTCTTACCGACAAAGCACGTAACATTAACTGAGTGGTCCCCAACACCTACGCGGCATCCCTGTCACCACCATATAGTCAACATCATATTCCACGTAGATTGGTCCCACCTTAACAACACACTATGGTTCCACTCCATCAACACATTAAGGGGACTATAATCTGTGTTCCAACGAAGTCCACTCCTACTGACAAGAGTCCCCAGCCTCGCATCGAGTTATCGAGGGGACTACTTAGAGATCCACTCCGACATGCAATGTCATCCCGACATAGCTTCTTGACAGTCGTCGGAATGTCGAAGGAACTGTCAAGAGACTCCCTTCGACATTGACATGTCTCACCGAAGATACTTCTCCAAGGCCAATACAACACCGAAGAACAAAGTCCTTTCGCGGGTCAGGACTCGAGGTTCCTCAATACCCGATATCACAGACTCCACCAGTAAAGCATAGGACGGAACTCTAAAGTTCAATTGCCGACACTCTTCAACTTTGCAACTGCATTCAGTAAGTGATAATCCCGAAGGCCGATGCCCGATTACCTACAAAACTTCTAAGTATTTTACAACTGAAAATAGTACCCACGACAAGTGCTAATCCATCCAATCACACATACCTCGAAGGTATCCACATCAAAAAACTCATTCTGCCTACATAGCCAACCCAACAACTGCAAATAAAATCTCCATGTGCCAACCAGTCAAAGAAGACCAAACACATCCAGAAACTCCTAATGCATGGGTAATGCCAAATCTAAAAGATCAAGGGCATAAAGAGTCTACTAATTTCAATACATAGAGAGTGTAGCCATGTAGTACCAAAGACCATCCACAATGATATGCAAAACCTGTAAGAACTCTCACCACAAGTCTCCACAAGTCTCCCAAGTTCTTCCATGCCAAACAAAGGAAAGAGATAAAGGGACCTCCATGTCATCACCCTAGTACATAAGTGAAAACACATGAAAACAAGCTAGTGATCACAATAGCTCCAACCAAACCTTAAACCAATGTAATGTGAGACCAAACATCTAGGAAGATAACCAATACCAAAGACAGAAACTCTAGAAATCATATACCTATAGAAAATCCTCCTACATACACCTCTGAATGCCAACTATGTCAAGTATGATCTCCTTCACTACACCCCAAAATAAAAGCTATAACAACACCCGAACATTCAATCACCAAAACATAACATATGTATCATGTAATCAACATGGATGTAAGCCTCTCAAAGAAGATCAGGTTCTACTCCATTTCCCATCTTAGGAAATCAGCCCACTACCATCCCCTATAATCATCATAAAATAAAATGCAAACCCAAGGAGATAACCATGCTATACATCTCTCACAATGAATCGCCCAAAACCATCTAATAGTAGCTCAACATCCATGTCTATGAAAGAAAGCATAAAACACCTGAGAGAAACAATGGGCATTACCTCTCAAGTGATAAGTTGTTGAGTAGACAAAGAGTGGGGAATGAGAATGTTCCTCCAGGATATGCAAGCCATCACGACTCCTCCAAGAGAAATCTCCTCATAGGTCTCTATTGAACTCACGCCCAACCAAGGTGTAGGTTTCTTGGACTTTCTATTGAAAACTTGTCTAGAGTAACCATCTCAACATGACTTCTCTCATCTCAAGATAAATCTAGCCTCACCTTATTCTCCATGTATCCATGAGTACCTACAAACAATCATCTCATGCTAAACTCCAAATGCATCACTACACTATCATGAAGTTATCAAGCATATGGCCAATGCACCCAAAACACAAAGAATCACCAGACCACTGTCAAAGCTCCAATCATCTGAATCAAGAACTTATCATGACATCATGATCTAAACATCCCCCTTAGGAGATCACATGCTCCAAGTGAACATACCTTGGTCTCAAGAGTAATGCATCATGCCAAAACTCTAATGCATAAACAAGAGTATACCATGACATAAAACAAACAAACTCTAAACCAACATCACCTGTCAAGCACCATCAACACCTCAACCCAAAGACCACAAGAGTTCTCCATGGCTCTGAGATGTCATCTTCAAATAGTGTCCATGCAAATGTGGAAGAACCCTTCTGCAACAACATGATATAAGAGCTCCTCCTAGTATTATCTGCAACACTAAAGAAGATCATCTATCACTAAGTGATGAATCCACAGTCATTGCTAAAGCTCCCACTAAATCGTAACAACCAAGCTCTCCAAGCATCATGACCAAACATCTGCTAATCTAAAAATCCTCCAGGTCCACACATCAACATGTCCATCTATCAACAATACCAAGTGGCACCAAGATCTCCAAACCAAGCAAAAAATACCATCAATGTCAAAATCTTACACAAAACTGTGTAACCAAGCTATTCATGACATCATGATACACATGCTACATATCCCCATAACCGACTATCTAGGTACCCAACATCATCCATCCTCTCATCTCAAAGCAACTACACCAATGCACAAGTGACCACAAACAAGGCCAACTAACAAGTCTGCATCAACACTAAATTAACCTTGTGGATATAGACAGTCCACTTCTGAGTTATCCCACTACAATCAATAGGTTGTACACAACTACAAAACTACATAACTCATAGATCCAATCAATATACCATGCAAACCCACTATTGTACTAGAAACTACAAAATTGAGATCTCAAAGAGAATAACCATGTAGACAACATGACTCAAATACTACATCAAGCTCAAATTCGATTTTCCAATCATGTCCACAACGAGCATCATATTCAAGGAAACCACCAAGCATCACCATAGAAATGTTGAGTGACTAATCAATTACCAACATGCCCATGTAGAGAAAGAAATTCACCTCCTCATACCATGCACGAAGTATGCATGCAAAAATGCAACTATCTCATCCAATACCACCCCAAAAAACCAGGGTCTAGAAAATAGCTTTAAACACAGCTCCACAAAACCATGTTTTTCTTGACCGTGTAAAACCTGCAAAACCGCTATGTTTGAAAACACCCATGCGAATCCACACTGACTTTACATCAACCAAAAAGATGAAACAAGCACCACCATAATGGTTAAACCAAAATAATGGATTATGATAGATGAGCATTAATCATAAAGTTTTAGGAAAACCCATAAAACTCTTAGACCCTAAAGCATGAATCTGAGCCATGCAAGTACAAAACATCCATCAAAGGAAGAAGTAGTTCAGGAACTCCAGGACCGTTCCGACCAACTCCACAAACACCAGCATGCACATGCATCTGAGGGAGACAAGCTATTGCAGAAGCTTTCCAGATCATTCAATGATCAACTCCATAGCCTACTTGCAATCGAGGTACCAAAAAACTATGCCTTCCAATACCAGGAAAAAACACCTAGCATAAGCACATTACTCCATGGCTGAATAACAACCCAAGCTTCTCCATATCATCAGGGAGCCTTTCACACAGACACCCAATATGGAAGCTTTGTTGCAACATAACCACAAAGCAAAATATTCCACCCCATGCATTAGGATTATATCGCTGCCAACTATGAGCTTTAGACCACAACATTTCAATATGACCAGCTCTAGTTTCTCCATCTTCACCATCCTTCATGCTCATGTTGTCTCTTGAAACTCAAACAAAAGAGCAAGAACTTCTACTCACCAAAGGATCAATCCATCAATCAATTCCTTCGGATTTCCTCAAGCTTTCCAAACTAAGAAATCTTCACCAAAGGAATACTCAAAACCAAACACACCAGGAAGAATCAAATCCCAGAAGAATGGCTATGATACCATTTGTAGGGAAATTTATTCATCTCAGAGAGAGCATCTGAGAGAATTAAGTGACTTTGGTAACACTAATTACTTCATATTGCCTCACAAAAACATACTACTATGCCATAAAATAGAATTAGACATAGTTCATTTCCCACATTAACCCTTAGAGAAAATTTTATGCAATTTAACCAGTTCCAACAACAGCATTAAACAAATTCAACAAGCAGAACCAAAAAAACATGAAAGATAAAGCAGAAGGAAAGAACACCATATTTACATGCGAAAAACCCTTACGGGTAAAAAAACCCCACACTCCAAAAGCCCAAATTTCCATTGTATTATTCAGTAAAAAAATACTATTACAGATACAATTACAAGCTCTAAAACTTTACAGGAGATTTACATCTTGTTCCATTCGGAGAGAATCTAGCAGCATAACCCCTCTCAAAACTCCATCACTCCTCTCTACTGCACTATGACATTCATACACCCTTCTTAGGTGTTCCAGGAACCGATCGTTCCACCTTCCATACTAGCCAAGCATCACCAACAAACTTAACCATCATTAGCCTCATTGTCACTGAAGTTGTATCAGAACATCGAAGAGACTTCAAATCCCATCTCCTTGAAAACTCACAGTCACTCCAGCATGCCTATCGTTTCATCCTCTGATAGCACCTTTCACCTTGCATTGGGATATCGAAGGGACGCCCAACACTATCCTATTGATGCCACAATGTCTCACAAATGAAGCACGTAACATTAACCAAGTGGTCTGCAACACCTACACGACATTTATGTCACCACTGTACAGTCAACATCATATTCCATGTAGATTGGTCCCACCTTAACATCGCACTATGGTTCCACTCCATCGGCACATCGAGGGGACTATAATTTGTGTCCCGACGAAGTCCTCCACTCCTACCGACAAGAGTCCCCAGCCTCACATCAGGTTATCAAGGGGACTACTTAGAGACTCCCTCCGACAATGCAATGTCAGCCCGACGTAGCTTCTTAACAGTCGTCGAAATGTCAAAGGGACCCTCAAGAGACTCCCTTCGACATTGACCTGTCTCACTGAAGATAATTCTCCACCAATACAACACCAAAGAACGAAGTCCTTTCATGAGTCAGGACTCGAGGTTTCTCAATACTCAATACCGCAGACTCCACCAATAAAGCATACGATGGAACTTCGAAGCCTGATTGTTGACACTCTTCAACTTTGCAACTGCATTTGGGAAGTGATAATCCTGAAGGCCGGTGCCCGATTAGCTGCAAAACTTCTAAGGATTTTACCATGCATTAGGTAAGTGACAATCCCAAAGCTTGAACTCTGAAACTATAAAACTTCTAAGTGCTTTCCTGATTTCAGAGAGCCTTAACCAATAAGTTTGAGACACCTTTTTCTCAACATTGTGTAAGCTAGAGAATTTATCCTTTTCTAACTAGTCACACTTTCACATGGTTCACAAATTCATGAACTTTACAACCTTCATAACTATAGACATGTAAAAATTCCTAACGCATATCACACATCCCCAAATTGCATTTTTCCATTATTGGCATCATTTGCATCATTAATCCCCTTTTCATATCATTTCCATCAATTTAACCTTATTTCCCTCTATTATTTAAATAATCTTGAATTGTTTAATTAATTCATTATTTTATCACTAATCTCCTCATTCCTCCTGATTAATTAAATAAGCATTAATTATTTAATTAAATATCAAACCCCTTTCTAATATTAAATAATTATCTTTAAATTATTTAATTAAATCACTTACCATCATGTATGAATTAAATAATTATCTTTAATTATTTAATTATCCTAATTTCCTTCAAAATATCTTGACTTAACTTATCTGAAACATCATCCATTAATAAATAAATAATTTATTTATTAATCAATCTTCTCTTTGCACGTTCCTCAATTAATTAATTGTTTTAATTAATTATCTTATCATGCACAAATCAAACTCATCTTTTATCTCAATCTTATCTTGCACGTTCCTCCAATAATTAATTATAGCATGCATTATTCCCTCAAATCTTAACTGACACTCTCTCTCAGTCAACCGATATTGAATGACCACTCTTTTGATCAATCAATTCTTTTAACACCCACTCACTCAGAGTCTTCTGATCAATCAATTGACTTAACTCTTCAATCAATATCTCATGCAACTAGTTAAATAGAATCTTGCAACTAGTTGTAGTTAGTTAACTAGGCAATCAATTCCTCTCATTCATTCTCAGCCTTTGATCTCAAATCAACACCTCTTAATCTAGATCATTGATCTAATTTCCTAAAATCTATAAAATCACCCTTCATCCTTCACATTCATTACCTAGAATTTTGATAGCTAAGTCATGTCCATTTGAGCATTTATCTTGAACAATTGAAAGCATTATCTTTGCATCTAGACCTCATCATACATCAAACTTTTACAATTTATCATAGAGGCTTTGTGTTGAAGCAATCTGACATATCAACCAACACAAGTTACTCCATAATGGGATTAAGGTTTTCATTTCCTAGTTAGAATTCAATTAGATTTACTTTGAATATTTCATGCTTTTGAATTCTAGTTTGGTTTTGTGAACAATTTCATTGGATTGTATGATTAGTTGATCAATTATTTAGCTATTTTGGTTTAAATTATGTCATTTGATCAATCAGTTTTATATGTTCACAAAATGGCACAGTCGGTGGGACCCACGTCCCTAATCAAACATTTTTATCAAGTTTTTCATAAGTTGCAAGTTTCTGGAGCACGATCGTATTTTACAAAAGTCATAATCGTTAACAAGGTCGCAATTGTTTGAAATCTAGGTATGATCATCTCATAAAAGGGTCGCTACTATATCTGAAGAAGTTTTCTATTGCCTAATTGGGTCATTATCATCTCAGAATAGGGTTGCTGTTGTATCAAAATAGAGCCACTGTTGTCTCATAACCTAGTTGCTATTATTTATTGTTTTTTCCTTTTAAACTTTTGGATTTTTTCTTTTCTAACCCTAACCCTAACCTACTTGTTTGCTAAGATTGATCTAACTTAATTGTGCAGCTCTCATAGGGTGAAGGTAAATCATTATAAACTTCTAATCCATTGGTTTTGTAGGGTGAACGGTCGAAGACAATCATATGCCAATCTACTAACAATTTGCTTGCAACCCCTTCTCCAAGGATCAATTATTTCAAGCATTTGGTGTTTCTGTTATCTTGAACATTTAGTTTGGTGCTTAAAAAATTGAATTTCTATGATATGAACATTTAGTTTGGTACTAAAAATCGAATTGCAATGAATTGTGTTCCTTGTATTCTGTGATTGGCAAGCCAGATGTGTATCCTCTCCCCTCATGCTTAGTGTGATCTTGGGTGACGAGAAACATCTTGGACTTCACATTTTGAGTCACTGAAGGTGTCTTGTATATGTATCCTCTCCCCTTGCGTCATTCAATGATCTTGGGTGAAGAGAAATATCAAGACATCCAAGCCTTCCTTTTTTAGTAGAGAGGCATACCTTCGAGACACATCCTACAATGAAGAACTCATTGGGACGATCTTAAATCACTTATTCCCAAGCGGACTATATTAAAGGGGTGAAGGCAAAGGCTAGTAGCTCTATCCGGGGATGTCATACCTTGTGTATCAATACTGGTGTGGAACAACTGACACATTCACATTGATTAGAGACTTAAGTGTCTCACGTTTGAAGTATACATGTGGTGTTACTGTGTTATTACAAACCTTTGTAATGAAAGGCCAACCAAGTTTTCCAAAATGTTTCATCAGAAGTTACTTACCACGTCTGGTCTATGGTTGAGGCGTAAGGCTTAAGAATTCATTCTATTGCAAAAAAAGATAAGAGTATCAAGGTGGTACATGACCTTGGTATGTCCTATTTGACCCCTCCATTAGAAATGGATTACATCACTCTTTCAGGGGTGAGCTAGGCCTACTGAGAAGAAATGTACCTTTACTCCAAACTAGGTTGTAATTGATTGATATATCTTATTCAAGTTTGACTAGTGAACCTTATGGAAGAAGGTTTGTGTAATATCCCCCCTACCTTTTGAGTCAGTTATTGCATACTTTTTTTGATGTGTGTATCACTTTCTCTTTCAAAAAAATCACTTTAAACATCATACCTAAACTTTCAACTTGCAAAATTGTCAAAATTTTCATCAAACTGGAAATCAGGAAACAGAGTCGCACTTGTTAGAAAATTGGGTCGTTGTTGTGCATCCTACCACGTCTACCTTAGAATCTAGTCACTATTGTTAAGCATCTATTTGAACTTGCCTAAAACTCGGGTTGCTATTGTATTGCATCTACTTGCTATTGTGCAACTAGTCGTTATTGCTTGTTCTGCTCTTTTGCTAGTCACAATGTCTAAAAAATCGCTCTTGTCATTGTTGTCGCTACTATCTCTATAAAAGCTCGCTATTGTCTCATATTCTACCGCATTTTTCTGAAACAACCAACACTTTTATATTCCTACTTAGCTCGGGCTTGTCAAAATTGGTCTCAATATCGTCATAATATACTACTCAGTTGTCAAAACGTATGTCACAATATACCTAAGGTTTGTCAACATAAACCTCTTGAACAAAAGCATCAAATCAGATCCACATCAGACTTTATCAACATCCTTGGACACCATTAGTCTTTTAGACCATCCTTTGCATCATCATAGATCAAACATCAAACTAGCCTTTGGATACACTTCAAACACAACATATTGAACTTCATCATCTTGCTAGTCTTTATCAAATCAGCTTATCATCTTGTGGTCTTGTAATGTTAAGCTTTTGGATTCAACTGTGTAAAAAAATTTGTGACATTTCAGATCACACACAGTGATCCATCATCAGGAAGAGGAAGAAATGAAATGGGAATGCAAATTAAGTCTTATAAAGGGTGAGGTTGAAGTGCTAAGAGAAATGAATAAAGAATCAAAGAAATCAAATATAATATGAATATAAATAGAATATACCAAACAAAACTTATAAGGAGATATGTAATTAACGAGGGAACAACAAAGGTTAAGACAAAAGAAGGGGAAAAAGAAAGAAACTATATTGGACTGAAAAAAAAAAATTAGCTTACTATATTAGATTATAAGTATAAAAGAGAAAGATAAATAAAATAATGAAAAGAAATAAAAATAAAACTAAAAAATTAGTTAATATTAAAGTTGATAATAATGATAACCTTAATATTAAGGTTATTAATAATAATAACCTTAATATTAAGGTTATTGATAATAATAACCTTAATATTCTTATCAGTAACCTTAATTAATAAGATTTAAATAGAAAAAGAAAAAAAAAAACTAGAAAAATAGGAATAAATAAAAAATTACGGATTTCTCTCAGTAATAAAATAATGAGAAAGATAATAAGTACGAAGGAGAAAGGTAAATAAAAAGATAACTAGAAAAATAACAACAAAACTAAAAAATAAAAACTAATTATAAGATTATTAATAATAATATCCTTAATGATCTTAGTAAGAGCCTTAAACTATTAAAAACTAGTAAATATTAATAAGAAAAGCGAAAACAAGAAATTATTATATTATTAATAATCTTATAATTAGTTTTTATTTTTTAGTTTTGTTTTTATTTTTCTAGTTATTTTTTTATTTACCTTTCTCCTTCGTACTTATTATCTTTCTCATTATTTTATTACTAAGAGATATTTTTATTTATTCCTATTTTTCTAGTTATTTCTTTTCTTATTTATTATTTTTTTCTATTTAAATCTTATTAATTAAGGTTACTGCTAAGAATATTAAGGTTATCATTATTATCAACCTTAATATTAACTTTTTTTTTTATTTTTTTTTAATTTATTATTTTTTTGAGTTTGACTTGAAAACTACACGGTTGAATCTTGATAGTAATATCATAATTTGACACACTGTGGAAAATACCTCCTACTTATCAATTGATGAGCTAAAGGGGCTCTATAATGAATGGTTCATAAGGCACAACACTTGCTGAAGATTTTGCAAATGGGGTTGCAAGCTAAGTGGGCTTAACCTTGGGGAAAATTATGTGGTTAAGCCACTTGAGCTGGAGCACTACTGAGATGGGTGACCTCCTAGGAAGGCCCAGTGCTTCACCTTTGTGAGCATCACCTATATGCAATGAGTGCTAAGTGGACCATTCATTATCATGAGAGATGGGTTCTTGTGAACCACTACTCATGAATCATGGGTCAATGAGTTTGACTCGAAAACTACACGACTGAATCCTAATAGCAATATCATAATTTGTTTTTATTTATTTTCACTATTTTATTTATCTTTCTCTTTTATACTTGTAATCTAATATAGTAAGCTAAATTTATTTTTGTTTAGTCCAATATAGTTTTTTTCTTTTTCCCCTTTTTTGTCTTAACCTTTGTTGTTCCCCCTTTAATTACATATCTCCTTATAAGTTTTGTTTGGTATATTCTATATATTCATATTATAATTGATTTCTTTGATTCTTTATTAATTTCTCTTAGCACTTCAACCTCACCCTTTATCAGACTTGATTTGCATTCCCATTTCATTTCTTCCTCTTCCTGATGATGGATCATTGTGTGTGATCTGAAACGTCACAAAAAAACTTACACAGTTGAATCCAAAAGCTTAACATTATAACTTCATGGATTGTGGAAAACTCGTACCAGTTATATCTTGTGGTCTTGACAAATTTATACATTATCCTCTCCCTAAGTTTCTAGATTACTATCATCATCCCTTACTTGCACTCACAAGTCTAGTTCAAGTAGAGAAATCAACATATCCTTTATCAACATCTTTTGAGACTTAGCAAACATCAATCAAATCTTGTCTATCCTTGTGTCCATAGACTAAGCATCAATTAAACATCCAAAATCCACTCACACCTTCATCATAGGGTTGAGTATCAAAAACATAGCATCCAAAATCAAACTTTGTTATCAAACTATCCCAAGATCAACATAAATCAAACAACATCATTTGTCCAAAAGGTAAATGGTCTAGTGTGCATGTTTATGACAACTATTAGGTCTCAACATAGAAAGAATATGGCAGCTAATACAAGTAGCTCTAGTGGACCTACCACCACCAATATGGAAACTCCAATTCCTACACCATGGGGTTATGATCCTAACGAACCTTCGATTTACTCAACCCCTCAAACAAGCACCAACATTACCTCACAGCCACCAACGTTCAAGACTCTACCACCACTTGATCTTAATCCATCACAACATGATACTGACTTTCATCTTCAACATCAACGAATCGTTGCTCGATCAACAAATTGTTGCTTGATCAACAAATTGTTGCTCGACAACAAAACCAACCCCCTAATCCTCAAGATATGATCATAGAAGACGATGATAGTGATGCAAAAATTATCGAAGAGGATATTTTAAAAGTCACCCAAGACCCTAAAATGCAAAAGATAATGGATAGAGTACTTGGAACAAATCCTAACGTACAATTCCTAAAACTTGCACAACATGGTGCCAAGTTACTCATGGACTTTAATGTGGAAGCTCTCAAAGACCCAAATCTCATTTGCATGGATGATAATACGGTTGTGAGACAAATCCTCAAACCAACTGTAAATCCAAAGATACCATATATCTTTGACAAGTCAAAAGAACCAATCAATGAACAACCTTATGGAAAGCATGATAATCCACTATATAGATGTCCATCTCAAGTAGAACAAGCATTGGTTTCTCAATAGGGTCAAGGGAATCCAAGCACTATGGCAGCTCAAAACATGCCTCAACAATCGACCAATCCATTCTCTACATGTCACTTGTAACATTTGATGTGTCAACAAATACATGGAGGCCTAATGAATCGAGGAACCTATATGAGAGATCCTTACAACAAGGACAAAATGTTAACATGAAAAATATGGGTAACCTTCCACCTAGACCACCACAATATCAAGCATCAAATCAACAACCCAACACTCAACCACAACTTTATGTCAACATGCCTCCACAATCACAACACATGGCATCACCTATTTATATCATACCTAATCAAAAAAATCTGCCCCTTCATACACAACAACCTCCTCTCCATCAAACAACATATACTCACAATCCTCCAGATCAAAACATGTATCAAACAAATACTCAAGATCAAACACAAACACAGTACATGCAACAACAACCCCCATACTATGACCCTTCATATGTAATGCACAATATCAACAAGGGTTACAACAACAAGGTATTCCTCAACAACAAGGTGTCCCCCAACAACAAGGTGTCCCTCGATAACAAGGTATTCCTCAACAACAAGTTTTCCCCCAACAAGGTGTCCCTCAACAACAAGGTACTCCTCAACAACAAGGAATTCCTCAACAACCAGGTGTCCCTCAATGAGGAATTCCTCAACAATAAGGTGTCCCTCAACAACAAGGTGTCCCTCAACAACAAGGTATTCCTCAAAAACAAGGTGTTCCTCAACAACAATATACATATAATACACAACAAGGACCCCTTCCTCTTAACACACAAAACCCATCATATCAAGGTTATAACACAATTAATCCTCAAACGAACACACCTAGTAATGATATAACCTTGCAAATTCAAAATCTTAATCAAAGGATATCGGATATGCAACTTGGGAAACCCAAGAAGAGCTATGCATTGCAAGACATATGTCCATATCCATTTGATTGTAGCTATCAATGATCCCCTTTCCAAAAAACTTTGAAATTCCGAAATTTGATAAATATAAAGGAAGAGGGGACCCAATCGAACATGTGCGAGAGTTTTCAGTAGCTTGCATGGAGGTTGCTAACAATGACTCTTATCTATTCATACTTTTCCCTAGAAGTCTAGGAACTGTAGCTATTGATTGGTTCTCTCTTCTACCACTTGGAATTAAAACCTTTGATGAGTTATCCAAGAAATTTATCAATCGCTTTTCGTATAACATCGAACAAGACGTTACGGTTCCTTATTTGTACAAGATAAACAAAAACCAAGGGGATTCATTTGCTTCTTACTTGCAAAGATGGAGACATAAAGCGAGTAAATGCAAATAGCTCATTCCTAAGAAGCAACTTGTTGAAATTTTTATCACAAATCTACAAACTGACATAAGCTATCAATTAACTATGCTATGTCCTAACAATTTTGAAGAGATCATTGAGAAAGGTTTGGTTATTGAAATAGTTCTCATTGCGAAAGGTGTCACCAAACTTTACAACAACAAAGATCAAGCGTCTGCTTCAAACGATAAAACTCGCATCTAGGCAAAGAACAAAAATGTCACAAATGACTGAGTGGTTGACACTAAGTTTGTTCGAAACATACAACCACCTCCTAAAAATATCCAAAACAATGTTCAAGCCAATCAAATGAATTATCCTCAAAACAATCAACTTACCTACCCTCAGAATAATCAACAACCAAATCAAACCCAAAACCCTCAAAGAGGACCACCAAGACAATATAACCAAATGAGAAGAAAGTACACTCCATTAGGAGAACCTCTTGAGGTGGTTATGTGAAAGTTGATTCAATCAAATCTCATCAAACTTCACAATCAAACTTATTATAAAGAGTCACAATTTAAACTCCCATGGTGTAATGAGAAAGATCAATGTGAGTTCCACCAAATCAAGGGTCATAAGACAAACAATTGCATGAAACTGAAGAATCTCATCCAAGACTTAATTGAAAAAGGAGAGGTTGATATTCAGAATCATCCTAGAACCTCTGGAAATAATGACATGGGTATTTACAAGGATCCAATCCCCAACCATTCTAAGGGAAACAACAAAGGTAAAGGACAGGATTACCGAAAAGTTGCTACACCTATGACACTAATAACAACATCCATGTTGTAACAATAGTTGGTAAGAATCTTGAGTGTAACGTTACTACATGAAGAGGGAAAGTTACCATCCAAGGAGCCTCGCTTCAATCAATAGTTTCCATCAAACCTTCAAATGACTATAATCTTGTTGATCAACTGAAGAAAACTCCAGCCCAAATCTCTATCCTTGAGCTTCTCAAGCTATCCCCCGTACATAAAGAGATTTTGGAGAAGGCTCTCCTTGAATCTTTTGTACCTAATGATATCAGCATAGAACAGTTTCAGGCTATGGTTGGGCACAACGCCTCTACACATCACCTTTTCTTTTTTGAAAGAGACCTTCCTAACAAATCATTCCATAACCAAGCTTTATATCTCGAAGTGTGTCCATAAGCATAAAATAAAAAGAGTCCTGATAGATGGTGGTGCAGGCTTAAACATTTGTACCTTGAAATTGGTAAAAACAACTTGGATATTCTAATGGCATTATTGAGAAAAGCAAAAGTATCACTATAAGAGCTTATGATGATAACGAGAGAAATTTTGAAGGTACCATTAGACTTCCTATTTAGGTGGGACCAGCAATAGTAGAAACACCCTGTCAAGTACTAGATTTTGAATTACCTAACAACCTTCTCTTGGGATGCCCTTGGATCCATGCTATGCAAGCTATCCCTTCTACGTTCCATCAATGCCTAAAATTTCCTTATAATGACAAGGGAGTTACAATATACGTTGATCCAGAACCCTTTCATTATTGTAAGAGCTTGGAAGAACAACACAAGAAAATCTTCCAAGTTCCCAGTAATAGTATATCTTTCCATTCATTTTCCTACATTGATCCATCACCCTCGCATCATCTTCACAAACTTCATCATCCTCCACTCCATCTTCATCATCCAATCCACCTCAATCTGACCTCAAGATCTAGGTACTTGGAAATGGTTGCAAAGACTATCACTTTAATTAATCTTTCTGCATTGGAAAGCTTCCCCCATCATCAAAGACTTATGGAGGACCAAAGGAAATCAACAAAGCTAAACCTGTCACTATAAAGTTCAAACCTACAATATTCACTAAATGGGGAGACATGAAAGACGAAGAGGTGTTTGAAGATCTCTCTACATGGCTCTACAAAGAGGAAGAAGAGAAAGAAAAACATCTACCTCCAATCCATGTACATCCATATAGTAAAGGTTATCAGCTTGCTAAAGGTATGGGATTCACTGGAAAAGGTGGCCTTGGTTTGAATGAACAAGGTATGAGGGAGCCTATCATCATGGAAAAATGCAAGAAAAATAAAGGACTAGGCTACGGTTCGTTAGATACTGTTACTCCAAACGATGAAAAGGCCTTTTGTGAGGAAGGTTCTTCTATCATGGTTGAGACATCGGATGATTATGACCCTATTGACAATGATCTATACATCACAAACCTATTTGAAGACACTTGCATAAATACCCTAACTACCCTTTCCTTTAATCCTACATCCAAAACACATGAACTCCAACTCTACCCACAATTAATCAATTGGGATCAACAACATCAACCACATGTTGTGGACATATTCCAAAACGATGAAGCTATCACAGAGTTTATGGGACTTCGAAATGGTATACCACTTGGAGACCACAAGATTGGCTTTGATATTGAGCTAGGATAAGAAGCATATTTTGGTAGGGAGATTGTATCCCCTAGTCGCAAAAATGAAAATGAAAATCTAAACATCAAAATTAGATACCCTAGTGCAAACCACAATGTGGTGCTATCGAATCATGAAAAAGACAAAATAAAGGACATATCTAAGGGTGAAAACCTCCCTGAGGCAGTTGACGATGGAGGCTTCAATCTCCCTATCACTGGGTATCAAGAAAGATCAACAATTTTGGTTGAAAAATCTAAACTCATAAATGTGGGAACAACAAAGTCACCAAAGATAACCTATCATGCAACCACTCTAGATCTTGAGGAAAGAACAAACTTCACAACTTTCATACACGAGCGCAAGATCAATTTTTCTTGGACTTATGCAAATATGTCTGGTTTGGACCTAGCTTTAGTGGTTCATCATCTTATAGCTTTTCCTAGGGCTAAACCAATGAAATAGAAGCTTTGCAAGATGCACCCTCAAATAGCACTCCTAGTCAAAGTGGAACTTCAAAAATTACTTGATGTCAGATTCATTAGACCTATTGATTATCCTGAGTGGGTGTCCAACCTGGTACTAGTGTCAAAACCCATTGGGGGCATAAGGATCTGCATTGATTTTAGAGACCTCAACAAAGCATGCCTGAAGGATGATTCCCCCCTCCCAAACATTGACATGATAGTGGATTTGATAGCTAGACATGAAATGCTTTCTCTTATGGACGACTTCTCTTAATATAACCAAATCAAGATAACACCTGATGACCAACATAAAACAACATTCACTTGTCCCTGGGGAACCTTTTGCTAGAATGTCATGCCATTTGGCCTAAAGAATGTAGGAGCTACCTACCAAAGGGCGATGACTACTATATTTCATGATATGTTTCACATAATTATGGAAGACTGTAGATGATCTTTTGGAAAAATCTATCACATGAAAAGGACATCTAGGTAATCTAACAAGCATATTTGACAGATTAGAAGAATACAACCTACGCCTAAATCCAAAGAAGTGTGTTTTTGGCGTAACATCAGGAAAACTATTGGGTTACAGTGTATCCCAAAGAGGCATTGAGGTAGATCTTGCAAAATTCAAAGCTATCATGGAAATGCCTCCCTTGAAGACATTGAAATAGTTGTGTAGCTTACAGGGAAAACTCCAATCAATCCGAAGATTCATAGCCCATTTAGCGGATAAATGCCATCCTTTTACACACTTGCTCCATAAGGATGTAACCTTCAAATGGGATAGGAGTTGTGAACAAGATGTAACCTTCAAATGGGATAGGAGTTGTGAACAATCTTTTCAGCAGGTCAAAGACTACTTGGTAACTCCTCCGATTTTGATGCCTCCTATATAGGATAAATCTATGATCTTGTATGTATCAATGACATCAACAACTTTAAGAGAGCTTTGCTAGCACAACTTGATGAGAATAACAAAGAGCAGTGTACTACATTAGTCATACCTTGTTTGATTATGAACTTAACTATACACCTATTGAAAGAGCTTATTTAGCAGTTGTCTTCGCATCCCAAAAGCTTAGACATTACATGTTGAATCAACAAATCAAGCTGATATCCAAAGTTGAACTCTTGAAATATCTATTGGCTAAAGCAACTCTCACTAGAAGAATGGCGAAGTGGGTCATGATAGTGAATTTGACATAGAATATGTAGACAAAAAAGCCATCAAAGGACAAGTAATAGCCAACCAATTAGTCGAAGCACCTATAGAAGATCATCAACCATTGATATGAAAATTTCCCAATGGGGCATCCTTGTGACAACTCAAGTAAACTGTTGGACACTATACTTTGATGGATCAGGGGTTGGTATCCTTTTTTTTCTCACAACTCAAGGAGATAGTATACCTAAAGCATACAAAATTATCTTTCCTTGCACAAATAATATAGCCGAATATGAAGCACTAATCACTAGGCTAAAAATGGTCATTAAATGGAAAATCAAAGAGCTATAAGTTTATGGTGATTTACAGATGGTCATCAGACAAGTGAACGATGAATACCAAACTAAGGATGATAAGATGATGCCTTATAAGAGAATGGTCGATAGTTTTAAGTAATACTTTTTGGTCATCTTCTTCGAACAGGTCCCGAGAGTCAACAACAGAGCTGTCAATGCCATGGAAACCATTAATTTACTTCTTGATATACTGCAAAACATCCCTAGGTTTGAATTCCTCATGGAACAATTGTTTATACCAGCATTTGATATCTGAAAGTTTGAACTTGTGTGTGATGTTGTTGGTCCCGATTCACCTTCGTACCAAGACACCTACACATATATCCAACACAAAACCATACCACCTCACCTTACAAGTAACCAAAAGAAAACTTTTATCTGCCAAACCTATTGTTAGAAGGAGGTTAAGGGGAGCCCAAGCCCTTTCTAAATTGCTAATAATACAATTGGTGTTGCCATTTACTACAAAATTTGCTAAGGAGTTTGTTTTTTTATTTATCTCTTTATAAATATGTTTAATAGTAAAGGCCATTAATGAGTCCAAGAGAGGCTAGATTCACCTTAGAATATTGTTGATCTTCCAATTGGAAGTTCATATATTTCTAATGGTGTTCACAATTACCATTGAATCTCCTTCAACATGCACTTGTTTGACTTCCAATTGCTTGCAAGGTTATAATCTCAAGAGTAATGCCTATGTCGTAACCTCATTATTAGTCCCCTAGGGTAGTTTTTGGATGTAATGGCAATCAATTTCCAACCATGATCCTTGATTATACAACCGACACTAGAGGTCCATATGTTACCCCTAGAGGCATTGTCAAAGTACAATTTAAGTCATCCCTTGGATGTGGTTGACCATTTTTTCCTTCTCTTGGATTTACAAGGGGATGAGCCCCACCAATCCCATTAATGGGGGACAAATTTCCCATTTTAACTTCTTTATTTTCTAAGAATTTTATTCTTTAAAATTTTATTTTATAATTTTTATGCACAAATAATGTAAGTTGTTTAGTCTTTAAAAGAGACGGCATTCCCTCTAAATCCTCAAGTTTCTAGGATGCCACTAGATCCCTAGAGACATCCATGTGGAACGATAGTAAAAATAAGTGAGCTAAAGCATGAACTAAATTTCTAGAGTCAAAACTTAGTGCATGCACATGCAAGTAGAGATTTCATTTTGTTTCCATTGAATTATAATTGTTTTTCTTTTTAATGTAATTTTACTACGCCGAGATGCATTCCTTCAATGGCATCACGGATGCTTGCAGATCCGTGTAAGAAAAAAGAAATGGCAGTTACCACCACCTTGCTGGCAGCCGTTTCAAACTGTCGCTCCGTCACTCTTGACAGACGTTTCAAATTGTGCTACGAGCAATGTGAAAGTGGGAATCAAGTCACCGATGCAAGGAATGGAGTATATCATTCGAACCTTCAGACCATAGTTGGGAATGATGCAAACCGACTCATGTAACGCTTGCAAAGTACCATTTTCGAAATCAGCGAGGGAAGTCATGGTCCGTGCTGGCGGTTACATTAAAGAATTGCCTTCGCTGTAACATAACGTCAGGAATCTTATACTTCTCCACTCGCCATTTCAACTTCACCTTACTCTCTTTCTCAGCAACGGATATCATTTTTGTACTCACCATTTATGAGCAGTAGCGGATTGAATTTCTCTGCATTTTTGTACTCGGCATTTGTCAGCAACAGTGGATTGTATTTCGAATTCACCATAGTTAGATGAGGAGACCATAACATTTCTCAGCAACAACAGAGTGCATCATGTAAGTGATCGATCTTAATTGTGTTTTGATTCCATAAATGATTTGAGAAATACGCAAATGAAATGAAATGTATGATAAAATATGTGCAGAGAAAAGATTTTGTCGGAGAACGCCATCTTTCAATCGTGGAGCTTTTATTCCTCATTTAGTTTGCATTCAATTTCAGTGATTTGCATTTTTGTTATCAAGGTTGGCGCAAAGGGATTTAGAGAGCTAATTGTAGATTGTCGAATTGAGAGAGAAGTACAGGTATGTCTTGCTGCTATGACTGTTAAATTGCATGAAATTGTTGCATATAACTGTGAAATGCATTTAAGTTGCATAAGAAACGTATGCATTTATCTGTGTGAAGCCTTAATATAGCCATCTTTGCACGAAGAAATATAGCCATCTCTACATTCATTAAGTCCACCCTTTGAAGTATTTTGTCAACGACATATGTGCCTAGTCAATACGTCTACATAATGTATGATTGTCTTCTAAGGTTGATATAGCCGTTTCCAACAACAGGGTATCTAAATCCTTTATGCGAGCTATATCTTGTTCTCATGCCCCGAATTTAGCTAGGTGTATACTATTGCTCTTCTTAGCAATGCCGAAGTATTCTGCATTTAAGTTGCTCTTCTTAGCAATGTTGAAAGAAATGGTCTTATGGTCTTCTGCATTTGCTTGAAAGTTTCTAAAGCCTTTTAACAGATTTGTTTCATGCAAATCTTATGGCTAGCGCACTTCATGAGCCCACAATTCATTTGAATTGGCTTACCAAAAATTTCATACGCCTTGCTTGGTATATGCTTCCATATTGTGCATGCAGGTCTAGTATAACATTTCATACTGCAACACCTAATAAAATTCTTATTATGTTATGCATTGATGCCTCAAAATTTGTTCCAGCATGCCATTTTGGCATAAAATATGGAGAATGATGGAAAAATGTTGTGGATTTTGGTATTACAACTGCTAAATGCATTTGCTTGAATGTTTATAAAACCTTTTCAACATAACCATTTTGTGCACATTCATAGCATAGCACGACTGAAGAAAGAAAGAGGCGTCGGTGATAGTCTTGGATCGTAACATCTGCCAATTGCATTTGATTCAAAGTTTCTAAGCTTTTTCAACATATACATTTTGTGCATATCCATGTAACCATTACATCCTATGATACCACATTTCTCTCGAGCATCTTCCAAAATAAATCCAAGGCCATTTCTACTTGACCATTCTGAGCATATTTTGAAATCATAGCATTCCTAAATATATATATAACCATATTCCTTTTAGGCATTCTTTCAAACAATTCATGGGCTTCATTGGAGGCTATGAGAAAACTAAACAATTTGATGGCTTCATCTATGCTTTCAGGCTTTGCATGCATGTCGATCATGGCACCTAAAGCATATGCTAAGAAACTTTTTCTTGGAACTTTCTAAAACCTTGTGCACTCCGCAGACATATCGCTCCATAGGATGATATCTCTTTGAGATATTTCATATAACAATCCATGCACCTCAAGTAGTTATAATAACTGCTTCCTGCTATCGGCAATCTATGTGCCATCCACAACCTTGTCTGTGTTTTATGAGTGATTGTTAATCTTCATAGAGTTGTCGGTGTTTTACCTTGCTAGCTACCCTATTTTTATGTATGTCATTGAATGTTTTGCCTTACATGCAAAAATTACACACAATCTGCACGTTTCAATGTTGTCCATGCATGAAGTGGTCTGCAGGCCCAGTCAAAATGCTATTACCGGTTTAGAAGATTGTTTATACAAGAGGTGTTCAGTTTTAAAATGAATTATCTAAGCTTCAGTCTAAGACATTTAAGGTCATGGCTTCAAAATATGTCTCTTAACATTCTGGTATGCATCTTGATTTTAAGGTTAAAAGGTTATAATATCTATATAAGAAATAAAAGGAAAGTAAACTAAAAAAACTTAAGTTACAATAGAAATGATAAATTATAAGCACAAGATGAAGAGGATATGGAAATGATAAATTATATCTATATAAGAAATAAAAGGAAAGTAAACTAAAAAACATAAGTTACAATAGAACATCCACAATATTATTGCTATAAAATAATTGAGAATTATAAATGAAAGAGAATTTAAGCATGAAAGAAAATATTATTAAGTTTGCAAATACAATGCATCTATGAATGCACAATTACAAAAGAGTAAATCAAAATATTACAACAAAAGAGGAGCAAAAATATAAAAAACACTAGAAGAAAGGGAGAAAATATATATAATCATGAGATTATGTATATGAGGATAAGCATAAGAGAAAATATGAAGAAATGCATGAATATGAGAATATATGTGCATATATGAGCATATAACATTATGAATATGAGAATATATGTGAATATGTGTGCTGAAACATTATAAGCACAAGATGAAGAGGATATGGAAATAATAAATTATATCTATATAAGAAATAAAAGGAAAGTAAACTAAAAAACATAAGTTACAATAGAACATCCACAATAATATTGCTATAAAATAATTGAGAATTATAAATGAAAGAGAATTTAAGCATGAAAGGAAATATTATTAAGTTTGCAAATACAATGCATCTATGAATGCACAATTACAAAAGAGTAAATCAAAATATTACAACAAAAGAGGAGCAAAAATATAAGCACAAGATGAAGAGGATATGGAAATGATAAATTATATCTATATAAGAAATAAAAGGAAAGTAAACTAAAAAACGTAAGTTACAATAGAACATCCACAATATTATTGCTATAAAATAATTGAGAATTATAAATGAAAGAGAATTTAAGCATGAAAGAAAATATTATTAATTTTGCAAATGCAATGCATCTATGAACAAGAGTAAATCAAAATATTACAACAAAAGAGGAGAAAAAATATAAAAAACACTAAAAGAAAGGGAGAAAATATATATAATCATGAGATTATGTATATGAGGATAAGCATAAGAGAAAATATGAAGAAATGCATGAATATGACAAGAAAGGCAAGAGGAGAACCCACAATTCTCAGACGCACATAGAAATACATGTCAACGCACATCTGAAGCAGTGCTTTTAGAACAATACACAACAAAACAAGATGTACAACATATTCCACATGTGGATCGCATAGAAGAAATAAGACATGATGCAAATGTTGAAACTAATGTGAACGAAGAAGCTGCCCAAGGAACATAGAAGAAGAAGACTCTAGGTCAATAGATTTTGTTGCAGAAACACCTGAGAATCGAAATCAAAATGATGAAATGAATGCAAATGGATCTTTGGAGAAGGATTTTATGAGATTTCAAATGGTGTTCCGTAATAGATTAGATAGGTTGGCATCACCAAGCATGTGTTATATTTGCCAGGAAAGTTACATTGGAATAAATGTCTACCGCACTCCTCAAGGGCTTGTTTGTAATAGTTGTAGACTAGAAAAAGGAAACCACATATTTTCACTTGAAAATAACATGGATCCTGGTCCACAACCAACAGAACTAGCAAACCTTACTCAAGTTCAAGAAATGTTAATTGCACGTGTGACCCCAATTTTGCAAGTCGCACATGCAACTAGTGGCCAGTTCAAATATAGAGGGCACACAATAAGCTTTCCTCAAAATATTGAAAATGTGGCGAAGAAATTGCCACATTTACTTAAAGATATTCCACTAATTATAGTTTGGGGAAAGGATCAACGCGGAACAAACTATAATTTTATAGTAAACAAGGTCCGTGTGTACAGAGCACTACGATACAAAATAGAGCATGACAAGTTTTACTCCAATGTCATTATCGATGAAAATGCTCTTAACAATATGGAAGAGAATTCAAATCACAATATATTTAATGATTTGAGAACTATCCATATGGAGTTTGACTCTGACAGAAATGAAATTGTTTTTGTGGGCCCCCTTATGGAGACAGATGATGGAAACATAATTGAGCACATGACATCAATGGCATCTAAACTACCAAATGCACATAAATAAATGGAGTTGATTCATGCATGGGTAAACAATCCTCGTATAGACCCAACAACAATGATTGATTGGCTGACAATTGGTGTGTCTCCCATAAATGAATATACTACACCAGGTTTGCTTGACATGGCATTCCCATCTTTATTTGCTGATGGAAAATGTGATTGATTGGAACCACGTTTAAGAAGGGTTCATCTGCATGAGTTTGTGAAGCACCTCTTTCGATACAGAGACAATAGATTTGGAAAACATCCAAGGTTCCGCTATTATATGATGAATATGATCATGAGGCATCAGGGACATACCTCCACAACAATTTGTGTTAAAAGAAGTCTACTTGAAATCCCAATGACCATACACAAATTGCGTGAACATATGGAGAATATGCCACAATCCAACCTAGCAGATAGATTAATGCAATTCAGTACCACTTTAAGGGGAACAAGACCCTACTGGACCAAGTGTCAAGCAAAACTAACAGGCATGCTTCACCAAATTGGAACACCTACAATCTTCTTCACCTTAAGCGCAGTTGACTGGTATTGGCTAGATCTGCATGCATTGACGCCCGGGACACAGCCAACCAATCCACGAGAAGCGCAACTTTGGCGGAAACAAAATGTAATCGATAACCCACATATCGTTGCCCAATAAATTCACTTACGCCACACTATTTTCATAAAAGAGATCCTCCAGAAGGGTATGAATGTTAAGGACTACTGGTGTCAATACAAGTGGCAACATAGAGGATCCACACATGTACATGGTTTTATATGGTTACATGGAGCACCAAATATGGATACAATCGATTGGAATAATGAATATCAAATGAGAAAATTTATAGAATATATCCATGATTTAGTTCATGCCTGCAACCCGCGTGAAGATGCACACCACCGCAACATTCAGGTATAATTACGAATTTTTACAAAAACAAATATTCTCTCAAATATAGACAATTTATCAAATTTGACAAAAGAGATTAACTAAAATGACCTTTACCAAGCAGGCACACCGAAATTTCTATCTACACCCATGTTTGAAAAACACAAGACAATTGGCGAAAACTAATTTGTGGGAAGACTACGAAGAAATTTTGAACATTGTACAAAGAGACACAATGTGTAAAGAGGGTGCATGTCTACGGAAGAAAAAAAGAGGAAAATTAGTTTGTAGGGAAATTCTCCATTATCATTTTCTTCCAATTTCTATGTAAATATTTTCTTCCTTTAATATATTGCTCGATTTAACAAAAAGATACCTTTTGCAAAATATATAGGTATAATGCATCGTGGCCTCAAAATCAAGAATCTAGAATATATAAATATTTTAAGAGTGGTGAGATGAAATTTGACGCATTCAGAAATGATGAGTTAATTTATACAATCGTTACATACTACAATTATGGAGAGCAAATATTGATTGGCAACCTGTTATGTCAAAGCATGTTGTAGTAAAATATATTGCAAAGTATGCAGCGAAGGCAGAAAGAAGCTCTAAAACCTACCACCGAATGTTATTGCGGCTTGCAAATCTACAAGATCTTGATGATTTAGCAGCAAAAGCTTACAAAAGGCTTCTCACTGAAACATTGATAGAAAGGGATATTGGAGCCCAAGAAACAAGCCACATGTTATTGGAACTCCCACTGGTAGAGAGTAGTAGAAGGTTTGTGAATTTAAATGTTTCAAAGAAAGTGTTCAAATGTGTCAACTTAAATACGGATGATGAGAATGAGCAACACAACATATCCTTCATCGATGCATATAGGAACATGCCCCTATTTATGGAATCTATTTGCCTTATTGATGCTACAAAATTGTGGATTTATAACCACAAAAGAAAAGGTCAGAACTTATGGAGTCTGAGAAAAGGAGCTATTGTAAAAGTATTTCCTAGGTTTCTAACAATTCCTGCACGTCACTCAGACAAGTGGATCGATTTTTGCACTTCAAAACTATTGTTGTATAAGCTTTTTCGTGACATACATACAGATATTGGTGACAACGATGAATCAATAAACACAACATGGGATAACTTCAATTACATTCCATGGCACCTAGAAAGAAGAGGGGTTGCTGAAAATACCGAAAATGATACAAATTCGGAATCTGAAGACAACAACGATGCTCTAGGTACTACCACCGAAAATGAACGGGAAATTCTATCTAGGCTTCATCATCGACAGATTTTCCAAGTTTCAGAAATAGATATGTTTGGAAGAAGAGATATAGATCAACAAACATATTGGTGTTGTGAATTTCAGGGAGAAGAATACACAAATTTAGCTACAAATTTCATTACCACTATGAGAAATACAGGTTGCCTGATTTACGATGACATATAGGTCAATGTGTGGATTATGGAAACCTTAGTTAAAAACAAAACAAAGCAAAAAATATTATAATCTCCCACTATCATACATATCATAATGCATCCCCCTTGTATATGATAATACAAGGCACAACAAGAATAGGTAAGTCATATTTAATTGGTGTTATCAATCAGGCATTGGAAAATGCAGCATCTCCAAAACACTCTCCTTTACTTCTACTTGCACCAACTGGAGTTGCGGCATTCAACATTGGAGCGTCGACAATTCATTCTAAGCCGAGAATACCTATAAAAGATTTTAGTGAATTACAAGGAACAAGACTCACAAGTTTCCAAAAGGAGATCTCTCACATTAAATGTATATTGATAGATGAAATGAGCTTTCTAGGAGAGAGGTTACTGGAAAACATAGACTCTTGTCTACGACAAGCATTTCCCACAAGAAGCCATGAAAGTTTTGAAGGTATGCTTAGTATTTCCATTCTTGAATTTATGAATATTCTAGGATCGATCACACTTTCATCATTATTAAAATACTAATTTTGTAATGTGTTTCTTTCAAATAGGTGTCTCTATGATATTGGTTGGAGATTTGGCACAATTGCCTCCAGTAAATGATAAACCCCCATACAACAGTACAAGGCATGCAAAGCTACTTTGGGAACAATTCCAAACAATAGTCACTTTAGATCACATTTTCAGACAAGATGGACAAGACATTGAGCAAGAAAGGTTTTGTCTTCTTCTATCGAACATAAGAGATGCAAACCCTACAATAGAAGATTGGATTTTACTTATGTCTAGATCCAATACCAACATGAGCAGTGCAGAAAATGAAGAGTTTGAAGATAGTGTTCATTTATTCTCCACAAATGATAATGTGCATACCCATAACATGAGAAAACTCTGTTTGGTATCTGTTGCACAAAGCATTGTTGTAAAAACATCACTTATTTCTATAGAAAGAGATGGAAATGATGAGTTGGAGATGGAATTACTACTTAGCAACAATGCAAGGGTGATGCTAACTTCGAACTTATGGATAGAAGCAGGTCTTGTCAATGGAGCACTAGGATATATTCGAAGCATTGTCTACACCCCTGGAAGTGCACCACCTCAACCACCATCGTATGTACTTGTAGATTTTGACAGTTACTCTGGAATTCCATCTGATGATCACTACCCCCAAAGGGTTCCAATTCCAACAATTGATAGGGGTACCACAAAACAAATACCTTTGAGATTGGCTTGGGCTCTAACAATACACAAATCACAGGGACTAACACTACAAAAGGCTACAATTGATATAGGACCCATTGAAAGAAGCGGTCTCACGTTTGTGGCAATATCACGTGTCAAAGCTCTAAAAGGACTAAGAATTATGCCACCCTTCACTAACTCAAAGATTTCCACTAATTCAACCCTAACCCTAACTCAAAGGTTTTTCCCTAATTGAACCCTATTTTAACCTTTACCTTAACCCTAATTAAACTTGAACCTCAACCCTAATAAAAGTTTGAACCTAACCATGTTTGACCCCTAACCATAACTTATATTAAATATACTAAAATATTATTATTTATCTAATAATATAATAAAATAATATTGTATAATTATATATTAATTCATGTTATGTGTTGTGTTGCGACTGCTACCAGCTTATCTATCTTAATATATTAATCTATATATTATACGCCGAGAGGTATCATTTTCGAGGCATATTTTTTCATTAATATATTTTTTTGCTTTTTTGAATTTTAAAAATACACCTCAAAAATGATACCTCTTGGCATATAATATATAGATTAATATATTAAGATAGATAAGCTAGTTTGAAAACATACAAAAACAATATATATAACCCAATAAATTATGAAATGCCATATATCCTAGCATATCCTTTGCAACTAAAGGTGTCATCATTAGTTTCACTTAAAACTAAAGGGTGGTTGATATAAAGATATTATGTTTTTGCTGTTGCTGCTGAAGCACGGATTTGAGATCTGCTTTCTTTGTTGCATTTTAAAAGAGCAATTTAGGGAAAATATAAACTCCTTTAAAGGGTGGTTGATCTAATAGGTTTGCATATATATATGAAGCTGATTTTCTGCATATAGAATTATCTGCTGAATCTTGGATATTTTCCAGTGTGGGTATATTGTAACTGAAATTTCTGACTGTCACAACTCTGCTCTGATATTTACTTGGGATTATTTTTTGAGAGGCTAACAATGTTTCGAGCATGATAATTACTGTGGTGTCTTGGAGACAATTGGCTTGCTGGAAATTCATTTAAATATAAACATATTGAACAAATAATATTTTATTGTGGATGTGTTTCAGAAAATAAGAGATGACATTCCAATAGCAAAAACTAATTAGTAAATGTTTTTAACTTGTGAAATCTAAAATGTTGTTAAATTACCAAATGTTTCGGGAACAGAACAACTTGTGTCCAACAATTGTCTAGTTCCAATTCCAATGAGAATTGCTGCTTCAGGGAGGAGATTCTGGTGTGGGTACAACATCCCCTGTGAATCTGATTAACTTTAGAATCCACCCACACTCATAGGAAGGGACGAGAAAAAAACAAATCTGATAAAAGAAGAATGGCAGGAATATTCTCTTACATACGTGATAGGAAAGGGCATGCCAAAAACACTTGGTTACCTCCGAATCAAACCTTTAATGAAAGAAGAGGTTGGAGGCAGCAACCACTAGCAGAAATCCACAATGCACATTACAATTAGATCCATACCAGAAGAGATCCAATTAGAAGCATCACGAACAGTTAACTATTGTTGAGGTAATGAGAGCATAAGACAAAACTATGTTTTAGTTCAAGTTTGGATTCGGGTTTGGGGTTTGGATTAAACAGTGTGCCAATTTTTCTTTTCCCCAGTTTCAAGTTTCAATATGGCTGGGTTCGGCCATACAATATATTTTTTATATGTATACGGGTGTGTATGTCTAAATATATTTGCACAAAATGTACAATATTAAATACAGAATAGAGCTGATAATTGGTAATTCAATTTCAATTGTCAAAGATTTTCAGATATATCAAAATGTTTTATATTATTGCATCTGCACGTGTAAAATCAATAGAAATCATTATATTGCTCTTCAATGAGAACATCAATGTCGTCAGATGGTTTGTTGGAAGGCAAGTGGCGCTAGTGCCACTTCCACTAGCTGCACCATGCAAATGACATTAAAGCAGCCTTGTGCCACTCATCCTCAATCAAGACTTGGGAAAGCCTGTTAGTTAAGTTTAGGTTTACTTTTTGGTTGTTTTCGTTAATTTTTTTCTTTCTGGGTCAGAGGCAGATTCACCCTGGATTCGCCAAGGGTCTTGCCCCAGGCCTCAGGACCCTGGACTAACCCAGGCCAGACCCAGACCAGGACCAGAACCCAATTTGGACCAGTTTAGGATCAGCTAGGATCCCTGCAGAACCCGGTAACATAGAGAGAAAAGAGAGAAGCCAAGAAAACATAAGAAGACCACACACCTTTCAAATATATTTAAAGAAAGAAGTGACTGTTGCGCACCTCAAATAATCTAAATGCAGACTACCTAACAATCAAGCCCCGCTTCTTTATTAACTGATCACAAGAACAGCTTCTCAGTCTTCAAGGTGAAACTCGAAAAGCGTTTGAGGCATGGTAAATTGAGGAGGAGAAAGAAACTGAAGCCTCTCCTCCCCTATCCATCCCAGCAATAAGTGTCGACAAAATCTTCAATTACATTTTTTTTAAAAATAAGCAAAATCATAGCGAAACAAAATGCAAAAATTCACCGGTATTCCTTATTCAGGAGACTGTTACGAGACTGTAACATCTCAAAACACTGAACTTCATATAGCTCTAGAAACAAAGAAATGAATTGCTTGAAAGTTGTAAGCACAGAACCAAACTTACCTGAAATGATATTTCATGCTTGACGGTGACAATTCACTCAGGCTAACAAGAATTAATAATTTATGTACTTAAAAATAATCGGGACTTAAAATCCTGTCCCGGTGAATCTACAAAAGCTTCAGTTATATTTAGAATCATGTCCGAAGAGGAGTGAAAACTAAAAATTACAAATGCATCTTAAATTCTCAGAATCTCCACTCAAAATTCTAAATGAATTAAATTTAGAACTTACCGGAATAAAACAATAACAGTCATTAAACTTTGAATAAAATAATTAAGCCCGATATTAACTAAGGAGCTCCTAAATCAACAGAGGAAGCAAACAAGCCAAACTCAAGCATCAACAATTATGCGATACATGTTAAGTGGGGATGAAATAGAGCATTTTTAAAAGATGTCTTACGTCAGAGCTGTTCAAAGAAGTAAGTCCAGTATAGTATTCTATTGCAGTGCAAGTTTGTATAAAATTATAAATGAAAGGCACAGAGGAGTCGACTGACAAGCGAGACATAGATTACTATTTGGAGCATTATAATTGTCGGATTACATTCTAAAAGAAATCTTCAATTTACTGTGAGAAGAGTTTGAAAATTGAAATAAAAGAAATGGGTTGATGTTCACGAAACAATGTTTGTTAACTACCTGGGGACTAAATAAGAGTGGAGTAAAATCGGAAGTCACCGTCAATATGCAAGGCAATTTTGTAATGCAGTAGGGGACACGTATTGACATGAGTTATTTTCAGCATTTTCCCATGTTTAATTTTAAATAAACAAATAATACTCAAAATTTGTCTACAAACAAAGAGCTTTATTTAGATAAAAGACTCCATATTTGCCAAAGCATTTTTTTGATAAACTGCAAAGAAGCTATTTAAGCTTTTACCTGGCGCTAAAGAAAAATTTATAGTTACAGTGAGAACAGTTGAAAATTGAAATAAAGGCAATGTGTTCATATTCAAGAAAGACAATATTTTGAAGCCATGAATGCAGCATATTTTGAAGCGCATAAAATATTGCTGCAGAAGAACCTTGTACAGGAAGAAAATATGCTGTGGCATTAACATTTACAAACAAACATCAATTCTTTAATCTTTCTCTAACAAGAGCATAAAAGGAAAAACATATAAATTGTTAGTGCGTTCCAATTTAGCACTTTTAATATTATGAACATAGAATTCCTGAAAGCAGGCATTCTAATTTAGCATCTTATGAACATATAACATATAACACAAGAAAGTAGATAGGATGCCAAGTGTTGTATATCCTTTCTTAATAGGCTTGATGAACCTAGTAACACTAAATGTTGCAAGGAAATTACAGTTACGATAATCAACTCCTAAATTATTCAGTTAAGATTGTGATCATCTCAGTCTGATATTCAAGCAAAATGATTAGATGAATGATATAACAGCACAAAGTTTCCGAGGACAATGAAAAGATATTCAATATATTAGAATACCAAGGACCAAAGATAAGATGGCAACAATAATGACAAACATGAATGAGAACCTCTGTTGGGACTGTGTAGTTTCTGCCTTGCCCTTGGAGGCCAAAACCTGTGCCTGTAGCACAAAAAAAGCAACAATATTTAGCATGTGCCTGAATATCCAAACACACTCAAAAGATAGACCAAAAGACAAGCTTCAAAACCTACAATGTAAGGTAGTACTACAACACAACCATTCTTTCAATATTCTCTTCATTTTGGCCTGTGAGAAGTATAAACCTAAATCATTATACTAATTAGATGAACTTTAAATTTAGACAGATTGTTCAAATAATACACTATCACAGAATCTATTTGCTGTCATGAACCAAAACACAAATAATTAATACCAATAATAATGACTTCATAACAAGCATTAATCATGTAATGAGTCTTTTCCAATAATCGCTAGACCAAAGTGATTCTCAAAATAATAGCAAAATACTAGATTCTAAATTTCAAAGCAATCAGCTGAAGTCAGAGAATGAGGAAATCATGATTGTATCCTTACATTTGGCAGGATTAGTATACTGAATACTCTTAGTTCTTGTGGCAGTAAAAAGTATATGATGACAAGGTAAGCTTTCCTAGGAGATTTCTTCGAAGAAAAATGATGATCTAGATAATGATTTTATCAATCAACTAAGACACTTTTTTCAACGTAAAACAATAAATACTGAATACAAATCACTCGTTAGACTAGATTCTAATGTTTCCAAATATATATTACGGAATGCTACACTTAAGTGTAAAACTCAAAATAAGATGAATGATGAACAGGAATCACGATGAATTTGGCTCATAATGATTATAACAGATACTTGAAAGATTCCCATTCTGGTGGTTTTAAAATTAAATTTAGGGAATAATTACATAGGCATGTTATCAAAATATTTCAATGCCAATGCAAAAATATCACTAAGTTGCATGTAAAATACCAGGGAAACACAAAAAAACTTCCCAGATGTTCACCAACAACAAAATTGATTAATCAAAGTTGTAGATGCCATCATGACTACTACTCAAAGACCAAGGAAAACATAGTCCTTAGTTTCATTTTTAAAAAGGAAATAAATCACAAAAAATAACTCAATAAGAAGCAAATCTTGAGGATATAATTGTGAAATAGCTGCCATACAGATGATGAAAATGTAGGTAACATAGGAAAAACTAAAAGCAACAGCAATAGAAGATCAAAATAAAAAATTTCCTAAAATTTACCCAGTAATAAGTAGTTAAAATTGCCTAAAGTAGAAAGTCAAGATCAAACAAAAAACTACAAAGACCAATACAACTATGCCCAAACTCTAGCAGTCATAGTTCGTAGAATTAGACTCAGTATTCAGCAAGCCGAAAATTTTCAACTTGCCAAAAACTTGACAAAATCCAATAACTTAAAAAAAGACTTAAATTTCTTTAAAAACACAATTTCTTTTGCAAAATTCAATTACAATGTGTCAAGTGAGTCTAAAACACCATTAGGATGTGTTTTCTATTAGATTTTATTCTTTAATACAAATGTAGTACAAAATTGCATCATCATGCAGCTTATATGTCATGTCCCCCATTTTTGGCGAGCATTAGAGTTCGTAAGAGTTAGCCTATTATGCGACCCTCGTAGGCTGATAGGTTGGATAGAGGGTCATTTCGGAGTTTGGCTCACCAGATTGGCAGTTTTGATCAATTGGCTTTCGTCGGCTCATTCGACGTTTCTTGCAGTTGCTATTTTTAGCGTTGTTGGCAGTCATGGGACCCCCGCTATTTTAAGATGGACTTATTACGAGAATCACTTCCTTTGTCGACATCAGACGGCTCGAGCATCGGTTAATAATGAGCAAGATATTAATATTTAATTATATTAATTAAATATTAATTATTGATGGTTATAATATAAAGTTATAATATTAAATTATAACTTAAGTGATTCAATTTGAGGGGGTCGCCCAACATCAGGGAAGGGGCCATTTTGCATATTAAATTTATAATTTAATATTTGGCTGAGACTATTGAATTAATAAAAGAATTAAAAGTCAAATATTTTAAAATTCCCTATCTTTAAGGAAATCGCACTTTTGAGAAGAATATAGGCTTTGCATTGGGATTTGAGCCATTATGACATTTGTGAATTGAAAATTGATCAGTCTTGACAGAGAACGGAAGCTTTAGGGTTTCAGTCTCGAACGCATTGGAGAACGAGCCATCTCCAGTGAGAGCGATTCAGAGGATGTGAAATAACATCTGATTTATTGCCAGCACAGAGGTTTCTTCATTCAGGAGGAATCACAGAGCTTCAGAGATTATTTATTTTACAGAGCTTCAGCATATTCATTCATTCAGAATACATTCATTCACATAGGCGCACCATATCTCAGAGATTAGGCAGTGAAGACAGAAGGACGTACTTCATATTTATTGCTGCTGTTTTAAAAAGGCCGTACTTTTCTGTACCTGGCCGTACTGTTCAAGGAGAGCCATACTTGGGTTTTCAGAGCAAACATCTCATTCACTTGCAGTTAGATTCCATTCATCAAGGCGCCTATTCTTTGTTATTCTGGAGGCTAGGAAAAGAGCCGTACAAAGTTATCTATTGCATGCTGCAGCCGTACCAGTCAGTACAGCAGGCCGTACTACTGCCTTGAGCCGTACTTCTCCACATAAAAAGAAACGCCTATCTCTTGACTTGCAATCTTCATCCTCTGGGAGCGCTGGGGTTGCTGGAGGCATTTGAGATCATCCGACTGGAGGAGGAATCAATATTCATTGCAGCCGTACCTTCTCAGGCTGATTATTTATTGCTGTTTCAAAATCAGGTTTTCAAATAAACGTTGCTTTTTACTTTGCATGTCTCTGGATCATTATTGTACTTGTTTCAGAAGATCAATAAATTGCTTGGCTACCATATTAGCAATAGAATCTTTCGTTTACAGAGATATATTATTTTATTTGAATTTATTATTCAATCTTGGCAAAAATCGCAATTTCAATTGTTGCACAAAAACCCACAAAAACAGTCCAAAAACCAAAACTTTAGAAAAATCATCAGAAAGACATCAGACTCAGTAACAGGGGAAACAAGGGGTTTCTACAAGATACCACAGCTAATTGATAACTGTTATGAATTTATAATGATTGTCTTTGAAAATCATCAATGTGATAGGAGAAAAATGGGCTCCGCGATAGGCCCCTTCTTGGCAACAACCAAGGCTGCCACAAATGGGTAAAACCTCCTATAGGAGTGGGTGGGTGGATACAGTGCGGTCACAACTATAATGGTTGGGAACTACAATATAATCAAAAGGAAAACCCTCTCCTCAAGAGGTTAGCCCTCACCCAAGAGAAATATTATCTCAGCCTTTAGGCACTCATCTTTAGAAGACAATGCAAGGCCAAAAATTGGAACACACTACCACCCACATTCCCATCCTTCGCTTTAGGTCCTATCCCTCAATGTGGTCAATACCGAATAATGTTGGGCAAGCGGCAAAGCTTACACTTATTAGCTGATTGCATTCACCATGGCCTCTTTCCCATTGCCTTTTCTACTCATTCATGTGCATCATAAATTGCATATCTAGGCAAGTAAAAATTCAAGCTTTTACAATCCCTCTTCCTTTTCTAGTGAAAAATTGGGTGGTAGAGGGTCTAGTCTTTGCACTTAGTTGTCACTCCCTACTTGGCCTAGAAGATTGTGCCTATGGCTCCACCCTCCTACTAGATAGCAATTACTCCTCTACCACATCAATGTCACCCAATGACAATCCAATCTCCCCTACTTTTGATGCGGCAACATCCTCCATAGTCTACTGTAATGTCCCCTTCATAGGCGTAAGCAATTGGAAAAAACCCTTGGCCTATTTTAATTCCCATAGGCTATTTGGGATGTAAAAAGGGGATATTAATTAAGTTGTCTAAATAAAGTAATTTTTTGGACAACTTACATTTAATTAATTATTTTTATTAAGTTGGACAGTTTAAATTAGAAAGTGACTTTTATGGGGCACAAAATATAAAGTTAAATTATAGTCACTTTTTGAGGGAAAATAAAAAGTTGTGGGAAATAATATTTATTTATTTTTGAAAAGCGTATAAAAAGGGGGGTAGAAAAGAGAAAGCTCGTTCTTGGCTTTTTCATTTGTAAAACCCCAGCTTTGGAGAGTGAGCAACTATTCATCCTCTACCCTAGGATGAAAACCCTATGGCACGATTCATTTCAATGATGGAAACCCTCCTAACAAATTTACAAGTGGATTCATATAGGATTCACAAGTATGCAAAATGTTATGATCTATATTGAAGATTTGAAATATTCTTGATCAATTCCAATGAGTTGAAATTGAAGATTTGGTTATAAATTATTGGCAAGCAAATATCTCAAGTAAAGTGCTTTGTGGTTGCTTCCATATGCACAAACTCACCATACCATTATGGCAAATCCTATTCCAATTTGAAGGAATGAAAGTAGGGAGTTGTTACTCATTGGTTATGCTGATTAGGTGCCAAATTTGAGAGGAAAGCGAGGGTCAAATCACACTAGTAAGTAGGGGTGTGTTAAGGAAAAGAGATAGCGACTCAAGTATTGAGTGTTTGGGACAAACAAATCCTAGCGTAGCCCAAACCTATCACACTTTTTACCAGCTGATACTACTCAATCTGCTAGCTGCAGCTATATGATAAGGCCTAAAAAAGGGTTGACCAGCCTCAGTTTGTAGGCGTATTTGGTATTTCCCTAATTATCCAAATTTACTATCTTTTAACAAGTATTTAGGCCAGAATTCATGATGGTTTGTCAGAGTTCATGATGGTTCATGAGTATTTGTGTATGGAATTAGCATATGTGTATATATATATATATACACACACATTGTGTTTCAACAATCATATCTTATTTGGTTTGAATATTCATGTGGTTGAGAGATTACTTCTTTATATAAAAAAATGTCCAACAACAGAAAGTTTAATACTTCTTTAGTTGGCATTCTATCAAATACTTGTAAAATTACACAAAAATTTTAGCCAGCTCACTATAGTGGTATCAAAACTGGTTTTCCTACCAACCTATTGGAAATTTGACAACTTGATGCAAAAATATAACTCATGCAACCAAGTGAAAGAACTAACAAGTATTATCAAAGGAATCTAAGAAGGCAATTTAATTTTCTAGAAAATCTAAAAGAAGAGTTTCCTTTCACAGATTTACAGGTTGAGGAATAGGTAAAGGAACCTATGACTGATAGAGAAAGAAGAAATGAAGTGAATAGGACGCAACAAATACTTAATGATCTTGCTAGAGGGCAGTAGTAATTGGAAAATTTATTGACACAAATGTTGCAAAATATGAATATGCTCAGGGCTGATCAGAACAATAATGGAGAGGCAAGTAACTCCATGAATAATAGATCCAACAACAACAATAGAATAGTTATTGGATCAACAGCTAGACCCTTGATGCCTACATGTCTAAGGAAAGAAGAAATTTTGGAAGGTAACGGAGGTCTGGAGGACAGCAAAAAGATGGGGAAAGTTATCTAGATTATTTGCATGAGTACCTATCATTAGGAGATGAATTCCGCGTTGTTATGCCTTTGACTGATTTTTGCCAATTAAAATTGAGGAATAGGCCCAGGAGGGATAAAAGTACACCCAATCAAGACTTGAAATGAAGGTTGGGCAAGTTGTCCATGCCTCCTTTTGATGGCTCTAACAAACGCACAGCACGTTCATGGATCTAGAAACTAGATACATATTTCTCATTAAACCCCATGTTTGAAAATCATGCAATAAAATATGTCACACTTCATCTAAACGGGGATGCCCATGAGTGGTGGTACCATGGGATGGTGATGCAAGTGCATAGTCTCATACACTCATATGCAGATTTTAGCAAAAGACTCATTGACAAGTTTGATAAGAAGGATCTGGAACTACATTTTAGGGAGCTTGCACAACTGAAGCAATATAGCTCAATTGATGGTTGTTTCCAAGTTTCAAAGGCTTTCGGTAATGGTTCCATGTGTATTGGAGAGTAGACTTACCATTCTTTTTATTGAGGGATTGATTGAACTGCTTAGAGATTGGGTGAAGGCATTTGACCCACCTTTACAAGATGTAATAAAAAAGACAAGAAATATGGAGTTTTCCACACCTAAAAATAAATTCCAGCCTAAGCCATTTCCATTGAAGAAAGAAAAGAAACCTTTTCAAAAGGAATGGCCTAAGAAGGCAACCATGGATGACAAAACGAAGAACGAACTATGGAGAAAGAAATTGTGTTTTTCATGCAAAAAGCCATGGGAACCAAGTCACATATGCCTAGGAAAAGGCAAGGTTCATTACATTGAAGTTATCTCTAACAATGAAGTGGAAAAAAGGGAAGTTAGTTCAGGAAGTGATCAAGAAGAAAAAAAAGCTAAACCAAAAAACCACTACATTGGAGGAGTTTCAAGAGGGATTTTTGCCACTCTAACAAGTTCACCCAAATATAATCTATTTCGAGTTAGAGGAGTATTGCAAGGACAAAGAGTGATGATTTTGATTGATAGTGGGCAACCAACAATTTCATTGATGAGGGCCTAGTAGCGAAGAGAGGATTTGGGGTTGAAGATTTTGAAGTGTTCAATGTGATGGTTGCATATGGGTTTACTATGGGATGTACCAAAAAGATATCACAATTGAGCATCATGTTAGGAAACCATAAGGTGACAAATGATTTCTATGTAGTAGGAATTGGAGAGACAGATTTAGTTTTGGGGGTACAATGGTTGCACTCTCTCAAGAAATATTCTCAAAAGTTTAAGACTATAGAGCTGAAGTTCAAGGAAAATGGAAAAGAAGTAGTACTTTGAGGCATGTCTAATGGAGCACCTAGATAGCCACTGCAAAGAAATAGCCACTGCAAAGAAGATGAAGGCTCTTTCTCGACATGGTGAGGTTGAATGGGAAGCCCAATGTTTCATTTCTGCAAAAACTTCTTCAAAGGATGAGAGAGCCTATCACGTTGATACTCAGTCTCTATTGGATAAATATAGTCTGGGGATTTCAACATGTCATTCAGTTAGAGGAAGGGGCCAAGCTTGTCATAACTACTCCTTATCACCATCCAAAAAGGCATAAGGAAGAGATAGAGAAAGCAATCAAGGAGCTACTTGATAATGGACATATTATACCCAATTCCAATCCTTTTGCATCTTTAGTAGTTTTGGTTAAGAAGAAGAATGAAACCATGAGAATGTGCATTGATTATAGGGCTTTCAACAAAAAAATAATTTAGAACAAGTATCTTGTCCTCACGATCGACGAGCTGATTGATAAGTTGCATGGGGCAATCTACTTTTCGAAGATCGACCTTTGCTCAAGATACTACTAGATTAGATTCAAAGAATAAGACATACATAAGACTACATTTAGATGCCACTATGAATACTATAAGTTCTTGGTCATGCCTTTTGGACTAACAAATGCACCTGTTACATTCCAATCATGTATGAAACAGATATTCAATAAGTAGTTGCAAAAAATTGTACCTGTCTTCTTTGATGACATCCCAATATACAACAAAACATGGGAAGATAATCTCAAACACATTGATGAGGTCTTAGGGATTATGGAGGCACAGTCGCTTTTTTCCAAGGCATCCAAATGCAAGTTTGGGATGACAAAATTTATCTTTAGGACATGTGAGATCAGCGCAGAAGGAGCCAAAGTGGACCAAGAGAAGATTCGAGCTTTTATAGATTGGCCACCACCTAAGATATTAACTCATCTTAGAGTATTATTTGGGTTGTATAGTTATTAGAGGAGATTTGTTAGGGGTTTTTCATAGTTGACATCACCCTCAACAAATTTGACCAAGAAAGGGTCGTTTATCTGGACAAGGGTAGCACAACAGACCTTCAACAAGCTCGAGGAGGCAATGAGTTCTTGTCTAGTTTTAGCATTGCCAAATTTTACTCAGCCCTTTGTGTTAGAATGTGATGCCTCTAGTGAGGGCATCAAAGCTATCCTAATGCAAATGAAACATCCTATAGCTTTTGAGACTAGGAAGCTCAAGGAGACGAAGTGAGGGTTTTCTATTTATGATAAGGAGATGTTAGCCATTATGCATGCATTGGCTAAATTCAAACAATATTTGCTAGGGAATAAATTTATGGTAAAGATATATCATAGCAACTTGAAATATTTCCTCAACCAAAGAGATTTAAATGAAAGGCAAGAAAGGTGGGTTACCAAACTGCAAGCCTATGACTTGGATATTGAGTACATCAAGGGAAAAAGGAATGTAGTCATAGATGCACTATCTAGGAAGCCAACCTTGTATTCAATGACTAAAATTTCTACTTGGTAGAGCATTCCAAGAATGCATTCGCCTATGATGTCATGTGTAATGTCCCCGTTTTCCATCCTGCCGTCACAAGGGCTAAATCAATTAATTAATTTAATTATTGGATATTGCCTGATAAAAGTTTATAAAAAGGGGTAATATTAAATAATTAAATTAAAGTATACATATAAAGTGGTTGGAGAGATATTGTAAAGTGTAAATTTTAGGTGAACAGATTAAATGCACAGAAAATAATTCAAAATCAAAAACAATAACACAGCAGATACCCTGGGAAAACCCTCCTCTTGAGGGAGAAAAACCTAGCAACAAAGATCTCTCTTATATTTATAATATCAGTGGCAACATTTCACTTTACAATGAGGTCTAACACAAGACCAATATGCAATAACAGATAACAACCTACCAATTCATACCTGGCAATATCCGTAATTTACTGACAACAGATCTACAGAATTAGCCCCTGGCAATATTCGCAATCTCTAATGGTTCACAACCTGCTATAAGGAATTCGCACTGGCATGATACTTCGCACTGAATGATCTTCAATCTGTATGATCTCCACACTGTATAATGTTCGCACTGTGTAATGTATTCACACTTGCACTTGATGCATTTAATTCGCACTTCAGTTCTCTTGATCAATTCGCACTTAGAAGAATAAATCGGACCTGCTAGAATGTGTGTTTGATGGAGGAAGCGAACCTTGAATATATACAAGTGAGAGAGGTCGCACCTCTTCAAGTTATGAGGTCGGCCAAGATACAAAATAATTTCAATGAATATAATTTACAAAGAAGGTCGGCCCAAAATAATAATTATATTATTTACAAAGAGATGCGCCCATACTCATTTATTCTCACATATAAATAAATAGCCAATAGGCTACATTTATTGGCTACATTTATTTATGACTTTACTCGAGGCTGGAAGGATGAACCCGAAGCTGCTCAGTATCATTAACACTCCCTCTCAGCGAGGGAGAGAACTTCCAGCTGCACAATACGAATCATCTCAATATGCGGTCCATCAGCTATCATTGCCTGCAATCAGATATAAAGAGAAGGATATCACCTCAACGTGATATTAGATATCATCTCGATATCAACCATCAAATGGTAAGTACAAGTGTTCATCACTTGCGTGATGTTGTCACCTCAACGTGACTTTCACCATCACTCTCTCAGAGGGTGAAACACAAGTACAACCTATGTCATGGAGTCTCACACATGACATCCACCATGACTCAGCTCAGAGGGTGGAAACAAGGGCTTTCACCTCAAATTCTTCCGTCACAGAAGAAAATGAAATGGTAAGTACAAGTGTTCATCACTTGCGTGATGTTAATCACCTCAACGTGACTTTCACCATGACTCTCGGAGGGTGAAACACAAGTACAACATATGTCATGGAGTCTCACACATGACATCCACCATGACCCACTCAAAGGGTGGAAACAAGGGCTCTCACCTCAAATTCTTCCGTCTCGGAAGAAAATGCATTAACAAGGCTCACTGATACTGAGACTCTTACTCAGTCAAGGCTAGATTCTCCACCATACAAAGCTTATCTCGGAAGTACACAAACTTTATCCTGGCGAGGCTTGGTGAGAATATGCGATTTATGCTCATCAATGCTAATGTACCTCAACTATCTGACCTTCCGGTACCATATCTCTAATATAGTGGTACTTGATCTCAACATGCTTGGATGCGTCATGAAACCAAGATTGTGAAAGCTTCACACAACTCGATTATCGATTGAATGATAGTAGGCTCCATTGATTGTCCAAACAATCCTACAAGGAGCTTCTGAAGCCACTTCACACAAAGCTGTAATAAGCTCAGCCTCTGTTGTATTCAATGCTACAGATGATTGCTTCCTGCTGCACAAGGATATCATAGCAGATCCAACCTGAAGAATATCTCAATCCATATCCAACTGTGCCATGCAAGTATCTCAGGATATGCTTTGTTGCAACAAGATTACCATCTTCTTCAGGCTCAGCAAACTCCCTCTGAATCTTCAAGCATTTGCATCAACCTTCTAACCTCTTTGCCCAAGATTGCCTGCAACACTTTGACTTAGATAAATGTTTTCCAGCACACACCTCTGGTACTGTAAAGAGTTCAGGATAGTCCTCCTTGAGCTCATTCCAGGTCTCACTATTCTGAATAGGTTTGCGGAGCTACCAATGACAAATCCAGATGACAATCTTGAGCAATTCTGATCTCAGCAGCTGTGCAATACAGTAATCTTCACTTCTTCTCAGTGAGTTACAAAACTCCCTCTTGATCCCTGCTTCAGAGATTGCAAAGAAGACTTTTGGAAGTGAACTCCATCTAGCCATCAAGTACTCAGTCCTATGGCTGCAAGTTGTGACTTCACGCTTTTCTCTTGAAAGCAATCTCTTGATCCATCCTAATGCACATTAAGAAGAGATTACTAATAGTTCATATAACTCAACTATTTCGAAGAGAACTACCACTGCTAGAAGCCTAGAAGCATGCATGATTTACTCTCTCAATGTTATAGCATGAATTAATAACTATACATCAATTCATGAACATTAACCATGCAGTACTTATCTCAAAGAAGTCAGAATTCTGTACGCAGAAACTGAGGGATCGATATCAACGATCACAATATTTGCTCTCTCCGCCCTTTACAGTGGCGTCGATCACTGCTGCTCTCAATGCAGACTCGACTTCGATTGCAACTGATCACACAACTTTGGAGTTGAAATCTTCACGGGACTGGAACATTTTGTTGCATCATCATCTAAACTGCATAAACTCGATGACCAAACAACACAAAATAAGATTCAAATAACTGAGTCAGATCTGCACTCAGCAGACTGAGTTTTACCCCAAATTTAAAAGGTATAAGGTAAAGAATGCTTATCTCTTAATTGCATAGCGCTGGTAAAGAATAGGGACTGCAGCCTTATTATGCAATGACGGCTCTCCACACATCTCCGGACTTCACTCGCAGCCAGATGTAAAAGAAGCGTTCTCTAGTAGGCTCACAATCTCCTCACACAGAATGACCATAAGCAACACTGTTTTCAGCAAGGACTGAAAAACTCCAGATTGCATAAAATTGGAATTAAGAGATATGCCCGATACAGGGGCTCTTCTAAATCTCGATGAGTATCTCCTTCGCATGCACTTCAATTATATCGAATACATGAACAAGGGAAGCCGATGAGATCCAAATAATAAATATAACTTAACAAGCAAAGATTACTTATCTCTTTAAATATTCTGACGGATGCAAGATATGCTGCTCTTGAGCACAAATCAGCACGCAACCTTCACAGCTAGAACACAGGCCCTTTGCAAGGATAAATTTGAACATGGTCTTTGACTGTTCAAATTTATGATGCACTCTGTTTCCAGTTGCTTGTCCACCAAATGCAACACGCCTACTAGAAACACTTAAGAGATGGATAAGATCAATGCTTAGTAAGCTTTATCAAATCTGCACAACTCAGCAACCTGAGTTTCACATAAGAAATATAAACAACAGCAAAAAACGAATACTTATCTTGTTATTTGATTGCAGCCGTTTTGCAACTTGATCACGCAGCTCGACCTGACAACATTGAGCTCTTAACTGCAAGGTTGTAGAGATCATTGATGTCCATCATGACTGCAAGGACTTATATTGTTCTCCAAATTGAGCCAAACTACGCCAGCACTAAACTCTGCTGATAATCCCGAATTTGCCAGATAAACATGTTCTTCATTTATGGACATGAAGCAAACACCCAGGCAGCACCACACTTCTCAGAAATATATGCATACTTCCGAACCTCTAATAATCATATGTTCGAAAATAAGCCTTACTCCAAGGCGTCAACATCTTGAATATTGACCAACTAAAGACTCTGCACACGAAGCTTGGAAGATAAGATCGCCTACTCCCTTGGTCACACCACTCGGCTCACTTAGAATCGACTGTAGTTGTGAATAGCCATGATGAAGTGATGTGTGAACACCATGCTTCGCTCCATGCTCTTGTCACGATCTAGAGGGTAGTCACTTGTCTTTCTGTGCGCGGTTGGCTCTGCAGATGATGATGGCGAACTCCCATCCAGACGCAAGTCAGAGGATACTCAACTCAGGTCCCGAAGCCTTCAATCGTGATTACCATACTCTGGCGGATGGCATGTTTCCAGAATCATCATGAATGCCCACCATTTAAGGTAGACACCAACCGAAGATTAAATTATTCCCGATATTCCTTCAACCAGACGGACGCCAAAACTTCATGAGAAGGATAAATAGAGATAGACGTCCACAAATGAAATGCCAGACAAGACAATGATATCTCATATATCCACTTGAAGGATCAGGGCATACGAAGAAGAAGGTCCTTCCCTGGAGACTGAAGATGCGATTCTTAGTCCAATCTGAGGATAAGCTGAATGCAATAATTTGAACATGATCCTCTCAAACCTGTCTCTGATACCATGTAAATTTTAGGTGAATAGATTAAATGCACAGAAAATAATTCAAAATCAGAAACAATAACACAGCAGATACCCTGGGAAAACCCTCCTCTTGAGGGAGAAAAACCCAGCAACAAAGATCTCTCTTATATTTATAATATCAGTGGCAACATTTCACTTTACAATGAGGTCTAACACAAGACCAATATGCAATAACAGATAACAACCTGCCAATTCGTACCTAGCAATATCCGTAATTTACTGACAACAGATCTACAGAAATAGCACCTGGCAATATTCACAATCTCTAATGGTTCACAACCTGCTATAAGGAAATCGCACTGGCATGATACTTCGCACTGAATGATCTTCAATCTGTATGATCTCCACACTGTATAATATTCGCACTGTGTAATGTATTCGCACTTGCACTTGATGCATTTAATTCACACTTAGAAGAATAAATCGGACTTGCTAGAATGTGTGTTTGATGGAGGAAGCCAACCTTGAATATATACAAGTGAGAGAGGTCGCACCTCTTCAAGTTATGAGGTCGGCCAAGATACAAAATAATTTCAATGAATATAATTTACAAAGGTCGGCCCAGAATAATAATTATATTATTTACAAAGAGATGCACCCATACTCATTTATTCTCACATATAAATAAATAGCCAATAGGCTACATTTATTGGCTACATTTATTTATGACTTTACTCGAGGCTGGAAGGATGAACCCGAAGCTGCTCAGTATCATTTACATAAAGTATTATAATATTATTTTATAAGATGGTGTTTTGGCGGGAAAACCCTAAAAGGAATTAAAAAAGAGAATTGTGAGCTCATTTGTCATTATGTGAAAAATATTATTTTATTGAAGAATGTGAGAGCTCAGCTTTCTTGAGATTTGATGATGAAAATCCTTGAGTTTCTAGTTCGAAGGATTGGACAAAATCCTAGTTCCTTCTAGAGGCGGATTCACATCAGAATTCACATTTTTGCATCGAAGGATTGTATGTGGGAATTTTGTGTGTCTTCTTCGAAGACAAAATTCTGAATTTCCAGAGTTTCGTTGATTTCTAGGGTTTATAATATTTGGAATTTACAGACAGGAGAATTCTCAGGTGTTATTATTTTAAATCTGCATTTATACAGATCATCATTGCATGTCTGATTTACATTATCAGCAATATTATTTTAGGGGAAATCATCGGGCAGGTTACACATGTGACTGGGTGATTATCAACTCAGATAAAGACAAATTAAATAATATTTCTTGAGCCCAGCATACAAGCAGCCAGCTCCCGTGTCAAGGTAATCGTGGAGTTTTATCTTATTTAAAGAGGCCGATGAATCTGAAGGAACATCAAATATATATTATAAACTGCAAATCTGACTTGGTGAATAAGACAAATTTGTCTTATGTGACTCAGTCCAATGCGTCAGATGTTATCTTAAAGACCTGATTTCACATTTCCAACTACCATAAGAAAGGGCCCAAATCTTTGGTCAGCACTCCATATGGTGCTGGCTATTATCATTTCGAGAATCAGGGAATTGCATGTTGGACCGCCAGTCTGAAGGAGATAATTTAATATCTGTTCACATTGAATCAGGCTTTTGAAAGGTTTGTCTTTCTTGGCAAATAAGACAAATATTGAATGAGACAAACTTTGAATATTCAAAGGTTGAGTCAGTGCCTGGCTCTAAAAGGGAATCGCAGTTAATAAGTTTGCAGGAATATTTTAAGGAAAATTGTGGAACTTTAATGAGTCGTGGTATTCTTATTAGAAGACAAATATTGGAAGGCCGCTCTCATTCTATACCTCCAGCGTGGGAATAAAGGCAAATTACATGCTTGGACGAAGGGTGGGTTCTACAAGGCTGTGAAACATAGTTGTCGAGAGACACATCTCCCCACCTCTGAGACGCATCTTTGGTACCAGTACCGTCTCCGAAGACGCCTCCAGGAGGCTGGAGACTTCCGCCGAAGTTTCCCAAGTACCCTACCGTCTCCCCCTACAGAAAACGACATCTCCCACTAAAATACCTAAAAAATACTTTAAAAATTAATGCATAATGTATTTGACGTGTCTAAGAGCGATTAAATTATTTTCACGCGTCTAAGAGCATAATGTTTTGAAAGTTCAATGTCATCATATTTTCAGATTTTCTATAAATTATTAATTTTTTATTTTTTTATTTTTTATTTATATTAAAAAAAATGGCGTCTCCAAGTACCCCCATCTCCTATTTTCAAAAAAAAGCCATACCAATACCGGTACCAGTCTCCCGTACCAATACCAGTACCAGTCTCCTGGCAA
>VDFB02047230.1:59933221-60010994 GCA_007258455.2 Sequoia sempervirens | reverse complement strand
ATATGTTGCTCAAGAAAATCCTGAAAACAAAAAGAAGGTTGTAGAATCAGATGAATCTAAGAATAAGATCGTCATGGTTTGGAAGAAAAATGAAATGAGTGTGGAGAACTCTTCTATAGTACCAGATCCCGATACAAGCCCTACCAGAATTTGAGCCAACTGCCTTGGCTCAGGGGGATTGTTGCAATGCATATCCTATCGTTTCCCCCTCTTTGAAGTAATATTGATGTGTTTTCAACATGACTAAGTTTGATCCGGTTGGTGATATATGATGAAGCTTAATCTGACTGATTGAAAAGTGAAGTACTAGTGATGGTGTCATCGATGTAAATTTTTGGTGGAAAAATCATCATGAGCAATTAAGGATAAAAGGTGGAGTTTTCAAGTCATTTCTCACAGTTTGCAAAGAAGAAGTTTCACTGAGTGATAAAATATTGAAGAAGATGAGTGCGACGATGGAATCTGTTGACAGAGAATCCAATGGCGATATTCCGCTAAGGTTGAAGGGAGTAGAGTTGGACGAATTTGATCATCAGAAGATGAAGGAAATGGAACTAGGGTTGAAGACTAATGAATTGCAGAATGTAAGTACCCTAAGTATGGATTTATGGGGATAATTTCTTGGGTTTGCCGACAAAGAGTCTATCTTGTTCCTATTGAGTCAATTCATGGATGACATCATTCTGGACAAATTGTATCCGATCACTAAGGAATCCATTGAAGCTATTATTGGATTGTGTAGTGTTGGTGACCTCCCTGGGAAGAAAATAGTGAAACACAGAGACATGGAGGAACTTACTGGTATCCATAAAGACCCTCAATATCTACTGATAAATACCATTGCTAATCTTGCAGTAAGGTATGTTGCTTACTGTATCGCTTACAAAATCTATTTCAAAAATTGTGAAGGTTCTACTTCGACTATTGTTGTGTATCTTGCACATAAGATGGTGAAGGAAAATAAACAGTTTGACTTGTGTAGCCTAATAATAGAAAACCTAATTGAGAATGTCAAAATGTCTTTGGTTGAGATTTATCCCTTCCAGTTTGGGTCTCTACTCATATGTTTAGTATTTTACTTTCTGAGATCACTACCGTCAAAGGAGAATGTTAAGTGGAAGTCCGACATCCCTATCAGAAAGATAGTTTATAGATATTTGGAATGTATGGAAGATAAAGCAAGTGCATGCAAAGTCTATTTCTCATCCTTGCAGATGGATCTGTGCTCCGGTGTGATAGTGTCTAGTACTATGCCTATCCGTCAGTTTGAGGAGGGTTTTTCCTTCGGTAAGGAGTTAGAGGTCGTCAATGGTGGTTCCCCTCCAGAACCTAAAAGGAGGAAAGCTAATAGAAAAGATGTGTTAGAAGAGAAGGAGAAGGAAGAAGAGTCTCTGCTTAGATATGCCTCTTTCGATCGAGATGAAGTTCATTCGATGTTGGATGAAGATGATATGAAAAAGATTGGTGAAATGTGGTATTCCTTCTCTCCGATTAGTAGGCTTAGAATTGAAGATGCCTTAGTTGATTATCTGCTCAAAAAGGGTATTACTGTTTCAAATTTTTCTATCTCATTACCGGATGATCTGGTAGAAGTTGTTGAAGAAAGGTTATTACGGGAAGGACCTGAAGGACATAAGATCCAAGCTATGATTGAGAGAAGGTGTGTAAAAGCCAAACATAAATTATCCAAGCTCATTGGTGAGACAAGAGAATGCATTAAGGAGATTTCTGACATCTATAGGTATTGTCTTTGATGGCCTGTTGCTATCGATAATTTTAGAAGAAAAATTGAAGCTATTGAATCTAAATTGAATGATATTGGAAATTGTTTTGACTTCTTCAAAGATAAAGGTGGAAAATAAATAATAAGATTTGGAGAGTTGCAATCTAAGTTATTGTCTATTTAGAGACAGAGGGAAGATTTGGTTAAAACTTTCTGGTTCATTAAAGAATTGTTGAGGTACAGTTGGATTATCTCTCTAGGATACTTTCTGATGCAAAGGATTGTGAACGACAGTTCCTGTATCCAGACTGGTCATCTTCATTTATTTTGTTGACTCTACTAGACAGTATGTGTGCCAGAATGGTTTTTGTAGTACAAGCTTGGAAGAGGATTCTTCCAACTATGAGAGAAAGGTACAAGAAAAAATTTCATGTGAAAAGTGTTCTTTTTACTTGATCTCCTAAATGTTCTTATTTGGAACTTTTCCTTTGATGGAAAAAAGGGGGAGAAAATGAGGAGAAAAACAAAAACAAAAAGAGGAGTTGAATTGCTTGACAAAGGGGGGCTTTTGGAGTTTTGGAGTTTTGTGTTTTTGAGATTTTGTTGTTTTGCCATCAATTCCAAAGGAGGAGATTGTTGAGAAGTTGTTGAAATGATTTAGCATTGTTATCATTGATGTCAAAACCTGGGATCCAAAGGGTTGTGCTCCAAATGATATACAAAAAATGATCTATCTTATGGAATGCTATGATGTTGTGTAGTATGAATATTATTCTTGATCCGGATATGGCAGTTATTCTTTTTGGGACATCCGTGGAAGTAAGTTAATGTAGAATAATGAAGTCTAATATTTTGAAGTTGGTTGTTGTGCTCAAAGCTTACTCCGGGTATCCTTGCTATTCAGACATTCATGTAGCATATTACAAGTTTTGGTATTTCTAGTTATGTTTCTTTGGTTGGTACTGAAATTGTTGATAATCAAGATTTGGTCTTGGTTGTGGCATTCCCATCAGCTCCAAAATATATTTCATGTAATTCAAAATTTGCTATCTTATGTATGATCTATTTATGGGTCCCTTCGTAACGTGGTAAGAAGATCCTTATGTGTGACCTATCTTTTGGGTCTGGTGCTTGCGTGCCAAGCCTTATTGAATATTTCAAGATTGTTCTTTAAGCTGACATGCTTTGCATGAGGTATTTCAAGGTTGTTCTTCATCCTAACATGTTTTTTCTAGGCCGACTTAGAAGATTATGATGGAAATGAAATGGTATAAGTAGCAGTTGATTTTGTTCGATGAAGAAGTGTGGTGTGTGTGAACAGATAAAAGGGTGTGAAGGATTATGCGATAAGAAAGCCGAAGGAAAGTGTCAGGAATAAGTAATATGCTTTTGCAAAGGTTGTGCGAGGAAGGTGTGCAAAATATTTTTGACTGGATCTACTGCAAATAGATATTGTGCTCTTAACTAGAACTTAATTCATGCATATGTAGATGCAACTTCATCAGTTCATTTTTTTCAGTGAGACTATTTTGTAATCAAATGTATTAATCAGGTAGTGAGCTCACCGACAGTGAGCCTTACCTATAGTGAGCATTTTGGTAGTGAGCTTTTATAAAAATCACCTTAACCGGTGTTTTATAATTGAGAATTAGCATTCTCCATGGTTTTTCCCTTTTTTGGTTTCCACATAAATTCTAGTGTTCATTGTGCATGGTGTTGTTATGTGCTTTCATGTTCATATTTGTTTGATTATTATCTAATTGATATAAGCTTGCTTCAGATTAATTAAAGTCATGAAAATTATTTAATGATATTTGATTCACCCCCTCCCCCACTCAGTTATCCAAAATGTTCAACAATTTGTATCAAAGCCTGGTCCATTGCAGATAAAGCTTAATCGCCTGAGGGTGATCTTAGTAGCTTGAAGAAGATGGCAAGAGATTATTACTTTGAGGAAGAATTGAAGATAATGTTAGATGATATGGGAAGCAAAGAATCTGAAATTGAAGAATTGAAAGAAAACCTCAAGGATGCAAATGCTTGTATCTCAAAGCTGAGGGAGCAAATCCGGAAATTCAAAGCAAGACACATAGAATTCAACCATGAATAAAAGGAGTCAAAGGAAAGTGTTGTGGATCTGAAGCTATGGTTGGATGAATACAAGAAGACTGAAGAAGATCTCAAAGATACCATTAAACAAAAAATGGAAGAATGGAAGAAGATTGAAGAAAATATCAAGGATACCATCAAATTGAAATCAAAAGAAAATGAGAAGTTAGATCAAGAGTTAAGAAGGATGAAATTAGAAGCAAGAGTATGTGAAAGTAGCATAATTCTAGATCAAATCTTGTCCCTACAGAAATGTCACAAGGATAAGGGAGGACTTGGCTTCTTTGGTGAAAGCTCAAATTAGAACACTAAGGGTGAGAACAAAGCAGTTGAAGCTGAAGAGAGATCAGTTGTAACAAGCAAGGTACACAACTCTAGAACATCTACAAAAAGAACTCCAGTTAGGAAACCAAAAGCTCAAAGGTACTTCTCATTTAATGGCTATTGTTTTCCATGCAAAAATTTTGGACATGAGGCTGTAGAGTGCAGAAGCAAGAAGGAACCAAGTATTCAATGCTTTAATTGTCACAAGATTGGTCACAAAGCAAGTCATTGCAAAAGTGAATTATCTAATCTGGCTAGAAGGAATGGAATGAATAATCTATTTCATGGAAATTGCTATTTATGCCATGGTTATGGTGACAAAGCTAATCAATGCAGATCTAGGGTCCACTCAGTTAAGTCAAGACAAAGATGTTACAAGTGCAGTCAACCAGGACATTATGCTAACACATGCAGATATGTTGCTCCAGAAAAGCCTAAAAATAAAAAGAAGGTTGCAGAATCAGATGAATCTAAGAAGAAGACTGTCATGGTTTGGAAGAAAAAGGAAATGAGTGTGGAGAACTCTTATGTGGTACTAGATCTCGGTACAATCCCTACCAAAATCTGAGCCAACCGCCTAGGCTCAGGGGGAGTGTTGCAATGCATATCTTGTTGGTTCCCCCTCTCCAAAGTAATATTGATGTGTTTTCAACATGACTAAGTTTGATCTGATTGGTGATATATGATGAAGCTTAATCCGATTGATTGAAAAGAGAAGTACTAGTGATGGCATCATCAATGTATGTTTTTGGAAGCAAAATCATAATGAGCAATTAAGGATAAAAAGTGGAGTTTTCAAATAATTTCTCACAGTTTGCAAAGAAGAAGAAGTTTCACTAAGCGATAAAATATTGAAGAAGATAAGTGTGACAATGGAATTTGTTGAAAGAGAATCCAGTGACGATATTCCACTAAGGTTGAAGGGAGTAGAGTTGGATGAATTTGATCATTGGAAGATGAAGGAAATGGAACTAGGGTTGAAGACTGATGAATTGCATAGTGTAAGTTCCTTGGGTATGGATTTATGGGGAGAATTTCCCTGGTTTTCTGACAAAGAGTCTATCTTGTTCTTGTTGAGTCAATTCAAGGATGACAACATCATTTTGAAAAAATTGTATCCGATCACTAAGGAAGCCATTGAAGCTATTACTGGATTGTGTAGTGTTGGTGACCTCCCTGGGAAGAAAACAGTGAAATACAAAGACATGGAGGAACTTATTGGTATCGACAAAGACCCCCGAGCTCTACTGAGAAATACCATTGCTAATCCTGCAGTAAGGTATGTTGCTTACAGTATCACTTACAAAATCTATTTCAAAAATCGTGAAGGTTCTACTTCGGCTATTGTTGTGTATCTTGCACATAAGATGGTGAAGGAAAATAAACAATTTGACCTGTGTAGCCTAATAATGGAAAACATAATTGAGAATGCCAGTATGTCTTTGGTTGAGAGTTATCCCTTTCAGTTTGGGTCTCTGCTCATATGTTTAGTAGTTTACTTTTTGAGTTTGCTATTGTCAAAGGAGAATGTTAAGTGGAAGTTCGACATCCCTGTTGGAAAGAAAGTTTATAGATATTTGGAATGTATGGAAGATAAATCAAGTGCATGCAAAGTCTATTTCTCATCCTTGCAGATGGATCTATGCTCCGGTGTGATAGTGTCTATTTCTATGCCTATCAATCAGTTTTAGAAGGGTTTCTCCTCTGGTAAGAAGGAATTAGAGGTTGTCATTGGCGGTTCCCCTCTGAAACCTAAAAGGAGGAATGTTAATACAAAATATGTGTCAGAAGATAAGGAGAAGGAAGAAGAGTCTCTGCCTAGATCCGACTCTTTCAATCTAGATGAAGTTTGTTCAGTGTTGGATGAAGGTGATATGAAAAGATGTGTCAGAAGAGAAGGAGAAGGAAGAAGAGTCTCTGCCTAGATCCGACTCTTTCAATCTAGATGAAGTTCATTCAGTGTTGGATGAAGGTGATATGAAAAAGATTGGTGCAATGTGGTATGCCTACTCTTCGGTTAGTAGGCTTAGAATTGAAGATGCCTTAGTTGATTATCTGCTCAAAACGGGTATTACTATTTTAGATGTTTCTAACTCATTATTGGATGATCTGGTAGAAGTTGTTGAAGAAAGGTTATTGCGGGAAGAACCTGAAGGACATAAGATCCAAGCTATGATTGAGAGAAGCTATGTCAAAGCCAAACATAAATTATCCAAGATCATTGGTGAGACAAGAGAATGCATTAAGGAGATGTCTAACATCTACAGGTATTGTCTCTGGTGGCATGCCGCTGTTGATAATAGAAGCATAATTGAAGCTATTGAATCTGAATTGAATGATATTGGAAAGTGTTTTGAATTCTTCAAAGATAAAGGTGGAAAACAAAGAATAAGAGTTGGATAGTTGCAAGTTGGGTTATTGTCTATTTAGAGACATAGGGAAGATTTGGTTAAAACTTTCTGGTTGGTCAAAGAAATTGTTGAGATACGGTTGGATCATCTCTCTGGGATACTTTATGATGTAGAGGATTGTGAACGACAATGCCTGTCTCCGGACTGGTCATCTTCATTTATGTCGTTGACTCTACTGGACAGTATGTGTGCCATAATGGTTTCTGCAGTACAAGCTTGGAAGAGGATTCTTCCAACTGTGAGAGAAAGGTACAAGAAAATTTTTCATGTGAAAAGTGTTATTTTTACTTGATCTTCTGAATGTTCTTATTTGGCCCTTTGCCTTTGATGGAAAAAAGGGGGATAAAATGAAGAGAAAAACAAAAACAAAAAGAGGAATTGAATTGTTTGACAAAGGGGGAGTGTTTGGAGTTTTGGAGTTTTGTGTTTTTGAGTTTTTGTTGTTTTTCTATTAATGCCAAAGGGGGAGATTGTTGAGAAGTTGTTGAGATGATTTAGAATTGTTGTCATTGATGTCAAAGCTTGGGATCCAGAAGGTTGTGCTCTGGATGATATACAAAAATGATCTATCCTATTGAATGCTATGATGTTGTGTAGTGTGGATATTATTCTTGATTCAGATATGTCAATACTTCTTTTTGGGATATCCATGGAAGTCAATTAATGCAGAATAATGAAGTCTAATCTTTTGATGTTGGCCATTGTGCTCAAAGCTTACTCTGGGTATCCTTGCTATCCGAACATTCATGTAGCATGTTACAAGTTTTTTTATGTCTAGTTATGTTTCTTCGGTTGGTACTAAAGTTGATGATAATCAAGATTTGGTCTTGGTTGTGCTATTTCCATCAGCTCCGAAATATATTTCATGTAATTTAAAGTTTTCTATCTTATGTATGACCTATTTATGGGTCCCTTGGTAACGTGGTAAGAAGATCCTTATGTGCGACCTATCTTTTGGGTCTGGTGCTTGCGCGCCAAGCCTTATTGAATATTTCAAGATTGTTCTTCAAGCTAACATGTTTTGCATAAGGTATTTCAAGGTTGTTCTTCATGCCAACATATTTTTTGCGAGGATGACTTAGAATATTATGAAGGGAATGGAATGGTATAAGTAACAGTTGATTTTGTTTGATGAAGAAGTGTGGTGTGTGTTAGCAGATAAAAGGGTGCAAAGGATTATGTGATAAGAAAGCCGAAGGCAAGTGTCGGGAAGAAGTAACCTTCTTTTGCAGAGGTTGTGCGAGGAAGGTGTGCAAAAGATTCTTGACCGGATATGTTGCAGACAGATATTGTGCTCTTAACCAGAACTGAATTCATGCATATACAGATGCAACTTCATCAGTTCATTTTTTCCAGTGAGACTATTTTGTAATCAGATGTATTAATTGGGCAGTGAACCTTACCTGCAGTGAGCATTTTGGCAATGAGCCTTTGTAAAAATCACCTTAACTGATGTTTTATAATTGAGAAGTAGCATTCTCCATGGTTTTTCCCTTCTTTGGTTTCCACATAAATTTTGGTGTTCATTGTGCATGGTGTTGTTATGTGCTTTCATGTTCATATTTGTTTGATTATTATCTGATTGATATAAGCTTGCTCCAGATTAATTAAAGTCAAGAAAATTGTTTTATGATAACTGATTCACTCCCCCCTCTCAGTTATCTGGACTGTTCAACAAGAAGTAAATACAAGCTTTCTTTTTCATACAATATTTATTGGACATGATCAAATATGAAAGCATAAAACAACTTTTGAAATTGAACTATATAAATTTCCAACTTGATAGTTAAGATATAGCTTTCTAATTACAATTCATACATGATATACTTTCAAGTATTCAAGTTTACAAAATAAAATAATGTTACAAGGTCAATTCTTTCATATTTGGATAATGCTTCTATTTCACAAGCCTCAACATTGTCATCTACAAGAGGGAGAGCATCACCTGAACACTTTACCTCCAACCAGAGACCGGTGGTCCCCCACACACCTTCCAACTAGAAGTCCAACCTTATCCTTAATGAAGAGTATAGACTAAGGAGCCCACAAGTATGTCATATGAGTTTCTAATGTTGTGTCCTACATAATCAATCAACCACACAACTTTAGACTTCTCTAACTAAGTATGAACAATTTTGACTGGATATGCAATTTGGATCACGGTGAACCAACTAATGCAAGTAGAATTTTGCATTACTTTGGCCAAAGTTTTGAAACTGTTATCACCTGAAATTGCACGCTTGTTGAACCTGATGTTCAACACCTCAGTGTAACATGGGAAGACCTCTAAAGCTGTGGGTCACTTGTAGACAGAGGTCAACCTCCGGAGAAGGCCGGCTTCCTTGTTGGGTAATCACCTAAACTACTAATTTTGTAAGGAAAAAGGAGAAGGAGAATGCATAAAAATGAAAATTAAATCCTATGGTGATACACCGAACTGAGAAGAGCAATGGAATATTCAGGTTACACTTGAATACTGATGATGGATATGGGTCTGCACAACTAGATTCTGTAGATTATGCATACAAATAGGTTCGACATGCACACACTTTCAAGAAGGAAAATCAGACTTTCACAAATTAAAAGCTCATGTGCAATTGAGTACACACAGTTTGTAACCTACATAATACTACTTTTGCAGAGAAAGGCATGCTAACATGAAACAAAATCTATAAGGAAAGATAAATATTTCACTAAGTAGCTTAATGGATCACCTGAAAATGCACAATTTTTTGCAAGAATCAGAAGGCAAATTGAACCATCAATGGTAACCAAGGTAAATTTTATATATCATGCTCCAAAATGAGTTACAAAAGTTTGCTAATCTGAGAAAGGACTACAAAAGTCACAAACTTCAGAAAAAGCATTCGAAGAACTCCTTTACAAAGAGGCAAAAATGCCTTATATACAAAAAGATTTCGGCCCCTAGGGATTACAAAAAATATCAGTCTTCAGAAAAGATCTCCCCTTAGATCTTTTCAAATGAAGTTAATGCTGCGTCCCTGCTGTCCATGTTTGAGCCTCCTTGAAGGGCCGCTTTGAATGCTCTGAAGCATTAACATCAATGTTGATGCCCCTTTGCCAGTAGCGATCCCAACTGTCACTGTGACTCATGGTTTCTTCTTCCTTTGGCCTGATTCTCGCTCCAGATCTTTCTTCAAGTTGACCGTCTTCGAGAAGCAACATCTGACCTGCCCTGTTAGATTCAAACACCATGTTCACCTAGCTGACTGATCACCTTTGATCTCTGAGTAGATCGTTATGCTCTGTTGATCTCGTCCACAGGGGGTAGTCAAACAGTCAAACGGCTCATGGTCCATCCTTAGCTCCCTCTGATTGGTTGAACTTGTGCCATGTAGATTCCCAGACGGTCAAAGGTCGCTTCATCAGAATCGCATGTTGGTGAGACACTAATCATGTCTCCCCGATGTGATTAGACCTCGTAGTAACATTCGGCAAGACATATGACGGTCGGCAAGACCTCATAGCGAGCAACCAGAGTTATATCGATATCAAAAATGTCGCCCAGACTATTGCTGTCAGCCAGAGGTCTCACCGAAGCCTATAACAGATCCATCGCTATCGGAAAGACACCACCAGGTCGACGAGACTTCATAGCGAACTCTTCCATTCTGCCCAAGCTCACTTCATTTCGGCAAGACCCCTTCTTGGTCGGCGAGACCTTTCACCGAGATATTATCGGGTCGGCAGGACCTCTCCCCGAAGGTAAACAACTCTCCCCGACGCCAGCCTTGTGAACAACTTTCGGCGTGACTCCCACCGGTCGGGAAGACTTCACAGCGGGCGGCAAGAGTCTTACCGATGTCCCTTTCTATTTCGGCAAGACTATCAGCGATCAACAATACCTCACTGCGAAAGCACCCTTCGTCGGTGAGACCACCGGGCATCGGCAAGACATCACGCCGAATTTATAGCCTTTCGGTGAGACATTCACTTCGTCGCCGAGACATCTCCCCAAGCTTAACATTACGTCGAGAGTTCCACTCCTTCGGTGAGACTTCGTTTGATCGGCAGGACCTTATGCTGAAGGAAAATTCCTTCGGCGAGCTCGCTTCATCATCTGTCAGCAAGACCTCTCACCGAGCTCAAGATCTTTGGGCAAGCTCATTTCATATCGGGGAGACCTCCATTGGTCGGGGAGACATTATAGCGAAGGCACCAACCTTCGTCGTGACCCCATCCTTTCGAGAAGACATCTCCTCGAGACCATTCGCTTCGGCGAGACATCCGTCATTGGAGAGACCTTTCGCCAAGATCCACATTACACCGAAGGCATTCATTCGGTGAGACCGCCCGCGGTCGGCAAGACTTCACACCGACGATACCTCCCTTCGCCGAGACGTCCTCGTGAAAAACTGTCGACATGACCTCCTTCCAAGCGGAGAGATACATGAAGACTCATGGCGACCCGAATGTCCTGGCGACCGGTGTATTCAAACAAATAGAACGCACTACTAGTAGCAAGACAACAGGAAGGTTCTGCCAACTTCCTTCTCTGATGAGTTTTGTGCCAAAATTGATTGAGGCATACCTTTCAATTGAGCTCCTTGTGAAATGGCATCAGATGCATGACCTAACCCTCGATGCAAATGTCCCATTTGGCCCTTATGAACATCTGAAACATAACTTATCCTGCCTGATTGAGCCCGTAGGTGAAAATTGGGCAACAAAAAAATTTCAAACACTTCATTAATAAGTGAAGTCATAAGTTCACACACCTCTAACTTGACTTGGAAATCACCTTAACCTAAGGTTTAACTCAAAATTGACTATTTGACTTACTCGAATGACCTTCCTTAAGGATATTTAGTCATAAAATAATAGCTCACTAAGTCAGTAAACGACTAGGATAGATATGCTTTCCTGACTTTGAACACCCATGTTACATTCTCATAACAACTTGGGACTTGGCAACTGCCACTTGTTCAAGTACTTGCATCCAAACCTTGAGAGTAAACTACTCTCCTATTTTCATGCACATGGGTTTATATTGATAACACATTGCCATCGACTCAAGACACTTGGTCTCACATTTAAGGTATTAACTACTAGTTAAAACAAGTAAAATATTATAATGTTGAACAATAAAAAAAAAAAAACTTCTTCATTAAAATAGTTTATACTTTTCAATGTTTTCCTTATGGTTCTATACTTGAGAGCACAATAATATTTCTAGTAAAAATATAATATAAACTAACAACTTGTTTTGTTTGAAGGAATACTATGTTCAAGTGCTTGAAAATTCTTCAACAAATCAATTCATAAAGTTGGTTTTATTCAGTTAATTCAACTGAGAATTCATCAAGCTTATTTCTTATTTTCATAATCACATATCATAATTTATCTTTTACATAAACTTATATATAAACATATATATTCTCATATATATTTCATTATAAATGAATATATATTGATATATAAGATAAATATTTATATATGAAACTAAAATTATTTTCTATCTAAAAAAATGAAATAAATCATTCATTATAACACAATAGAAAATTATCTTTCTATTCTACTATTCATCTCTAAATGGAAGATAAATAATTTAAGTTCTTGTTTCAAACTGGAAAATAAACTATTCTTCCTCTATTTTAACTTGTATTATTCTTCAAAATGAATAAATACTCTTCCTCTTTTTAAAACTAAAAATTATAAAATGCAAACTAAGAGTTTACATAGAGAAAATGAATATAAAAACATGCCTTAGTTATTTGCTCTACTCTACACTTAGATTAAAAAATCAGAGACACTCTTGAAGTATGCAGTCTATACAACTCCCTTGCTCTTCTCAATCACCTCCAACAAGCATAATGAAAAGATTAATTACAGCTTCTATGTCTAACACTACCCTCTTCACAAAAGTTCAGAAACAAAACACAATGCCAAAAAGAGCATGAGAAGATATGATCTCTTCTTTGTCTCATAAGTGAATAATCCTCATAGACCAAGACTATTCATTCTTTATAAAGCTTATAACATTAAAACACTAAGCAAAGAATTAAAACAAATATGGTTGAATTCATGCAATTTTTGTTATAGTATAATGCATACAAAGTTTCTCAAAGAAAATATATGTTTTCCTGCACTTCCACTTCTATTCTCCTGCATCTCTCCCTCTTGCAAAACTCTCGAATGAGAAAAAATGAATAATGCAAGAAGATATCCACCCTCCTTTAGCTCGCGGTTCTCCTTCTCTCCCAAAGTTTTGATAGTGAATAATGCCCAATTAAAAATTGATTTTCTTTTCCATATACCTACGTCTTACTGTCCATCATATTTGTATTCATTACCAATAGATTTCTTTTAAGTATGGTGCCCAAACAATAATAAATTTCCTTTCAAAATTGATTCATATCATAAATTACTTTATTTTTTTAATGATAAAGAAATAATCTTAAGATTCGACTAGGTTAAACCTAATCTTTCGACCCAAATTAGACAAAAATGAAAATTGACTTAACGATAGGATTAGGATAGACCTGCGTGAGTGTGTGTGAAAACTCAATTGACATAACCTTGTTATTTTTGAAGTCTATTCTCCTCTCTTTGGTGATACTCTCCCTCTCCCTTTGGAGGGTAAGAAATTAGTCTTGCATTTCACTTAGAAATCAATCAAATAGTTAGCTATTATTAATCACTTCATTATCATAATCTTGATTCAATAACAATAATAATAATCAAAATTAAAATGCATTGCATTGCATTTAATATCATCATAATGTTAAATAACATATAATCATCATCAACTATCAAAATGCATTTTAATGTAAACAGTTAAAATTGATTGGTAAAACAAAATCGGGGTGTATCAATTAAATTGGAGGTTGTTAGTGTAATAATGATTTACTATTTTTAGAAAGTTGTAGGGAATCCTCAAGAGTGGCATTAGAAACTATGCTCAACTTAGACACCATCCTTCTAGGGCTTGTGGATCATGTTTTTGAACTTGCTCATTTATCTATAAATTGGTGATTGGGAAAGTAGTTTGAGTCAGAGAGTTTTTAGGTACATAAGTGTTGGTGGAATGCCACTAAAACTATTCCAAGCTTAATTGTTGGTGAAATACTCCTATAAATACTTGCATTGTAAGTGTGTTGTACAATCTCTTTTAGATTTTATAATACATTATGCAAGTTTTGGTGTATGGGGTTTTTCTTTTGAAAAGCATTTCTCCAACAAAATCACTATGAAATGGTATATTTGTTTATCTCATTATGAATACATTTTTCTACTTTCTATAATAAGTTTGAATTATATTGTAAGTTTTTCTACATCACTCTCCTCAAGATTAGCATAGGAAGTTATTTTTGCACACCTTGCTTCTTTACATATAACATATCAATATCTTTTTCTTCAAAAAATTTGGCATCCTTGATTAATGATAGTTGGAGGGGGTTGGTAGCAATGAGAGTTCCATTAATGACAATACAAACATTAACAACAATAAAAATCATTTGAATGTGTGAAATCAAGTGGAGACTAAATACAAGTGACTGAAACAATTTATGAGTGAAAATCCAACAATTGTGATCATAAGATTCATCAAAGTTAAGCTTATCCAAAGGTTAGTAATTTTTGATCCCCACTTAGTTAAAATAAATCTTCCGTTGAGAAAAATGTGTTTTTATTGGGCCTAAAAATAGATTGCACCATAGGTTAAAGATTGAGAACAATGAACTTCGAAATGATATTTTTCCAAGTTATTATTCTTTAATATAATTAAAATTTAATAAGGTTTTTGCATTCTACTATATATACTTGGAAAGGCTATGGAAGTGTTTGTTTAAATCTTCCTACCACATTTTGTAGTACATGCTATTTGTGAAATGAATGCATGTTATCAACTATGGGAAATTATTAGATTCTAGCTAATGAATATGTAAGTCTTAATTAAAATAATCTCTTGCTATAATTTGTGGGATCAGGCCAAGACTAAAAGGCACAATTTTTTGAGTGTGAAAGATATAGGTTCAATCAAAGATCTTGTAGTGCATTGAATAATTTCATACAATATTTTTGATAAGAAATTTGTGCAACTTTAAGCAATTCTAGTAGAAAGAAGACCTAAATGAAAACTTGGGACAAACTAAAGTCTATCCCATTTATATATTGTTCAATCCTAGTTTTCAATTCTCATGACTCATGAAAGAACATTCAATAAATTTTGTCCCCTCCCACTAAAATCAATTATTCTCCTTTATCTTTACTCAAAGGAACAATAAATGAGTTTGGAAGCCAATGAATGATAATCATAAAAATTTAAAATTAATTGAATATATTCTTGCTCTTGATAATTCGCATTTGTTTCTTTCACTTTTTCATTGAATTTATTTTTTATAGAGTAGGGTGTTGTATTTTCTAATATTTTTAATATTTCAAGTATAGTTAATTCAATTCATATTATAATATTTGGAAAAAATATTTTGATTCTTTAGTGTATTTATTTTTCTAAAATTATTGTTACTTGATTTATTTATTTAATTTGGGTGTTAAAAATGTATAAGAGAAAGTTGTTGGCTATGTCTAATTGATATTAGTTTTTTTTTTTTTTAAATTGTCATTCATTATGTTGGTAATTGTTATGTTTTGTTCAAAACTTCCTTAAAATTTTATAGTCTCAAAGTCAAAACATGTGAAACTTTAATAATTTTCTCAAATTATGAGCCTCAAGTAAACCTTACCTAAGATCTTGGAAAACAAGAAATTATGTTCTTGGAAAGTAGGGATAATTTTAGTTTTTGAGGTTATGGGTACTTAGAAGAACAAGAGAAGTGCATATGTTCCTATCATCCAATGGGAACTATTGTTGTAGCTTCAAATAGGCATCCCCTTGACATTCAACTTTTTGATGTAGGTTTTGACACAAGTTTGATTGACAAAGGTTTCCCTACTTGGAAGGTGGCTAGCCTTGAGAGTCTTCATTGATTTCTTTCACAAGGTTTACTAGAATCTCCCATGTAGAGAGTGTTTTGGATGGTTTTCTCAAGTGGATAAATATAATATTAGGAGTCATTCACATAGAAAAAAAATACATAGTGTAATCTTATAACTATTAGCTGACATAAACCTTTTGTTTCACTTTTGAGCATGTTCATTATTTTTATTCTAGTTTCTTGTACTTCCCACAAGCTATTTTTAACATTAATTTTGGTTAAGTGATTAAATATTTAAAGCAACAATATGTCCTTCAAAATTAGAATTTTGTTGGGTGAAAAATGAAAGGTCATTCAGCAAAATTCGTTCCAATTTTTAAAATAGTTCAATTATTATTTTTACAACAAAGAATATGTTAAGATGAGGAAGTTTCACCATATGGAAGTCAAAAAATCATTTCAAATTTCTACCTTATATCATCAAAAACTTAGAAATAACTCTAGTCTATCATCGATATAGAAAAAAATAGCATAAGGAATAGGGGAGAAGGAAAGGGTTAATGAGAAGGAACACATAATTTAAACTTGACTTCAATCCTCCAACACACCATTCTATGAATAAAAGAATTTAATGTGAAAGGAATCCCCATTGTAACTATTACCCACAAACCAAACTTAAGATGGTGTGATCTTCAAAGGCACTAAAAATCATGTGCATAGTTGTCAAATTTCAAAGTGCACAAATTGTGCTCATGTGACCAAAAAAAACCACCCAACCATAACTAAAACATTAGTGGTGTAAACATGTTGAATCCATAAAAAAATTAGTGAATTAAATGCATAGAATTATGGAAAGAAAACAAATTCAAAGTTATAAAATTTCATAACATGAAAGCCCAAAAATATGGAGTAAGAATTGGTATATTGTATTCAAAGTTGAGGTTCCATGGGATTTTCCAATCCTTCACAATAAGTTACAAGTGATCATAAATAGGCACATTGGATTTTGAATACAAACAACCATTCCCTCCCAAAACTCACAAAAGAGAAAATACATTGGAATATGAAGGGTCACTTTGACATGTCCTTCACATTATATTCCTTCACTACATTATAGTTAAAATTTGACTTGTACATGCATGTCATGCTTGTGTACGTACTTCCCAAATATCCTACAAATAGATATTAGAACTTCCATCTACTAACTTGACATAGTCTTCATCTTCAATGAGTGACATTTCTGTGTTATGTTAACTATACTAATATACTACAATAAAAAAAGAATGAATCATTAAATTCTTCTAAATAGAATTAACAAATAATTAAGTAAAAAATATTAATCAAAGTCTAAAAATCATCCTGACTAATCTAGTCACTAGTCAAGTTTCTTGCAACACAATATTCATTTGAAATTAGTATATCATAATGGTCTTGTCCATTCTTATATAGATCATCATATGCTATAACTTTCCCATATAGGAAATGATACATCTTCAAATCCAATGGGATTCTAATTTGTTGTACAAGCTTTATTTGCATTTGGCATTAGACTTTGGATCTAGGTATTGTGTAAGGTAACATTCAATCTTATTGGATGCCTTGTCACCACTTTTGCATCCTAATGAGTAATGAACTCATTTGGCATATGAGGCAAACCAACTATTCTACTTGCCTGAGTCAAACGAGGATTAGGAGATCCAAAACCAAACCATAAAATTGCACAATAAAGTATGCAAATTGGAGGCCTTGTATTGAACCATATGAATTTGTGTGATTCATATATTTGTTTGATAAAACCACAATATTTTTTGTAATAACATAATCAACAACACCATGATTAAGCACCCATTCTAAAAGTGTGCTCAACATTGTCAGTTATTTTCAAAGAATTTCTTCAAATTTTAACAATTTAACCCTCACCAACACCACATATAGCCTATATATCTTATAGATTATACATTCCTTGACACCATTCATAAACTAATAGAGGAGGTGGCTTTGAATCTACAAGCACCTTCATGTATCATAAATACTCATCAAGATAAACCTATGTGATTCTCTCTAGTCATTTGAATAACCTCTATGTAACCTCATGTTGTTCAAATATTCTTTTACATGAAGCAAAACAAAAATCTCACCAGAGTGGACACCATCAACCAACCGTCTTTTATTGTGGACATCATGTTGGAAGAAGTCCATGGCACATGATTTTGCATAGTAGCCTGCTGTCTTTCCATCTTTTTCAAGTCAGCCAATTAGAAATGAGATAGAAATAATAGGGACATCACATAGCTTCTGGGTGCTCATGGTTGACTAAGATAATGTGATGTGGGAAAGGAAACAAATCCATTTGCTTGGAGAATGTAGGTAGGTAAGTATTCCCTCTGTAAATGATATATTCCACATTCATTATTGAATTCCCTCTGGATTATCTGACAGAATGAATGGATGTTGGCGTATACATTGCTGACAAAGGTTGTTGAAGTTTGGAAAGCTTTTATGTCTCGCAGCCATGGCGTTTGACTTCCTATCTACTTAGGAGTGTGGAGACATCGGGCCCAGTTTGCAACTTGCATTTTGTATTCTAAGAGCGGACTCTGATTTACATATTTGCAATTTGCAAGTCAGGGCCCAAGTCCAGTTTGCAAATGGCCCAAGGCCTTTCTTCTGCAAAGAAAAGATAAAATGTAACATATACGTTTGCCAATTCAAACGTAACTTTTAAACTTTCATTTTTTAAAATATATGTCATAAAGTTTAACATTTAGAATATTCTTTTAATATAATATATATATATATCAAGTTTTGTAATCTTGGAGTTTCAGATTCTAGAATGAAATTTTAATTTTTGTTTTGATACACATTCTAGTTTTTAAATAAAAAATTTGGTTTTAGGATTTTGAAATTATTAAAGGAGTTCAAAAAGATGGCAATTCAAATATATATTATTGATTGACTCCCAATCTAAAGGCACATGGGAGTTTATAACTTGATGACCAACTTATGAATTGTTATAATGGCTAGTGGTTTGCTAGAATGTGACATTTAATTTCTAGAATTTTAATACAATTGTATATATATCTTCTAGGTTTGAAACCTTAAGTGAAGATCCAATGAATTAAACACAACAAATTTAATGCTATATTTAAACAAAGGAAAGGAATTTTGAATTTCAAGATGTCAGATGAAATCTAAATGACTAACACAACTAGTCATGTAACCATCTTGAAAAGTATAAGTGTTTAAGCATGGAACAATACAACACACAAATGACAACTACCTCCTAGGGTAATTTAATGAATCCACATCATAAAAAAGTTAGTCACATCAACAACTCAAAGCTAAATACTACCCATATGCCTTTACAACATCCCATACATATAGCATTACATTACAATTCCACATAGTTGAACTTTTAGGATGATGAAGATATGCATGCAAACATGCAAATTGAGACCTCTACTATAATGAGACAGCTTGATCACATGGGCGTGCTTTTCTTTATTAACAATGTGAAATGTATGACTCCAAGGTTCAACACACACTAATTGGTCTCAAAATAAAATAGCCCACACATTGATGAAAGAGACATCATGAAAGAAAACCATGAGAAAAATTCAAACCACAAGTTAGCATGAAAAAATAACAAGGTCCAAAAGGTGAAAGATTTAAAATATTAACACAGTCCATGAACAAATGACCCAAGCATTGACTTGCAACATTGGTGACTCAACCATCCTTTGGATTGACCAAGATGAATGAAACCCTATTGATAAATAAACACAACCACGAGCCCTTCAAGAATCTGATAACTCAATTTATTCCAAATGACACAAAATCTTGCATGTTCATAACCCTAAATGTGATGGATAACTTGCCTATATGTGACCAGATGAACCCAAAGCTTACAAATTCATGCTTAAAATGATAAGAGCGTGAATGCCAATGTAGTTAGACTAGAGCAATCCCAAATGGATTGATTGATAACTTCAATGATCAAATTTATGACCAAGGATGACATGGACATGGGATCAAACAACATGCTAGAAACACAACTCAAACTTATTCATTTTAGACCAATACATGATAGATGAAAAATATAGGTGTAGAATACAAAAGGTAAGGGTCACTAATCTCAAAAATATAGAGCATGTTGTGGAGGCCACAACAAATGTCTCCCACCTTAAAACACAAGAAAAAACTTCCCAAAGACCTAGTTGTGACAAATATGAAAAATAATAAACTTTATTCCAAGACAAGAAAGTCCTTATAAACAACAATGATCACATGTTGAATTGCAAAGTTGATCATCAATTTCACTTTGAAATACATCATCCAAAGTGGTCCAATCCTAATGAATTTATAATAGGGATATTACCTAGTGAATAGTTTTAAATGTTCAATGTGCATCTAAGCATGCAGAATCATGTTCATTCCAAAGTTAACGTAGGTCAATTTTTAAATTATATCTACATATATTTCACCTAGGTGTGTGCACATTATTTTTCCCTTCTCTTGTCTTATCAACTCATCTAGTATAGCTTAGATGTCAAGTTTTATGACTTTAATATTCACTTAGATAGAGGGCTTCTTTAGATATGATAATTGGTATAATTCAGAAATTGCTCATTTGATTACATGAACATAGCTTTACTAGTAACTAAGCATCTATAGCCCTGATAGATTTTCCTCTAGTGCTACTCTACACATAGCTCTACTACCAACTGAGTGTCCAAAGCCCTAGTAGAGGTTATCTAAACCACTTAGAATGAATAAGCACTTTAAATTTTCTCTTTCTTTCTCTTTTACTTTTATCATTTTCTCATTTCATAAGCATTGAAGCCTATCTCTAGGTTTGTGTCTACCATGATAATCAATTATTAACTTTATTTTAATAATAATTTAATTTTTTATTGGATGCACTGGCTATAGTTGAGCCTTGCTAGATAGACTCAAGAAAATTTAAGGTATAGAGGGTGAAGGATGAAAGGTATGCAAAATGCATCTTGGAATTGCCTATACCTCTTTGAGCAAGAATACAACTCTACACATAAAAAAGAAAGATTCATGAAACCTACACCCTAGAAATTAATTCATTAGGAATGTAGAAGGAATAACCATCAATGAAAGCATCTACAAAGTGTAGTCAAACTAATCTACAAGTCACATATGATCTTTTCAATTAACAAAGAATAGGACTTTAAAAATTGATTGAGAACAGTTAAGGTTAGAAATAGTTTAATAGGTCTAGGGCATACCATAATCTACAAAGAAAAAAAAATCCAAAACAAACAACAAAGTTCAAACTAAAATAAAAATAAGACATACTTCATATCCTACCTTATTAGCATAATCTTGACACTTCAGGGATATAGGTAGTAAACTTCCCATTTCTTCATTTTGTCACCTTGTCTAGAAACAAAAGCTTTATGGCTATAGCCCTAAACATTGAAATTTTTTCTTTAAATTTGAAATTGAGTTTGAACCATCTAGGCACATACTTCAAATATTTTTTAGGAAAAAATAAGAGCTAAATAAGTTTGTAATATCTATACTCTATCCACAAGCATGTTCTTTTGCTTGAATACTCATAATCAAAGTAACAAGAAGGTTTAGTTCTCTTAATATTTTGACATTAACACATAAACCTTCTTGGTGAAGTATAATACCCTTAAAAAATTTGAATTTTAAATTAGGGTGAAGATTCATACTTTTTATTTTTGAACTATCATTAATTTTTCTATTTGGTGATATGATAAAACTTGTATCTATTTTACCATCAAAATTACAATAAAAAACTAAATGACATGGAGAAAAAGGCTTAGAGATATCCTATCTACTAATGTCATCCATTGAAGAAGTTTTTCTATTGTCATGCATGTTACACTCCACAATGTACATCCATCCATTCAACTCAACATAATCATTGAGTACATGCACATCACATAAAAAACATTAGTCAACACCTCATCAAATAATGTTCTTCATTATTTTCATACTTTCCAATTAAAATTTCTTGCTAAACTATACAACATATATATAATCCACCATATTCAAAACTTTGAGTATTGGGTTAACAATTTGATTCACAAATATTTTTCCACACAAGTATATGCATTTCAATAATGATATTATTTTTTTAGAATTAACACCATTTTCTACATATTCAAGCATGGGAACATCATAAACATAAAATCCACTAAAGAAGAATATGTACTTCCATTGTCCAATGGAGGGACATCATAGATCTTAAAATTAATTAATAAGTAATCATATGTCTCTCTAAACCAAAATTATTTATAAGTTTAATGCCCAAGCTTATGATTGAGGTCATCTAGTTCTATAATTGAAATGTCAGGGTTAAGACAACAAATTAACTTCCTAGGAGTGACAGGTAGCTAATGGCCTACAACATTTGGCTAGTAGTGATTAGTTTATGTTTCCTAGTCTTAGTCTTCTATTGTGTGTTTGTTTTTGAAATTGGGGAAAAACAGATTTTGATGGGATCCAGAACCCAATACAACCAAAAGCCAAACAGCTTAAACAAGCCAAAAAAACTAGACTGCAGAAAAGACAGCCTACAGTCAACAAAAAACCAGCTCACAAACAAACACCATTAAGTTTTACAATTAGAGTTTCGTTTGTTGGAGCGAAGATTCATATCGAAAGAAGGCCCAGAGGGTTCAGATTTTTTTCCAGTAACAGTAGTCTAGCCTTCTTCAACTTGAGCTGCCTTAGCCTGCCAAGCCAACCCATTAATTTCCTGAGGATGAAAATCCGCAACCCAGGAGGTAACATCATAATTCGCCTGAAAAGGTGTGGAAATAACCGGAGAGCAATCAAAGGTGGGAAACAAAGCACCATTAGTAGAGACAGAAACCGGTCTAGTAGTATTCTCAATATGATTTATTATGGTAGCTTCCCCAGCGGAGGAAGGAGAAACCCCAGCAGACGAAACCCCAGCAACCTGTGAATCAAAAACCCTAGCAGCAAGTGAGTCAGAAACCCCAGCAGCCTGTGAGTCAGAAGCCCCATCAACATGTGAATCAGAAGCCACCACCTCAGAGAAGCTCCGAAGCGGATCAGATTTCTTCTCCACCGTGTAATATTGTTGTGAAGCGCCATTCCACCAAGTAGCTGTCTTAGACTTCTTCTCAAATCCACATTGAGCAGCAGCATGTCCTATTTTGAAGCATCTTCTACAGCGGAAAGGGACCCCCTCATAATCCAACGATTGGATCCAAGACCCCCTAGAAGATTTTAAGAGAACCTCAGCAGGTAGTCCTTTTGAGACATCAATTTCAACAAGTATTCGAGCAAAGGTAGAGTGATAAAGATTATAAAATTCATTGTCCACAGTTAAAAAATCACCTAGGGCTTCCCCAACCTCCTCCAAGAGAGAGTCACTCCAAAGGTGAAGAGGGAGATTAGGAAACCGGACCCAAATCAGGAATTTATTGAAGGTTTTAGAAGCTGGGTTAAAGTTGGTGTGCCAAGGTTTAACCATCAGATGGTATTTGTCCTCCCAGCTAAAGAAATTTTCATACAAGATTTTGTCTCTATCTAAAGTGTTTTCAAACTTAGCAACAAAAAAACCTTTGGCCATAGGGAAGATTTGAACTTTACTAGTGATGAGGGGCTCCCATTTATTGGTGATCCAAGAGTGCGGCTGAGGAAGGCTTGGCCAAAAGCCCCTAAACCGACAAATCACCCCTTGAGCAGAAAGCTCTGCTACACTATCATTTATTTCTTCTGCTAACTCATCCTTAATCTTCACTGTGATGGGGTTTTTCACAGGGATGAAACCAACAAAACTCTGCTTAAAATTCATATTTGATCTAGGTGCACGCACATATGAGCCAGCACCCTTGATACCCTTCCCAGATCCAGCCCCGACGCCAGCACCAGAGCCAACCCCAGCGCCAGCACCAGAACCAACCCCGACGCCAGCACCAGCCCCAGCCCCGACGCCAGCACCCGCTCCAGCACCCCTGAAAGTCTCACCAGATCCAGCCCCGACGCCAGCAACAGAGCCAACCCCAGCGCCAGCACCAGAACCAACCCCAGCGCCAACACCAAAACCAACCCTGACGCCAGCACCAGCCCCAGCCCTGACGCCAACACCCGCTCCAACACCCCTGAGAGCCTCACCTGAAACAGAAAACTCCCCTGTCAGCCCAGTATTCCGGCCCAGAACAGAGGACTCCCCAACCGGCACAGTTTTCCCGCTCGTAGTCATTTTCAAAAAATTTCTCTATTGTGTGTTTGTTGACTCTATCCAGACTAGATAGTTTTCATACTATTTCATTATTTCTATTTTATAGCTCATGAAACTTGTTTCATATGCATTTTGTTTGTTTCTATGTAAAAGGATCTAGGCCCTAGTTTAATCCCATTTTTATCAATATAAAAAAAAAATCAGTCTCCTAATTTTGTGAACTTAAAAAATGAACTTCTTCAACATTTTTATCTCATCTAAGTAAATTGATGACTATTATTTCACTAGGTTTTTTACCATCTTGTCTTATGGGTACCAAAAAATTAACAATATCAATATTTTCTCTTTAACTACAAGAACATGACTCTTCATTTAGAAAACATATTGATCTTAAGTCCTCATTTAGTATGTTGGTGCATCCATACATTTTAAGTGGACATTTCAATTACATATTTTCGTGCTCACAAAAATCTCTCTAATTTTCTTTAAAATTTCCAACATAGTTGTCATGAATTTTGGCATAAACACCTTTAAATTATTTATTTTAACTTCAGTTTCATTTTCAAAGTTATTTGTGAGTTTTCCAACATCATACATTGTCAATTCTTCAAGTTTGAGTACAATTGGATTGTCTACCATATCAAAGGTTCTTTGGTACTCAATTTTCTTCCATCTTGCTAACTAGAATGTGTTTGTAGCTTCTTTACTCTATAGGATAAGACTGTATTCTTCTCTCAAATTCTAAATTTGTTGATTCATCCTTCTTATCAGTCATAGAGCTCAACATTTCCTTGAGAGACATATACAATCTCATTATAACTTCATCCACACATAATTCCTCGATGCTCAAATGTATTATGGAGTCAACATTGGCCATGAAATCTTATTTCCCCAAGATTGCCTAGAAATCCAAGGATCAACGTATCATGATTTAATTTATCAATTACCTTTATAATATATATTTCAATTCTCAACATGGGTGGTTAGAATTTTGGGATGTAGGGTTGATGTGCTAATGACCTTCCTTGTCATTTTTTTGAATGTCTTCAATTTTAGCATTAAGCATATTGTAATTGGTATCTTCATATTTAGTCACATTGTTGTTTTTATCTTATATGTGCATATGTGTATTATTCCCCACCTCTTTTATCCATTATGTTGTGATATCTTGTATCAACCATGATTTTATCATTTTCATTCATTTATTTCTTAGTGTCAAATCTTCAGTGGGTTTGGTGAATTCTCTATTAAAAGCATCACTAGATTCCTGTAGATCCACTCTTTCAATTTCATGTGACATAATTGGGACAGCAACATGATCTTGATAAACATTCATATTAGTTGGAAAATGATAACATAAAAACTTTGTTGATCAACTCATTGATATTTTTGGAGCATACGCATGTCTTGAATTTAGATAGGTAATGAGTAATTTTGATTGATTTGGCCATTATAGGTTTAAATTCAATACCATTTGCAATTGCATGAGCCGATTTAGTTGAGGGTTGTAAAATATCAAATCTTGTTAATAATTAAGTTGATTTGATGAGGGGTAAAATCACGGAGCTATGTCTCACTTTTGGCAAGAGCAAATTTTTGGGCTTGAATTCAAGTTTTAAAAATGCACCTTTGATAGAAGGTCGAACTTTATCAAAGGTATGTTAGTTTGTACCTTCGATCGAAGGTCAAGGAGTAAAGAAACGCGCATTTACTCAATGAACTTCGATCGAACGTCCTTCAATAGAAGGTGCCAAAAATGAAAATTTTTGCATCTACATTAAAATCTCCTTAGAAATTTCAATTTCAAACCCTGGGTTGGGCCTACAAATGAGCTTAAATTGACAAGATATTTTGCAAGGTCGTAGCCCTCGAAACGAGATTTCCAACAAGTATAATTTTGATATGTAAATTCATTTTATCGTGTTTTTAATTTTGAATTTTTACTAAACATAGGTTTTTCTCTAAATATCAAGCTCTTCATTCTGTAGAGGTTGAAAAATAGTAAAACATTATAAAAAAATTCAAAAAATATTCTTTCACTCTGTATTGATATTCTTGTTTCACTAAAAAAATGGATTTTGACATATAAATAACAAGTTATGTTATACGACACACACGAATGTCCAAATTATAGTTACAGTGACTTCAAAAATTAATTAAAAAAAATATGTAAGAAAAAATTATGAAAAAATATCCATTCCCTCCATATTGATGTTGAGGATCTATATTTCAAAAATTGGAAATTTATCCTTTATAGAAAAACAAGTTATGATTTACAACACAAACATTACTTTTGAAAAATGTTGTTTTTTGTTTAAAACTAGTTATTAAAGGGGATGTTGAAAGATTCATAATTTATTTCAGAAAAAAATTAAAAAATATATATTTAGTCTGATGAGTCCATATATTAGTTAGTTTTTATATCTTTTATACATTCTTATAGATATTACCAAGACATTTCTCCTATTCATGTTCATACATTATGCTACCTTTGATACCTACTATGCAAACCCTGAACCTAGTTTAAGTATATGGAAATATAATTATGATGTGAGGAGGCACTGTAGCCTGCAACAACTACAACACAAAGCCCACAATCAAAGGAGTTCCTAAACAACGAAACAATGGATTCCCAAAATAAAAAAAACACAATGACTACAACATGGAGACATTTAATGAAGGAGATAATGCATTATTATGGCGTTCAATAAAGACAATTGGAGAAGGAAGAATCCTATTGTGATTGAAATTCTTAACTGATTTTGAGCATTCCACGTTCCAGTCTGTTACTAACAGAGTCATAATCCAATTTGGACTCTTCTTATTTTCTAGTTTCATTTAGAGTTAACTAAATTTTTGTTACCCTTTGAAATCTAAGGAGTGGTCATTAAAGGTTTTAGTTTAGAGTCATATTTTGAATAAGCTCCCTTGTTCCTATATGTACAACACGTTGGTTGAGTCTTAAGCTAGCTAGTCAGTTTTTAAGTCAATCATTTTTTAGCAGTTGTCTGATACTCTTTTAGTTTTCAATTGAAATATAGACAATGTTTATTGTGCAATTATGATTTCATGAATAAGATCTTTGATCAGAATCTTATGTGATATTTTGGATTTGTGCAATGAATGAATTGAGTTAGCATGATTGTATTGGATTTTAGAATCTATATTTGGTTTTAGATTAGTGAAGACAGATACTTGAGCAAGGGCCACTCAATGTAACCGTCCTTCATTCCTTTCTTTTTAGTTATTTTATTTTTGTTCAAGTTGTTACTTTGTAAATGCAATTCGTGTTAACAGATTCCTTGTGTTTTTCAATCATTGATGAATGCATGAACAATTCATGTTTCATAATCATATTGTAATTACTAGAGTTGTTGTCCTCTAGAGTGTAAAATATGTTTAATCATCAACTCAGTCAGTTTCTAGTATTCACTTTTGAACACTATTTAATTATAGTCTTATATTGTAGGTACTCGTAGCCAAAGAGACAACTTTACTTTCCATATTGTTTTGTAGTTTTATGATTTTCCAGCAAGTGTAACAACTTTACTAGATTGATTTAGGTAGTTTCCAATCTTTGAAAGCACATATAATGGTAGTACCATCACAAGCCTACTATCCTTGGTTGATAAGTCAATGAAGGTTTTTCCAAATGTTAAGTGGATTGTTCAGTTAGGTTTTCCCCTTTGAATTGTGTGATCACCACCAAGTTTACTTGATAGTAGTAGGGACTCTACATTTTTTGCGTTGTTGCTGGGGATGGTGCTACTTTCAAAGATTAATTTCTTTCATTTTCAAGCTTTCCTATTTTAGAGTTTTCTTTCAGTATTAGGACTGTTAGGTTTAATCTTATCAAATAATTCAGAGAATTATACTAACATTGTGCAAGATCTGTTGCCATACAAAGTCATATCTATTGTATGCAAAGATAGAGAGACTCTTTGGGAAGATTCCTCCCCTCAACAAGCCAACAAGCTAGAGCAGATATTGGTGACTAAATTTATCAGAGTGAGGGAACTACTGAAGAAGAATCTTCCCTTTCACCAACATCTACTGAAAATACAAAGGGGTCCTTCCAGAAAATTGGTGATGTAGTAGTGGATGATCCACCCGAACATGTGACCTTTGAATTTCCAATCACCAACCAAGAAAGGGCTACTGTGTTGAATAATATCTCTCCTTCAGCATTATCAACCTTCTATGGGTTGGTGATTGAAGATTCAGACACATTCTTATTTGATTTTGATGTCCTATGTAGGAGCTATGACTATACAACTGATGCTCATAAGCTCAAGTTATTCCCTACTACTCTAAAAGATGTTGCCTTAAGATGGTTTATGGGACTAGGAAAAGATATTGTTCTAGATTGGGACACCATGAAAACAAAATTCTTGGAGAAATACCAAGATTATTGTAGAGGAGTTGATAGGAGAAGAGATGATATCTTCAGGATGACTCAGAAAGAGGATGAACCATTGGAAGAATATGTAGAAAGGTTTCAATTTTTCTTGAAAAAAAAACCATAGAATAAGCTCTTAGAAGAATCATTGCAGCTTTTGTTTTTAAGAGGAGTTAATGAATATTACATGGATGCCCTCAATCTTAATGGCCAATGGAATGTGTCTTAATTACCCTTTGAAGAGATCTACAAGGTCTGCATAAACTACTCTAAGACATTCACCAAAAGGTCAAGAGGAGAAAGAACATCCACTGTTGGAAAGACTCTAATGGGGTTTCAAGAGTGGAATTAAGTAACCTGTTGTCCAAAATGAAGGAAGATATCATAAGTCACCTAGCTACTCAGTTGGACACTCTACACATAAAGAAGAAACAAGAAGAGGCTGAAGCAATGCTTACTGAATACTGCCCCAATTGCAAACAAAGGAAAGCAAACTGCAAGTGCGAGAGGGTTGCTAGTATTACAGAAGACAAATAAGAAAAACTTGATTTTCAACCATTAGAAGGGGAAGATGGACACCTATTTTATATTGCTCAAAGAAGGCCATGGAAGCTAAGAAAAGCTATGCCACAAGACCCTCTTATTTTCAATACATCTTTTCCTATTGGTAATCAAAATTCCTCTGCTTGGAATTCTCAGCCCTAGCCAAATAACCAAAACCAATGGAAAAACCCTCAGGAAAATTGGAACAAGCAACAACCAAATGCATGGCCCCTATGAAATTTTCAAGGTTCCAATTATAACCCTCAATGGCCATTGCAACAAAATCAGAGGAAGCTACAGTGGCAAAAAGGACAACAGTGGCAACAACAAAATGTTAATTACCAACAACTTTTGTTGCCTTCTCAGCCACAACAACAAGCTATCATGCCTAATCCCCCAAACACAACATCTCAACCACCTATAGAACCACAATTACCTACCCAACCTGCACCTAATCCTAACAACAAGCCTATCTAACATGATTATACTAACGAGGCTACACAATACCTCACTTATAGGGTAGAGGTGAGTGATGTCCACCTTGAGTCAGGGAAGACACTAGCTGGACCTTCATCCCCCCAAATCACTGAGATGGAGGATGAGGAACCTATAGCTGAAGCTTCAAACAATCCAACTCTGGAACCTAAGTCAAATTAGGTAAACTAGACTACCTCAAGTCCAGAGCCTCCTTTCCCTGAGTGTTTAACCATTCAAAAAAATCATACCCAAGTTGAGATAGAACTATTGAGTCAAATTATGGATGTCAGTATCAAGGATATCCCAATCTATCAAGACAGTAAGGGACCTATGCCTTAAGAAACCAGGGAGAAAGAGGAAGGACCCTTAGATAGTTCATGTCCTAGGAAACCTTGTTGATATTATGCTAGGGAATATAATTGTCCCTAAATATATAGGCCTTGGAAGTCCAGTAATGGATGTTAAGATTAATGGGACCCTTATCAAGAACACCTTGATTGACCTAGGGGAAAAAAATAATTTCATGACTAAGGAGACAATGCAGCTACTTTAGTTAGCTAACCTTAGACCTACACCAACTATTTTATAGGTGGTAGATCGGTCAACAGTAAAGCTTGAGGGAATCATTGAGGATTTATTCATTGCCTTAAATTCATGGGAGTATCCTATAGAATTTATAGTCTTGTAGCCAAAGGTCAAACTTGTAGGGCATCCACCCATTTTAGACAGACCATGGTTATCTATAGCTGATGCATTCATAGGTTGTAGGTTTGGGAACATGATAATATCCAATGGGACTGTAACCAAGAAATTGGTTCTCTATCCACCAGCCCAACCTCATGAAAACCTAGAGCAGACTATATGGCCTACCTTGGATGAAGAAGATCACTATTCCCTACAAACTCTCATGACAATAGAACACAACCCTTTGTTAGGAACCCAAGATAAGGATGACTTAATTGACCATATTATACAAAACAATTGCGGTAGGGACCCACTGCAACAAGACTGTCTTTCATGTCTACAAGATCCACTGCTGAACATTATACCTACAAATTCATCAGAGGAGGTATCCCAACTATTCCATTCCCTTTTTCCACAACAATGTGTTTCCAAAATTAGTGGCCTTGATCTTTCATTTGTGCAATCAGAATCCAAAACATGGGAAATTATGCCAAGTAAAACCCTAAACATAAAAAATGGATTAACTAAAGAACAACAAAATTCCCTAGACACTGTTTTACAAGCACATGTAGCAGCCTTTGCATGGGACTACCATGATATGAAGGGAATTGATCCAACACTTTGCATGCATAGGATTTATATAAATGATGGTTTCAAGACAATTAGACAACCCCAAAGGAGAATGAACCCTGCCTTAAGAGAAATAGTCAAGACTGAGTTGCAAAATCTACTTGATGCATGCTTCATTTATCCTATTTATGATAGCCAATGGGTGTCACCATTAGTCATTATACCTAAGAAAGGAGGAAAATGGAGGGTATGTGTGGACAATAGGGAGCAAAATACATCCACAAGAAAAGATCACTTCCCCCTACCTTTCATTGACCAAGTGCTTGATTCCTTAGCAGGAAAAAAGTACTTCTCTTTCCTAGATGGGTTTAGTGGCTATAACTAGATAAATATAGCTCTAGAGGACTGGGATAAGAATACATTTATGTTCCCTTAGGGTACCTATGCCTATTGTGTTCTTCCCTTTGGATTGTGTAATTCCCCAACAACCTTTTAGAGGGTGGTGCTAAGTATCTTTTCATACTATTCTCATGATTCCATGGAAATCTACATGGATGACTTCACTACATATGGAGACACCTATGAAGATACACTCAACAATCTAGAAAAGGTTTTGAAAAGGTGTAAAGAGCATAACCTATCATTGAGTTGTGAAAAATGTTTCATGATGATGATTCAAGGGATTGTTCTAGGAAACTTTATCTCAAGTGAAGGTATTCAGGTGGATCCCAACAAGATTGAGATCATTTCCACACTTCTTGTGCCATAGAAGCAAAAGGATGTTAGGAGATTTTCGGGCCATGCAGGCTACTATAGGAGATTCATCCAATATTTCAACAAAATTGCAACACCTTTTTTTTTATTACTCACCAAAGACATAGAATTTGAATGGACTATAAAATGTTAGCATTCCTTTAAAACACTTAAGGAAACCTTGACACAAGTACCTGTCTTAAGAGGGTCAAATTGGACATTGAATTTCCATATACACACTGATGCTTCAAATTTTGCAATAGGAGCAATCTTAGGACAAAAAAAAGGGAACAAAGAATATGCCATCTACTATATCAGTAAGAATTTGCAAGGATTTGAGCTTAACTACAATGTCACTGAGAAAGAGATGTTGGTAGTTGTCTATGCTATTAATAAGTTTAGGCATTATATCACTGGTTATCAAGTCTCCATTCACACAGATCATACAACCATAAGATACTTGATGAACAAACCTGTAGTTGGGGGGAGACTAGTCAGATGGATACTCTTACTATAGGATTTTGACACAACAATAGTGGATAAGCCAGGGAAAGCTAATGTGGTGGTAGATTTGTTGTCTAGGTTGCTCACACAAGTAGAAGAAAGTGTTGTGGATGACTCTTTTCTAGATGAGAATTTGTTTGCTCTTATAGTACACACACCATGGTTTGTTGATATTGAAAATTACCTAGTGTTAGGGAAAATTCCATCACATTTCTCTCCTAGAGGAAAGAGAAAGCTGGTGCATAAAAGCTTTCCATATTCTTGGGTACTTGGTTACTTATTTTACATTGGTGTAGATAATCATGAAAATATTTATAAGAGAAGATCAGATTTTTGACATTCTAAAAGCTTGTCATGATGAGCCCTATGGGGGTCACTTTGTAGCCAAAAGGACAACATTTAAGATCTTGATAGTAGGTTACTATTGGCCAAATATCCACAAGGATTTAGTGAAGTATACCAAGAGCTGTGATAGATGTCAAAGGATGGGAAAACCAACAAGGACAAATGAAATGTCTTTGCAACCACAAATAACACTAGCACCATTTGACAAATGGGAGCTTGACTTCATTGGCCCAATTTCACCAGCCTCTAATAACAAAGAGTATATCTTGGTGTGTATAGACTATTTGACAAAATGGGTTGAAGTCAAGGCATTACAGTTTGCAAGAGATGGAAATGTAGCTAAGTTCTTGTATGAAGATATCTTTACCAAGTATGGAGTACCTAGAGAAATTGTCACTGATCAATTTCCTTAGTTTACTTTTGACCTTATTTATCAGTTGCTTAAAGAATATTCAATAAGAAATAGAAAATCCATGCCTTATCATCCCCAAGCCAACGAGAAGGTGGAGGTTACAAACAAAGAAATAGAAAATATTCTGAAAAAAACAGTGCAAATTCACAAAAAGGATTGGGCATAAAGATTACTTGAAGTAGTGTAGGCCTACAAAACAACATGGAAAACAACTACACATTTCACACCTTATAATTTAGTCTATGGTAAAACAACAGTTATGTCAATAGAGTTTAAGTACAAGACACTTCAGATAACAGTGGATCTAGGCATGGATTTGATAGAGGCACATAAAGAAAGGTTACATAGTCTAAATGGGTTGGATGAAATAAAAATGAAGGCAATGCATCATATAGAGATCATTTAGAAATAGAGAACCAAATGGCATAATCAATTTATAACGACCAAAGTTCACTGTAGGAGACTGGGCTTTACTATATGATTCTAGGTACAAAGACCACAAGGGTAAGTTATAGTCAAGATGGTTGGGACCCTATAAAATTCAACAAGTATTTCTCAATGGAGCAATTCAGTTACAAACTATAGATGCAGTTAGGTTCACATTGCTAGTGAATGGACATATATTGAAGATATACAAACAACCAACTTAGAAAGATGACTTTCTTCTTTCACTGATGCAGCTATATGGTCAAAATAATGGTTTTGATACATACAATCAATCATAGGATAACACCTCAGTAGCAGATACTACCAGTTCTCACAATGCCTCAATATATGACCTGCATAGTTCATCTCCTGAGGTTACTTAGGTATAATTTACTATCCCACAATTTTATGCACACACAACATAGTTACAATAATTCACAATCTTCTTCAAAAAATGCTTCATATTGCTGAAGGGACCTATAGCTTCATGTATTCAAGCTACTATAATCTAGTTTGGGCCATGTTGCAGTAAGGACCTATAGCTTAATACATGTGAGTTGCCATAGTTCAGTTTGGGACCTATTGCAGAAGGTACCCGCAACGCTATCCATTAGAGCATTTAAAAGTTTGTGCTACATTAATTAGAATTTATTACCTTTCATTTCACACATGAAACATTAATCCTATCATATTAAGTACACATAGCATGCTCATTCCATTCCACGTTTCCAATTCGAATTGCAAGTATTCAAACTATCACTTCATATCTTTTCATCCATACATTCCACTTCATTTCATTACACGTGCCACCTATCATTCATTTAACCATACACTGCAATTAACTTTTGTTAAATCAATATCATACTACAGATACTCTCCAATCAGCTTCACATGCACGACGTTCAATTAATCACATCCGACAGGTACACATACTACACTACCATCATTATCATGGATTTCCAAAAGCTTTCATTATGTATTTACATTAAATTTAGCATGTCAACTATTCATGTTACATTTATTTCCATACTCTACAATCATACCCTTCGCCTATTTTCACATGAAATGGAGTGAGCTCACTTCAAACCTTAAGTTTGGGGGGGGTAATATAGCAACCATATTTTTAGTTTTTTGCCACCAGAAAGCCAAATACAAAAAAAGACATGCAAACCCTTTTTGTCTTAAATATCCGTTGCAACTGAAACCTTTTGCTATTGTAATTAGGGAAAATTATCTTAGGGAAAAAGTGTGAAGAGCCTAGCCTAAGCTAACTCAAAAACTCTTCTTTGTTCCCTTGAAATTTTGTCAAACAATTCATATGCAAGCTTCCAGCTTGCTGGTCTGAGTTATCAGTCTGGTATAAATACTTGAAGATGATATCAAAGTACTTTAAATGCTTAAAATTCAATACTGAAATGCATAAATTAACATCCAAAGACATGAATGAATTCTCTTAATCATCTACAATGCATACAATAACTTCTAAGTGAAAGAACTTGCACCTACAACCAACTGGTATTTTGTCAAACAGTTGGTATGCAACTACCATGCTGATAATAACATCTACAACCTATTGTCATTATGTCAACTAGTTGGCATACATCTTCATATAATATTCAAATGAACATTCCAACCATGTTGAATAAGCTACCAATGAAATGCAACTAACATATGGGGAAATGAAACTACAACAACTAGACATTTTGGAAAATACCTCTCATGCAGTTTCTTAGTGTAAATGAACATCTACAACACTATGACATTTTGTCATACAATTTGCAGCAACACCTTCTTTTATTATGATTTGAATGCAACTAATGTTTAATACCCAGCTGAGAATGATTCTCATATTATAACTGATTTCAAAGGTTTTTCATCCACAATACAATGCCTAAACCAATACTACACTTGAGATAATATTTAAAGAGACAAGATGTATATGGAACCCGGTAAGTGCGCCATGCTGGAGTGTCTCATAGGCAGAAGAGAATAATTCGAATCTGCTCAAACCCACATTCTCTACACTCAAAATTACAGCGCCATGATGCCTCTTTCATCAGTGAATATTCTCTGATTTTATATATTTTCATTCCAACCGTTTGGTGTCAAATCGTCCCTTATAGAGCATGCGCCAAGCTGACTAGGAACCACGACTATGATACAATTGCTCACTCTTCAAATGAATCTCTTTGAGATGAGATTGACGCCTCTATGCTACCATGCACATTTCCTTAACTAGGACATCTTTTCTTGAGGTTGATATCAACAAACCCTATTTTCAATTGATTTGTCTCTTCTCAGAAATAAACCCTAACTTGCCACAAATTCGCCCTCACAAAATGCTATGGAAAAACTGGATTATTCTTGCTTCCAAATCGAACTTCTCCAAGACTGCAAAATTGGCCCTTGGCCACAATTTTGAACACAAGTGAAAGGACTGAATTATCCTCTCCTCAATTGCAACCCTTCAAGAGATCTTTCACTCCCTCAGTTATGCTATCAATAGGAAGTTTTCGTTTCCTATGATCAAAGAAGAAAACTGTGAAAGCCCTAGGCTCCACAATAAAAATCAATCAAAATAATATTCATCAACTGGATGTTGAGAATGAGCTCTCACCTCTCTTTTTATTCTTTCCTTAGGAGAGCTCAAACACCTTCCTAGCCAATGTGGGATAAAAGATTTACTCCCACATTAAATTATTCACTTAACGCACTTTAATATATTAAAGTGACTTTATTATTATAAAGTTACTTTATAACTTTATAATAATATTAAAATATTAAATAAATCACTTGTCACTTAAACTTTAATATCTCTTGATGTGCTTGTCTGATTGCTAAGTTGTCTGAGCCAGGAGTCGACTCTCCCTGTTCTCCATGTGATCAGATGCCCGTCTAAAAATAGAAACCCTGAACAGTGACTTACTATAAATAGTAAGTATGTGAAACTGAGTCTAGAAACAGCTGCAAAGGCCCAATCAAGGTCGACACTGCCAATATGCTCTGCTCAGGTGTCTTTCTATTAATAGGAACCCTGACTCTCCTAAAATAGTAACTTATTATAAATAGTAAGTGCGCCAATCTGAGTCAAATAACCTGTGCAAAGGTCAAAACCTAAATCCAACTGAAGAGTAATGTCTCTAATCACTGAGTAACTATCACACGGGACCCTCTATCCAGACATATTAGCCTACAAGGGTCGAGAATAGGCTAAATCCACCAAACTTTGATGCTTGCAAAATGGGGACATTACAAAAAGCATAAACATCAATAATGAAACCCTAACAAGCACAATAGAGCACAAACTAGCATGAAATGAAAATAAGAAAGCAAAACAAACCGATCTCCAAGCTAGATTTGATTTATCTCCATTGCTCTTCTCAACCTCGAATGAGAATGCAAGACTTCAAAGGATTGAATGATTTGATATGTTGATGTTGATTGCTCATTTTCACAGCATAACAATAAGATGGAGATGATAGAGGAAAAATAAATAGATAGATGAGAAGATTGGAGGAAATTTTGGCAGAGTGAGGATACTAGAAGAAGATTCAATCTCAAATGACCTGTGAAAGGCTAGATTTATAGGCAAGAGCTGATATGATTCGATGGCTAAGATTAAAAGTCAATTGTGTGATGTGTATGGCTAGGATTAAAAGTTGATTTTAGTGCTTATGATGCACATTAAGTGGGTTACGACATGAGGCTAAAATTAGGATGTGAGGGAATAAGTGGGATTCTTTTATTTATTTTGGAGGAAAAGATGCCTATGATGCACAATGAATGGGGTTAAAAATAGGATGTGAGTGGGAATCTCATAATTTAAATAATAAAATTATTTAAATTACTTATGCATGTGAAGAGTTGTAGTCAAGTGACACATGTTGCAATGTGGTAAAAGTGAGGGATTAATTCAAATATTTAATTTGAATTATTTTGAGACATGTGAAGGGGAATTAATTAAATAAATGATATTTATTTAATTAATTGGAAAGGTGATTAAGTGGAATAAATGGGATAAGGTAATGACCTAGGGTAAAATATTGCAAGATGTTTTACAAGGTCGTGTATCAACTAGGTAATGTTATGACATGGACAATTTTGGGTGTCTACATTTTGCCCCTCTTTGAGATGATGAGATTTATGTTGAGTAACATCATTTCAAAAAAGCTAAGGTATGGATAGAGGAAAAAAAGATGATGCCCCAACCACTTAAGGAAGTGAGGAGTAAGATGAATGAAGAAAGGGGATGATAGGAGAATATGATGATGTAAAAGATATGAAGAAATGGAATGATGATGTAGGATATGATAAATGATGATGATGCCCCCTCGAGAGGATAAGCGGGTTGGACAAACACGGGTATTCTCTCGAAATGAATGAATGGAATGATAAAGGAGGGATAAGATGAATGATACAAGATAAGAAGTAGATGAAAAAGAAGAATGCCATGCTATGTTGCAATAAAGTGAGCAATCATATGTTTGATATAGCACTAGATGTTATGCACCAAGGTATAAGGACCAAAGTGACGATGTGTCTCGTGCACCAGCATAATACAACCTTGTCTAGATACAAGATATGAATATTAGCTGGGAGTGATTCAGATTTGATGCAAATGCAAGATAAAAATGATAACACACACTAGCAAGCAAGCAAGCATGCACAAATGATACAAAAACAAACAAGGTATTGCCCCTGTCAAACTGTAAACCAATGATTAATTTATTGATTGGTTGATGATGATAGTGTTGTGATTGTGGGGAACGATATATCCCTAGATCAACACAAGGATGATAGATTAATTGATTGGGTTTGCAACAAGATTAGGATCAAGACCAAAGGATGTGATTTGATAATTTGACAAGATTGATTAGCTTGGTTGGTATGGATTAAGGATTGACTTGCATTTGGATTATTGGATTGATTTGATTGAAGATGATTGATTTGAAGATTTGAATGATGATTGATAAATTGAACCGAGGAATTGATTTGCTTGGAATGATTTAAGTTGGAGCGATTTGATTGATAATTTGAAGATTGATTTGAAGGAATTGAATTGATTGGAAGAAGTGATTTGGTTTGATTTTATTGCTTGGATTTTTGTTGGCTATTTGATTTTTTTTTGTCTTTTTTCAAGACCTTTTTTCCATTTTTTTGTATTTTTGGGGATATTTTGATTATTTTTGGATTTTTGAAATGTTTTGATTTTTGGATTTTTGAAATGTTTTGAATTTTTGGATTTTTGAAATGTTTAGATTTTTTGGATTTTTGAAATGTTTTTGATTTTTTGGATTTTGGAAATGTTTTTTTTTTTTGGATTTTTTAAATGTTTTGATTTTTGGATTTTTTAAATGTTTTGAATTTTGGAAAAATGTTTTGAGTTTTTTGGATTTTTTTCAGTGCCTTTTTTCAATTTTTTGTATTTTTTAGGACTTTTTTTCTTTTTTTTGTATTTTTTTAGGACTTTTTGAAATGTTTTGAGATGTCAATGGATGAAAATTTGGGTAGCCTTTGTGCTAGATACCAATGACAAGGGAAAACCAAGTCTAGGTGCAAGGAGATAGAGGGGATTGATGGATGAAAGGGTGGGTGATAGGATAAGGGATAAAAGGCTCATGATAGATGGATGGATAAAAATGATAGGTCATAGTGAATGGAATGGATGCATGCATCATAAGAGAGCAAGGATGTGATCTCTAAAGACTATGTTGCATAGGAATAACATGGCCCATTCTAGGTACAATACTTAGGATTTTTTATGATAATGCTTAGAACAATAGGATGGTGATAAGATTGCATTGTAAAAGATGAGGTATGTCAAGAGATACCAAAAAAACATGTTTCAACATTTTGCCCCTATGTATTCATCAAGATCAAAAGGATAAGGGTGGATAAGTGGACTCAATATGATAGGTATGTATGATGGCTAAAGATGGTAGGTAGGATGGAAATGATATGATAAGAAGTGACATGATAGGATAGATAGTGCAGATGAGACAAAGTGCCCCCAAGTGTAAGTGACATAGAAGATCAACCTACACATGACGCTCGTTTGCCAGGTTTTCATCATGGTGCTTATCCAAGGCACCTGTTTACTAGGTTTTCACTGTTGGACGAAGGGATTTCTCTTTACTTTTTTTTAAATTTTTTTTGAATTTTTGACTTTTTGATTTTTTGATTTTTTATTTTTTTTTGACATTTAGATTTTTGGATGGGAGAAGGGGAATATGGATAGGAGGGACTCAAGTGTCTAGTTGTATGAAAGGTGATAGTCCCACTAGAGATGGATGCCATCGCATGAACCATGTCAAATGTCATTATGCTCATGTAGATGTTGGTAAGGGATGACATGGAAGGGAGATGGAGTAGGTAGATGATGGATTATGATGTGGATTATGGAGGGATTGGTGGATTATGATGTGGATTATGTAGGGAAGATGAAGGTGAGGCTTAGCCAAAAGCATGGACCATAGGAAGGTGATGGGGGAGATCTGTAGGATAATGAGTGAAGGATGAAGAGATGGAGGTAGGTGGAATTTTTGTGAAATGGAAGGGAACCATGACCAATGGTTGCACACACTGTGATAAACGTTCAAGCTTTTAATGTGGAGGGGTGTAGGAAGAAATGGATATATTTGCTTAGGAGATGGGTGATGAAGTGCTTTAGGTACCCACATAGACTTAGTATTTTTATGACTTTTATTTTGCTTGTGGGATGGAATATAAGATTCTTGAATAGAGTGGGAATGTGAGGTGGAAGTGGATGATTGGCTTAATTTATTTTTGCTTAGGTACCCAAACCATTATGCCTTTAGACTTTTCTTTTGAAGGTATGGGCTTATATTACTTTTTGGATGTACTTGGCTTTGACTTTTTGCAATTGTATGCTAAGGCATTAGGACCTTTAGGATTTTTGACTTTATGTGTAGAGGCATCCAAATTTTTATTTTGGAATCCCTTGGGTTTGGTGGAAAGAGTGGAAGCTTTATGTTCAGACAATGTGTGCATTTGTTGGTCATGATTAGGATTTTTAGAGGATTTATGGGTAGGTGGATAAGGGGATTGGATAATGGGGATATTAGGTGGAGGGATATTAGGAGTTGGAAGCAATGGTGGTAGAGTGGATGGTGGAAGGTGTACGGTCACATGCTTTTGTGATTTGTAAGATGATGGAGGTGGAATGACAACATATGTTTTGGGTGTATGATAGGGCTTATGATGGAAAGAGGACTTAAGATGGATGGAGGAAGTACCAACATCTTTAGCTTGTTTTCCTTGGGGTGAGTATCCAAGTTCAAATGAGTGTGGAGGGACTTTGACATGGATGGGCCCCAAAATACCTTGTTCATGAAGGCCTAAACCTTTACTTTGGTAGTTCATGTTTTGGAGTATTCGATGGACAATGGGACTAGGTGTGTTTTGGACACTAGACTTGAGTTCATTATTAGATGAAGAAGGTGAAGTGGATAAAGGTTGTTGTTGTCCTAAGGAAGAAAACTCATGGATGAAGGTGGATAGACCAATAGGATATGATGGAGGACTTGCAATGGGGTCGATAGTGGGTGATGGAGGATCATTAGGATTTTGATTAGCGTTGTGTTCACTTAGATCCAAGGTATTTGTGTGATCTTCTATGTGTGCTTGGGAGGCATATGTATCATCAAGGGAAGTGGATGTTGGTGGATCATGAATAGGACTAGGTGAATGTGCATTTGGGATATCTTGCTCATGGATAGGTATAGGATCAAGTTGCTCATAGATAGCTTCTTCATAGGTAATATCTTGATCATAGAAAATATATAGGTTAGGGATAGGTTGGATGAAAGTGATTTGATCTTGATTAGGACTAGGGATTGATGTTTCCACATGCTTGGGAGTAGACTCTTGATATAACTATTGGGTTGCTTGAATGGAAGCGGAAGAGGATGAATCTTGAATAGGCTCGACATGTTCTAGATGGTCAAAAACATGGAGACATGATGGAGGTTGACTTGGGCTCAATGGGGGAGACTCTTGAATAGGCTCAAGGGGGAGACTACATGATGGAGTTGTAAGAATGGGCATGGTGTTCGAAGACTCTTTGGTAGGTTCAAACATATGAGTTGGATGATATGGTGATGTTTGATTCCTTGCTAGTAGCCCTAGGTTCATATCCTTTGTAGGTGGATGGGTGGATTTGGGTAATTCCATAGGTTTACTTTTGAAATGTTTGAACTTAGGGCATGGATTTGATGGAGGATTAGATGATGGTGGGGGTAATGAAGAGTTTGATGGGTTAGAAGGTGGAGAGGCCAATGGATTATTAGGACTAGTACATGGTGGATTAGGGATAGGCATTTGATTCTATGGTGGTAGGATAAACTTATAGGGTACATGAACTAGATTGGTGTTCCCCTTGTCAAATGGAGCATGAGAATTGAAAGGCTCTTGATTTTGTTGCCAAGGTGGACTTGGGATCCTATGTTCTTGTTGTGATATGGGTGGATATGTTGATGTGGCATTGACATGATAGGTAGATGGGTTAGGTTGGCATGATGATGAAGGTGACACATAGGATTGTGGTTGAATGTGTTGAGGTTGGAATGGTGTTTGGACTTGTTGTGGTATGATTATTGTTGTGATAATGATGGAGGGGTTGCATAGGATAATGGTTGTTGAGAGGTGGATTGATATGGATAAGGGTTGAAATTGGAAGAGGTGTGATAGGTTGATGAAGGGGTAACATGATATGTGGATGGATGGGTTGATATGATGATATAGGTGACACATAGGATTGATGTGAAATTTGTTGATGTGGTGATTGGATTTGATGTTGTGCTTGTTGGATTTGACAAGTGGCCATGAGGTATTGGGATTGTGCTATGAGTTATTGCATTTGAGGTGATTGGTTTGTTTGAAGTTGAAATTGTTGGATGAGGCCTTGGAGCCCGTGTATAATTTGTTGGTCTAAGGGTTGTGGTGCTTGATAAAGTGATTGGAGGAGGTCTTGGAATTGGGGTACTAGGTCTTCTAATGTTGGCATGGTGTAAATGACATTGATTAGATTAAAGAGATGATGATGATTAGGATATGATGTGGAATGAAAAGATTGGGTGATTTGGATAATGCAACAAGTGTTTATTAGAAGTTTGACTTAGGCAATATCAAACACAAGATATCACATGTAAATGCATGAACACACACACCAAACACAATGATAATTTGTCTTTCAAAATTAAATGTTATGATTAAGCAAACACTTGAATACACAACAATAAGCCTAATGTCAGTCAAGTGGGTATGGCCAATTAGGTCTCAAAATAGGATGCACGAGGTTGATTAGGGATGATTTGAAAGAAAAATCCTGCCACACAACCATGAGAAAGGGGTAACCCACTCTTCACCTTCACTTCCCAAAGGTATAAAGTTCCTTGGGGCTTAGCCAAGAGTGACAAGATTTCAACTCCCAAAGGAGGGTGTCTTTTGATTCACCTCTCAATTGAGGTCGTCCCTTGGAGTGGTGTGTGCTTCAAGCAGGCCTCCTAATAAGGGTATGACAAAAGTGAACCAAGTGAGGTGTTTTTAATCACATGCACTTGATTCACGCTCGCAGTTGTTAATTTCCCTTTAGAAAATCGAAATGTGTGTAAAACAGTTCAAGTACTTGTTCTTTTTAGATCCCAAAGCCAAATATGTAGGAAGGACATTGTTAATTTTAACCCAATTTCAATAATGTGACAGCAAACAAGATGTTCTTTTTAAGCCCAAAATTCAAGTGTGTGACCAAACAAGTTGTTCTCTTTAAACCCCAAATTGAAGTGTGTTGACAAGCAATGATTAGATATGAAAGATGGAATGTGTGTACTTGATTGTTTTCATCCTTAAATATGCTGTAGATGCTGATTCCAATGATGTTCCATCTCCTTAGATTCACCTACAAAATCAGAAAATGATATTATAATGCAGCCATAAATTTTTTTTTTATCTCATTAGAAAATTGCAATTTCAAATACATGTCTTTAACATAGCCGAATTAGATTTGATTATTTGAAGACATTATTCATCTGAAAAATAAAAAATAAAAGAAGAGAACCCTACTAATTTTCTAAGAGCTTTCCAGAAATGTAAAGAAGTTAGAAAAATTCCGTGTTTTGCACCCAAAAATGCGGATTTGTGAAAAGCATATAGAAGAAAAAGATCTGATTATTTTGCATTGTATTTGACTTCAAAATTAAATCTGTAAAACATAGACCCCCATTATAATTTCAAGATATTTCCAAAAATGTAAAAATTTCTAAAAAATTCACCGATTTGCACCCATAAAGTTAATTTTATATTAAAAAAAAAATCATGATAACTCCTACAAAAATGGTGATAAACCCTCAATTTTTTTGTTGTAGCTTCCTTAGATGATGGAAAAACTTCTATGAAAATATTGTAGAAAAATTTACATTCGTTTGAAAGATATGACAAAATCTTTTAAACCTAGTGTTTTGTCCAAAAAATGGCAGATATGCAACAAAAAGTCAATAAAACCTGCAAAAAGTAAGCTAGATCAAAGGATTCACATCGGGTTCACCAATGTAGTTAGGGAAAATTATCTTAGGTAAAAAGCATAAACATCAATAATCAAACCCTAACAAGCACAATAGAGCACAAACTAGCATGAAATGAAAATAAGAAAGCAAAGCAAACCGATCTCCAAGCTAGATTTGGTTTATGTCCATTGCTCTTATCAACCTCGCATGAGAATGCAAGACTTCAAAGGATTGAATGATTTGATATGTTGATGTTGATTGCTCATTTTCGCAGCATAACAATAAGATGGAGATGATAGAGGAAAAATAGATAGATAGATGAGAAGATTGGAGGAAATTTCAGCTGAGTGAGGATACTAGAAGAAGATTTAATCTCAAATGGCCTGTGAAAGGCTAGATTTATAGGCAAGAGCTGATATGATTCGATGGAGAAGATTAAAATTCAATTGTGTGATGTGTATGGCTAGGATTAAAAGTTGGTTTTAGTGCTTATGATGCACATTAAGTGGGTTATGACATGAGGCTAAAATTAGGATGTGAGGGAATAAGTGGGATTCTTTTATTTATTTTAGAGGAAAAGATGCCTATGATGCACAATGAATGGGGCTAAAAATAGGATGTGAGTGGGAATCTCATAATTTAAATAATTAAATTATTTAAATTACTTGTGCATCTGAAGAGTTGTAGTCAAGTGACACATGTTGCAATGTGGTAAAAGCGAGGGATTAATTCAAATATTTAATTTTAATTATTTTGAGACATGTGAAGGGGAATTAATTAAATAAACAAGATTTATTTAATTAATTGGAAAGGTGATTAATTGGAATAAATGGGATAAGGTAATGACCTAGGGTAAAATATTGCAAGATGTTTTACAAGGTCATTAATCAACTAGGTAATGTTATGACATGGACAATTTTGGGTGTCTACAACTATTAATTCTAGTTGTCAATTCCCTAAATCCTAGATTCTGGGCTAATTTTAACCCAGTTCAAGCTGAATTAAGCTAATATAAAGGAGAAAGGGAAGTTGCAGTGCAATTACAGTGGAAAAGTGCATGTGAGTGTAATAGAGTAGAGGGTTTGAAGGTGATTGAGTTAAAATTGGGCTGAATTTCTTGAACATTGAGTAGAGGCAAAATATTTCACCATGGGAGGTGGCATTATCCGAAGGGAGCCACTAGCTCACAAATAGATATTGGAGGAAACATTATATCTTCCTATTTTCACAAGGGTTGGTTGGTTAGACTACTTCCCAAAATTGACAGAGTACAATGAAAAAATGACGAGGAAATTTATAGCCATATTACAATTTGATGAGGCCATAGTCAAGGGGTTGAAGGTGGATGCTTCAGAAGTTGCAATTGCACAAGTATTAGGTCTACCTAGGGTTGGAGCTAAGTTTCTTGCTCGAGCAAATGTAGTTACACTAGGGATGAGTTCAATGAATCAGGAGAGAACATTGACTCCTCATCACAAGGTACCAAAAGACTACCATTGCCATGGGTATGGGCCTCCTATGCCTCTTATATCATTAAGTACATTACATGTGATGGTAGGCTATTTATATTGTATACTGTTCATTTCAAGTTGTTAAGTCATCTCTGTAAAATTTTATTGGTCAATGTGCCCAATTATCTTTATAATTTTCTCAAAAGAATGGGGTCAAAATATCAAAGGAAGCAAAATGATTTAGCCTTATCACATTATTGTCTGACAACCTTGTTGGTAAAAATGAGTCTTAGTATTTATCATCCCCAGGTGTCTTGGGAGGATTTTGTAGCTTTTCAAGACATTAATCATATCCTTAAGGAACTTGCAGTGTCAAAGGCCCTAGAATCACCTACTAGGCCTATAAGACAAACCCCTCCTATTTCACCTGTGGCTTCACCTACCCGTAGCTAAGGTGAACCTGAGGGACAAAATGTGCAAGATTTACCACATGCAACCTCTAGCTAGCTTGCAACACAAGAGATCCCATCTTCCTTTAAAAAACCTAGGACAAAGAAAAAGAGAGGTAGTTCATCCACACATTCTAAGGTACAAAAGAAAAAGAAGGATACAAAGGAAAGGAAATCTAATCCACCTAGGAATTCAGGTCATTTAAAGAAGAAAGGTGTTATGAGAGGAAGTTTAGAGAAACTAGAGGAGGAAACAAGGGGAAAAGGACAACATGAAGAAAATGTTATGATGGTTGATACTGATTCAAAAATGAGAGGAAATGCCTCTAAGAATGTACATGTTCCTAAAGAGAGAAAGTGGTATGTATCTACCACCTCTGAGTCAGACTCAAAGGATGCATTTGATGCCAATAAGACAAGAAATAAAGCCCCAATTAGCCCTAGTAATGAGGGTTATTATTATACAGGGGGTTGTGATGAGCAGTTTTTAGAAAAAGAGGAAATGTTTTTAGAGGACAGAAATGTTAAGAAGGAATTACATGAAGCTCTAGAAAGGATTAAACAACTAGAGGAATTGGTTGAGAATTATGAGAAAAAGGATAAAGAAATGGAGATATAAATACAAGAGTTGTAGGAGAAACTAAAAACATATGGACATGGGGCAAAATTGACCTGTTGGCACAACTTGCCATGGTCAAAACATGGAGTAAAGAACTTGTTGTTGAAAATCATAAACCCCATACTACAAAAACCCCAATTTATCATACAACTCTATCCCTTGGGTACTAACAATGGAAGATTATTCAATAATTTTCTCAACAAAAGGAAAATTGGAAAAAGGAAAAGGAGGAAATGATGGCAGAGCATACAAAGATACTGGAGGGTAAGTACATCAAATTGAGAAAGTTAGCAGTTAAAGTCGAAGAGGTAGTAGACAAGGTTGCCCAGATTGTCACATGTAGACACCCAACCATAACTTATGCCTTGTTTCTCTAGAAATTTTTTTTGAGTCTTCAATTCAATAGGTTAATAAGCAACCAACTAGTTTCCATGAGAAGGAAATTTGATTTCCTTAACATTTTTGCTTACTCTAAACTAGATGAACATGACCAACTTTGTGAGTATTATCTGCATAACTATGTAGTGTCAAAGGAGACATAATGGAACCCCTTGATATTTGTGGGGGATTTGCAAGTAAGGGCACTAGCATCCTACTTTAGAAATGAAAAATTCAAGGGTGAACTCATGGAGGAGTATGAGGAGAGAGAAAAATGATTTGCTCTCCCAATGAGAAAGAATCCAAGGAACCTGATGCAATCATAAATGAATGGTTACAACTTCTGTAACATAAAGGACCAGGAGGAAAGATCATGAAATTAAGGATGCGGGATTACAACATAATGCAAACATTGACAATTGGATTGGTTCATCATTGTTACAAGTATGTGCAGGAGAGATGGGATAGTTTGACTCCAAAACTACAGAGGAAAGAGCCACATTCAGTGTACAACTTCATGGACATGATTGAGAGAGTGTGCAGGTACATGGAAATTTATGTTGACAAAGAACTTAAATGGCTTCCACTTACATTCCAACCACTAATACTCCTTTATCCAATGACACATTAGCTAGGAGATAAAATGGAGGAATGTGAGTAGGCTGAACTTACCAGAATGAGGAGACTTTCATGCTACAAAGGATTTTTCCTGAAGCAGATCAAAGGAGTGAACACTATTATGGATCTCAGAGAAATCACACTGCACTACAATCTCTAGCCCTAGTTGATTTTCTTGAGGGAAATCAAAAGGATAGTTGGGGGGAAATGATGAGTCCATATATTAGTTAGTTTTTATATCTTTTATACATTCTTATAGACATTACCAAGAAATTCCTACTATACATGTTCATACATTATGCTATCTTTGATACCTACTATGCAAACCCTGAACCTGGTTTAAGTATATGGAAATATAATTATGATGTGATGGTTAATGCATGATTTGTGTGTGAATATGTATGAATTGTGATTAGATATCTATGCTTAGTCATGGTTGTTAGTATTTTTTACATTTTTTGTGAACTAACCCCTTGCAGCCAGAGGAGACATTGTAGCCCACAACAACTACAACACGAAGCCTGGAGCCGAAGGAGTTCTTGAACAACGAAAAAAGGGATTTCCAAAATAAACTGAACATGATGACTACAACATGGAGACATTTAATGAAGGATATAATGCATCATTATGGTGTTCAATAAAGACACTGGAGAAGGAAGAATCCTGCTGTGATTGGAATTCTAAACTGATTTTGAGCATTCCATGTTCTTGTCTGTTACTAACAAAGTCACAATCCAATTTGGACTCTTTCCTCTTTTCTAGTTGCATTTAGAGTAAACTGAATCTTTGTTACCCTCTAAAATCCCTGGAGTGGTCATTAAAGGTTTCAGTTTAGAGTCCTATTTTGAATAATCTCCCTCGTGCCTATATGTACAACACGTTGGTTGAGTCTTGAGCTAGCTAGTCAATTTTTTAGTGAATCAATTTTTAGTAGTTATCAGATACTCTTTTAATTTTTCAGTTGAAATACAGATTATGTTTATTGTGCAATTACGATTTCATGAATAAGATCTTTGATCAGAATCATATGTGATATTCTGGATTTGTGCAATGAATGAATTGAGTTAGTATGATTGTATTAGATTTGAGAAGCTAGATTTGGTTTTTGATTAGTGAAGACAACTTCTTGAGCAAGGGCCAATCAAGGTAACTATTCTCCACTCCTTTCTTTTCAATTATTTTATTTATGTTCAAGTAGTTACTTTGTAAATGTAGTTTGTGTTAACAGATTCCTTTTGTTTTTCAATCATTGATGAATGCATGAACATTTCCTGTTTCATAATCATATTGTAATTACTAGAGTTGTTTTACTCTGGAGCGTAAAATAGGTTTAATCATCAGCTCAATCTGAACATTAGTTAATTACAGTCTTATACTTTAGGTACCCATAGCCAAAGAGATAGCTTTACTTTCCTTATTGTTTTGTAGTTTTATGATTTTCCAGCAAGTGTAATATCTTTACTAGATAGATTTAGGCAGTTTCCAGTCTTTGAAAGCACATACAGTGCCAGTACCATCACAAGCCTACTAGCCTTGGTTGATAATTCAATGAAGGTCTTTCCAAATGTTAAGTGGACTATTCAATTAGGTTTTCCCCTCTGAATTCTGTGATCACCACCAAGTTTACTAGACACTAGTAGGGACTCAATAAAATCTACATAGAAATTGCCACAAATCACTAGTTCTCATCATCTTGAAATTCTTAATGGTTTAGTTGTTATAGGTCTCAAAAGATGAAGATTTAGTTAAAAATATTGAAGTATTGTCCATCTTGGGAAAAAAGTGAGACACTGTATTGTGATTTCACCCTGTCAAGACATCAAATTTAAGTGAGGGTAACAAATTGTTTCACTTGATTGTATTTAATACATATTAATGTTGGTTGATACAACATCTGATTTTTTTGTGGGCTATAATATGTTTGATTTTTCATTCCTTGTTGTGTACAGTCATATCCTAATTGGGCCAACATTAGAGCCCTTTGAGATCTAACTTCCACCATGATTACCCTTGATGTATCCCTTATCAATGCAACACATGAAGGATCTAATCCCCATAAATAATGATTCAATAAATCAATTTGACTTAGCCTATGTATATTTTTTTACCTTTTCCAATGCATAGTAAAATTGTTGATTGAATTGGGAAATTGTCTCAATGATTTGTCTCCTTAGTATTACAAATTCAATAAAGGCTTCTTGTCAATTCATATTTTACCCAAAATTTCTTAGGAATACATTTTCCAATTCAACCCATGAATGAATAGAACATGGTAAGAGATAAGAATATCAATAACATGTTGCATCGAAAGAGTGTTAACAAACAATTTGTAAGAAAAAACCCCCATTATTAATCTAGTTTTTAGTCATCAAATCTTACAAATGTTGATATGATCAACAATATTTTATTTGGAATTAAGGGAAAAGATGGGTAGCCAATTCCATGCATTCACAAGGATTTGGTGAAAACCCCTAGGTATACACCAATCTCACCATCAAGATGAAATTGTCCCCTATGTTATCTCCTATGTACATTGAGTAAGTTGATAGAAAATACTTTATTTGTAATTAGCTTTTCAGCACAAGAAGCATATTTTTCCGGGCTGTGCATAAATTTTTGTTGATTTTTTAAAAACTTTTTAATTTTATGATTTTTTATATTTTAGAATGATAAGTTCCAATAATTTTGAAGGCAATTTGAATATTTAGAATAAAAATTTGTACCTATGAACTATCCTAATATTTTTCATTGAGGCCCACTTTCTACTCCCATTTCTATTTATGTGGGTTTTAACATACAAACAAATTGGAATGACAAAGGCTCCATTGCATGAAAGTTAGCTAGCCTCAAGAGTCTTCATTTAGCTAGCCTCAAGAGTCTTCATTCATTATTTTCATGAGGTTTACTAGAATCCCCTATTTGGAGAGCACTTTGGATGGTATATTCAAGGAGCTAGATAGAATATTAGGAATCGTTTATGAGAAAAAGAGGCCTACTTAGTGTAATCCAGTCACTATTAACTAACGCGAATCTTCTATTTCATTTTTTAACATGTTCATATTTTCATTTCAGTTTGTTGGACTTCCCACAAGTGATTTTTTATATTAATTTGGGTCGAAAAGTGATCAAAATCTTTAAAACAATAATATGTGCTTTGAAATTAGAATTTTGTGGGATGAAATATGAAAGTTCATTCAGGAAAAATCATTCTAGTTTTCAAAATAATTCACTTCTAGTTTTTAGAGAGAAGAATATGTTAAGATGCACAGTTTTCACCATATGGAAGTTTAAATTTTGCTTCATATTTCAGCCTTGTATGAATGAAAATTAGACTAAAAAACTTAAAACTAACTAACTAACTCTATTCTATTATCAATATAGAAAAAATAACAAAATAGATAGGAGAGAATGATAGGGCTAAAGAGAAAGAGAAAAACAAAAAGAATTCAAACATGTCTTTAATCCTCCTACACACCATTATGTGATAGACAAATTCAGTGTTAAAACAATCAACATTGGACCTGTTACTCGCAATCCAAATGTGAGATAGTTCAATCTTCAAAGGAACTAAGATCCATGCTTGCGATTATTGTTGAATTTTAGTGCACACAAATGTTTTCATTTGATGACAAATCACCTTGCCATCAATCAAGAGGCATTAGTGGTCTAAAAACATGTTGAATTCATCAAATATCCAATGAATTAACTACATATAACAATGGAAATAAAAAAAAATTAGAATTTGAAAATGCCATAACATGAAGCCTCAAAAAAATAGAGAAAGAATTTGTATATTGTATTTACAGTTGAGTTTCCATGGCTTTTCCAACCTTTTACAATGAGTTACAAGTCAGTATAAATAAGCAAATTGGATGTGAAAGGACAGCAGTCATTCCCTCCCAAAATTCATATATATGTGAAGGGTTACGTTGAGTTATCCTTCACATAATATTCCTTCATTACATTCTAGTCAAAATTTGACTTGTAAATGCATGTTGTGCTCATGAAAATGCTTCTCAAATTTAAGCTCAAAGACAGGCACATCGACAAGCAGCAAAGAGAGAAACAGCGGGAAAAACCAACCAAAATCAAGCCAAAAGAACCGAACAAAGCAAAAATTAGGGGGTTCCCATTTGCAATGGGGAGATGTGTGAAAAGGTCACAACAAGACCATCTCCTACAAATAGGTATCAAAACTCCCATCCAGTACTAGCTTGACATGCACCAGATCAAGCCCATCTTCACATTCAGCATCCTAGTCTTCACTCATTCAAAGAAAAAACAATCTGCACCTTTGAAACTTATCTACCAATAAAAGATTTTCTTCACTTTGTTTTCAACTGGTACTTAATTCTTCCATTGCTTTAACAAATTACACTGTTTGCCCAGAGTCTTTGAATCTTCCGTGAATGACATTTCTTCAGTCAGCCTAACCATGTCAACTGTACCAGTAGCCTATAATCAACAAGAATGAAGCATCAAATTCCTCTAAATAGAAATAAACAACTACTTAAATTAAATAATATTAATCAAACTCCAACAATCATCCTAATTGATGATTCCGCTCAACTTCCTCTAGTCATTGGTCAGGCTTCCAGCAACACAGTATTCATTTGAAATGAGTATATTAGAGCAGTCTTGCCCATTCTTGTATAAAACACCGTCTGCTATCACTTTCCCCAAAAAGAGGCAGAGACAATCACATCTTCAAATCCGATGGGATTCGAATTCATTGTACAAGCTTTATTGGCATTTGACCTCACTTTTGGATCTAGGTGTTCTACAAGGTACCATTGGATAAGATATCTCACTCCATGAAAGAATCTAAAAATCATGCACACCTTGTCAATATATCAAGAATACGATCTTATTGAATGCCTTGTCATCCACTTTTCTATCCCAGTGAGTAATAAACTCATTTGGCATCTGAAGCAAACCAGCTATTTCACCTGCCTGAGTCAAACCAAGGACTAGGAGATCCAAAAACAAACCATAATATTGCACAATAAAGGGTGCAAATTTGTGTGACTCATATCCTTGTGTGGTAAAACCACAATGTTCTTTGTAGTAATGAAATCAGCAACATTCGGCACCTGTAAAAGTATGTTCGACATTGTCAGCTCTATTTTTCAAAGAACTTCCTGAAATTTTGTCGCAGCACTACAACACTTTAACCTTCACCAGCATCTCATATATCTTGTAGATTATTTATGCCTTGACACCATTCGTAAACCAATGGAGGAGTTGGCTCTGAATCTACAGGTTTAATCTAATTTGAAAGGAAATTGCATTTGTCACTTTCAAATTGCATTTGTCACTTTCGGTCTCAGGCAAATTCACTGCCAGCAATTCATCGTCAACAAATTCACCTCCAACAATTCGCCTCCAACAATTCATCATTATGACAAATTCATCTCATGAAAAATTCACCGTCAACAATATGATATGAATTGCTGGTGGTGAATTTTCCACGAGATAAATTTGTCATGACGATGAATTGTTGGAAGTGAATTTGTTGACAAAGAAAGAGCTGTCACTTTCATATCAAAGATAATAATCAAGACAAACCTCTGTGGTTCTTTCTAGTCATGGAATAACCTCTGTGTAGCCTCGTGGAGCCTCGTGTTCTTTTACATGAAGCCAAAAAATTAAAATTAAAAAAAATCTCAGCAGAGTGGGCACCATCAACCATCTTTTGTTGTGGACATCATGTCGGAAGAAATCCATGGCATGTGATTTTGCGTAGTAGCCTGTTGTCTTCCCATCTTCTTCAAGTCAGCCATTTAGAAATGTGATAGAAATCTAGTACAACCAAACAATAGGGACATCACAAAGTTTTTGGATCCTAATGGTTGATTAAGAGGGTCCACACAGCTCATATTTTTGTGGTTTGCATTAACTCAAACCACTGTCTCAACAAAACTGCCAGTTTCCTATTAATGCTTCAATGTTCTTCCAGATAATGTAATATGGGTAAGGAAATGAATCCAATTGCTTGGAGAATGTAGGTAGCCCCCTGTAAATGATACAAATTGCACATTCACTATCGATTCCTCTAGATTATCTGACACAATGAAGGCCAGTAGTTGTTTCCTACTCAAGACATCCCTTACACAATGCTTCAAACTTTCCTCTTCATATAAACGACCAGCTCCATTGCACTAACATCTTCTTCCATCATAATTTAATTGTTCATATTTAGGTTCTGACCAAGCTGAACAGCAGTAGCAGCACCTAGCGCTTGGGCATTACTTTTTTCTCCTTTGCACATAATTGAAATTCCTCTTCCCCATAAAAAAAAAAATTTGGTACTTAATGGTAAGAATGTAAATCTACATTTCACCAAGATAAAGCAAACCCCATTACAAATGTTGTTAAGAATGGATATGACTTCGCAGCTTCTTTTACTCTTTTGGAAGTCAGGCAAATTGTCTATTGGATTCATATCTTCCTCTTTCTTTTAACAATAATAAGAAGGTCCTTCCCATTAATTGGAGAACCATTGCTAGAAGCCAGCAAGACTAAATTTGTTTTTTCTCTATTCTTTTCTTCACACTTCTCTAGTCCCTTTGATCTGACAGCTTTGACACCTTCCTCTGTTTCAATCTCTGGGTCCCTTCTCATAACCTTTTTCACCTCCAACAGACATGTCCACATCCATCTTCTCTCTCACAAAGTTGGCCATTCCATTGCTTGAGGCTACGAAGGTTTTTCGAACATGGTTGCAGGTAGACCAAATTCCCCGTTCTCGAATTCTACCAGTGCACAGTAACCATCTTGGGATGATACCACAAGAAACCTTGCATCAGATGACCATACAATGTCTGCTATTGCCGCATAATGAATTCCACGAGATCACATTCCTTCAAGCCATTATGTCAAACAGTTCATGTGTTTACTTTTAAAAAAAAAATTATTTACAGTTCATGTGTTGGCTGTCATGGGACCACATTTCTTCAAGACAATCTGTCAAACCTTTCATGCGCCCTGTTCGTACTTCCTTAAAAGTTTGTAAGGCATTAAATTGCCCTCCATTAAGCCTGAATGGTCGTACTTCCTTTAAAGTTTGTAAGGAATTGAATTGCCCTCCATTAAGCCTGAATGGACATCCATATGTAGATCCCAAGCTCCCATTTTGGTATTGGTGTACAGAATGCTGACAAAGGTTGCTACATTAGGTTTTAAATCTGCCAGGCAGGCGTTTGCTTGAAAGTTTCTAAAGCTTTTTCATCAAACCCATATTACGGATATCTCACGGCCATGGTATTTTGACTTCATATCTACAGGTAACAGTTGGGTGTTCGGAGATAAAAATCTGCATTTTTGCATTTCGAAGTTTGACCCCAGTTTGCAACTTCCATTCCGAACTGGATTTTGCATTGTGGGCACACGACTACTGGCCCCTTTCCCCTAGTCTTGTGTTCGCAATGAAATTGCATCTTGCTCCTTCGATTTGCAATTTGCAAATCAGGATCGAAGTCCAGTTTGCAAGGAAAAGTTCAAATGAAACATCAGAACCTTATAACTTAAACTTTCTCGATCCATCTTATATTTGTTAATTCCAATGTAAGTTTTAAACTCTATTTTAAAAAATATATTTTAATTAAAATATAAATCTTAAACTTGAAGCTTTGAAATAAATGTATTTCTTAATTAAAATATATTCTTTAAACTTGCAAATATTTTAAATTATCATATTTAAAGTATTGTAATCTTGGAGTTTCGAGTTTTAGAATTAAATCTTTTGATACACATTCTAGTTTCTAAACTAGAAATTTGGTTTTAGGATTTTGAAATTAAAGGAGTTTGAAAATTTGACAATTCAAATCTTTGATCAACCAAACTCAATCTCATGATACTTGAAATTTTATAACTTGACAACCAACTTATGAATTGCTATAATGACTAGTAGTCCTCTTCAATGTAACGGTGTTGAAATTTTCAACACAATTCTATATGTGCCTTTTGGATTTGAAACCTCAAGTGAAGAGTCAATGAGGAAAACCAAGCTAAGTAAATTTAAAACTTCAAAATGTTAGATGAAATCTAAATAACCAACACTTCTAGTCATATAAGCATCCTAAAAAGTATGTGTTCAGCACAAGCATGGAATGACATGGCACGTAAATGAAACTGTACATCCTAATGTAATTTTATGAATTTGCATTATTAGAATGTTACTTGCATCTACAACTCAAACCTAAACACCTACCATTATGATTTTGTGATATCCTAGTGTAATGGCATGAATTTGTACCCCTTGCAAATTCCCCATTTACACCCCTTACCTTAGAAAAATCAAACCCAATGATGTTATTCCATGTCCTTCGTTTGCTCTCCATCCATTTGGTAGTTGTCTGTAGTGTTGGTAGGGGAATTTTTGTTGGGGATGCGAGTGCGGCACATGGACATTTGCGCGACGCGCTGCTGTCTTGATAGGATTCCTGCCTTTGGAATCTACAGAGGCATTACACTTCTCCATTGGCGATAGAGCATAATGTCTCTGCCCCTTCTACCGACCTTGAACGACTCCTTTGGCTCCCATTTCATTTTCAAAACACTATCTCATTCCTTCACTCGATCTTCTTCATAGTTCTGGAAACTTCACTAGATCTTCTTCATTCTTCATACCTCACTTCATTCACAACATTTTACAACCACCATTGGAGTTGCAACTTGGTGTCTTGCGAGACTTCTTTCTTCATTGTTGCGGCAACGTCGACTCTGCCAAGCTTGCGAGCTCACTCCTCTCATTTGCCCTGAGCACATGTGATTGAAGGTGATATCTTTCTATCTCTCACTTTACTTAGCACCGTTGTTTGTTTACATAGCATATTGTTGTTAGCATTTCTTGGTCTTCTACCTTTCAATGCTTTCTTTATCATATTTCTCCTATCATTGCTATTGGTTGTCCATGGAGGTGGGAACACCAAAGCGGGGGAGTGACTGCAACAGTCCTCTAAAAATACCCTGAACATTTTTCCTCTTTGATGTGTGTAGGTTCGTGTTGAAGCGAAGAGCTCAAGATAATTAACTCATGGGTAGGAAGGTGTGCTTTCCTCACCCTCTTTTGTCATTTCATGATTCAAGTAGTTAAAGTATTCTTCTTGTTGTTTTGCTATTTAGTAGCCTTTACTTTTTGTGTTTGCATCAAACCTTATCTATTAAGCAATTAGTAGGTTCTCTATAGTTTTTGGCTATGTTTTGTATTTTCTATCCGTACGGACGCCAACGCCCGATCAGGATGCCAACGCATCACGTTGTCATCCATCCTCTACGCTAGAGTCCTTTGGCAGAGAGTTGCCTAAGTTGCAGTCTAGACTTAAGAATTTGCTCACTTGGCTTCCTAAACCTCTCGGGTTGACAAAAGTTTCCTCCTTTTGTGGGTTTTCAAGAAACATCCAAACTTTCATTCCAATGTCTTATCATCATGTCCACTTCTACATCCAATCCCTACATTTCTCCCATTCCATTGATTTTTTGATTTGTAGAGTGTTGGTGATTGAAGTTGTTGACCCCAAATCCCTAAGGTATAATAATCTTCTAGGTGTCAGGGGTGTCAAACTTAGAAAATTGCCACTTCCTATATTTAGGTTAGGCAGCTAAGGACCAATGATTGAGGTGGGTAAGATCTCCTTCACTTCTAGCTCTACAAAACCAAAGGGGGGGTTTCCCTAAGATGCCAATTTGATGATTTAAACATTACAAAATACCATACAACAAACTATACCCACCGCACAATGTATCCCAATATTGGTGTCACAATATACCTATATGCTAGTTTGGATAAGTAAGGTTGAGCATCTTTCTAACAAATAATCTACCATATAACTGTATGAGAATGAGTTTTTCATACCTCCTTGTATTGCTACATTCACTTAGACATGGCAGTAAAACACACATAAAGTAAAACTTCAAAGGGTTTTTGAGTTGATGTGTTTGGAGAGTGTACATGATGATAGGAAAGAAATCCAATTATAGATCGATGTCTTTATCCATTGGGAAACAAAGTCTCTATATTTAACCAAAGATGCAATAATTGAAACAAGGTAATGATTTAATAAAGTCACCACAAAAGACTATGCCTTTCAAAATGTGCAACCAAGCTAAGCTCTACACACTCATTTAAAAATATAATAGATATTTACAGAATATTAAGAGAGTCTACTTAGTAATCCTCAAGAATACCCATATATTTCTTTTATTATATTGAAAAGATACTATGCAAAAGCTTTGCATAGGTTTTACTAACTTTTGGCTAAAAACTAATCAATGATACATTTGAAAATGCATACCACACATAAGGAGACACTTTGCTAAGGTTGATTTTTCCTTTAATCACTCAATCTTCAATGTTTGCAAATGTTATTACAAGCTTGGGATCAAATCTAGATCATTACAATATACAAATGGCTATATGCATAACTGGTTATTGAAACCTTGGGTTTCCTGTGAATATCTATCTTTTTTTGGCTCTGCAACTGCTTCTCTCTAAAACAAAACCTGACTAAAAAAATCCAACCATTACAATGAGCACAAAATTGTAATTTATACCTCTATAAGTTGTGAAGGAGGAAGGGCCGAGGATAGGGCTTGAAACCCTAGAAAATAACCTACAAACATGTGGACATCCAAATCTAAGAATAAATCATACCACATAGGTCTCAACACCCACACCACGCCTCCACATTAATGAGCACACAAATGAGGAACAAACCCCCCATGAAATTAGCAACAAATCATGGCCAAAATTGGATCTCTGACATAAAGGAGGCTTGAGAATAATAAAGAAGCATAGGTGTCATTTTTTCCACTTGCAGTTGTTGAAAAATGCACTTAAGATCATCCATGTAGCTCCAAGAATCAAATCTAGTAGTTGAGAAAGTTGTTGCAACATTAATGGTGAAAACGTGAAAATCTCGCAATGTCCAAAAGTTTGATCAAGTTTTGAAACCTTGATAGGATCTTAAGAAAGAAAGAACTAGAGGGCGGGAGTGGAAACATAAATCAGATTTGGACTATCGGGTCAAAATCCCAAAAGTCCAAAGAAAGTATGAAATCTTGACAAGCAAGAAAATCGAGTTCAAGAAACCAAAAAAGATCTAGAATTTTGGACCATTCGTCCAAAATTCCAATCGGGTCCCAAAACCCCAACAAGACAAAGTAGGAAGAGAAAAGAAGTTGGGATCATAACTCCTGAATGAATTAGGACCATTCAAACCTTTAGGTCGAAAGTCCCATCAAAACTCGAATTCTTGCCCAGATTCAAACCATTTGGACCTTTGGGTTGAAAGTCTTGTCGAGACCCAAAGTCGACACCATATATGAGAATAAAAGGGATGAGGAAACCAACTGTGATCGAGAATCCTATGTAAAAATTATGGATGCACAATCACCCTATGAAGCTACAGCCTTTAAAGGATCTTTTCCAAGAAGAAAATCACCCACAAAGAAAGTGATGCAACTTAGGCATGCAAATTGAGATTCTATTATGAGATGTATCTAGAATGATTTACAAATATACAAGATCCCTCCTTATATAGGCAAGGTTGAGATGTAGTATGCATTATGATGTTGACATGTGTCTTGATCTAACAACATGTGACAACTAACTAACTACCTAGGAGAATGTGAAGTCTTGGATAAGGCTTCTAAAAGGAATTTTATTTCCTAAGTACATGTGAAGGGGGGATGGCCCCATTATAACTAATTGCCTAGTAAATGCAACCTAGGAATTAATTAAATAATCCTAGTAAATGCAACCTAGGAATTAATTAAATAATCCTAAGTAAACTTATGCAAGTGTAGTTAAATATTAATTATAGGGTGAAGCCACAATAGTGGTTTACAATTCAAGTGAGGAAGGAAAACTCACAAAAAATGACCCCAAGGAAAAAATTGTGTTTTTGGGGGTTCGTATGAACATGTTGGTTCGACCGAATCAATAAGGAGTTTGCTCGAACCAGGGTTCGACCGAACCCCTTTGAACTTTGGCCGCCAAAAAAAAAAAAATGCATAGTGAAGGGGTTCGAGCGAACCCTGGTTTGATCGAACCTCTTGGGGTTTGCTCGAACCCCTAGGGGTTCATACGAACCCCCCTTATGCCCCATCCCCTCCCTAAGACACAAAAAAGACCTAATTTTTGGCACTTCGGAGCTCAGGTTGAGGATGAAAATGGAGGAATCTTCACAAACCCAACTAGAATTAGGTAGTCCTCGGAACGAGCTATCTAATGAATATAATTTTAATATGTTTTGGTTTTATTATGTATTTGATTTTTTAGTTTTATTAAACATAGGTTTTTCATCGAAAATGAAGGTCTTTGTTCTGCACATGTGGAAAAATAGCAAATTATCAAAAAAAATTTGAAAAATATGAGTGCACCAGATATTGAAGTCCTTGATCCAACAAAAAAAAAATTGAATTTCGATATATACAAAAAAAGTTACGCGTTATACAGTTGCACTATGTCTAAATTGTAATTGGTTTGACTTCGAAACTTGATTAAAGAAAAAATATTCAATAAAAAACTATCTAACCAAGTGGAAGGACTAGATATCAGAGTTACAAATCTAAATTCGAAAGAATTAGAATTTTATCCTTTATGAAAAAAAAGTTATGCGTTATACGGTGTGCGTCACTTTTTAAAAATGTTGTTTTATGAAAAAAACTAGTTTTCGTGGGAGATGGAAAAAGAAGTGTAATCTGATTCCAAAAATTTTGAAAAAAATATTTTTAGAATCTATAGACAAAATGTGATGAGACTCTAGTTTGCATCATCTTCAAATTCCTCGCGGTTTAGCCGCTATAGGTGCCCGAATGTGAAGATTTAGTTTAAAAAAATAATTTCAGTGTCTAGTTTGGCCAAAAGTTGTAAACCACTATTGTGGGATCACCCTACACCAAGATCCTGATCAGACTTAGACCTTTCAATCCTTATGTCTGAAAGTTCTTTCAAAACTCAAAGTCCTAATAGGATGAAAAGAAAACTGAAAAAGACTTAACCTTTTCGATAAAAAATCATCATGCCACATGACAATATTTTACTCTTCTACGAACTAAAAGGGGGCCCACCGAAAAAGGATGGCAAAATATTGAAAAAACATGCCATGTGGAAACTTTCTACTCTTCCATGGGCTATAGAAAAATGCACTAGAAAGAGAGAGTGGATGCATGAAAAATGTGCCACGTGGTAGGTTTTTAGTGCTTCTACAAGAAGAAAAAGGGCTATGTGAAAGAATGTCATGAACTGATGGAAAGGATGCCATGTGGTATCATTTTCGTGCATTCGTTGAATAAAAGAGGGCCCATCGAAAAGACATGGTGGAACCGCAAAAAACATGCCACATGGAAAGATTTTCACACCTCCACGAATTGAAGATGGAACATGAAAAAAGAAGGGGCGAACACACAAAAAGGATTCCACATGGCATCACTTTCACACTTCCATGGGCCAAAAGGGAATCCTTGGAAAACTCAATAGGCTCATGGAAAGGATTCCATGTGGCATCATTTTTACGCATTTGTAGGATGAAGAAAGAATAGGTTGAAAGGACTAGTGGATCTGCGAAAAGGATGCCACGTGGCATCATTATTGCAGCGCATTTGCGGAATGAAGCAAAGCAATACGAAACAGGAATGTGGGCTTGCAAAACTTGAATCCAAAGATCTCCCAAGACCCAAAGTCTCAATGGAATGAAAGGAAAGAGCAGGGGCAAAAACTTAGGAAAGACTTGGACCTTTTTTACCCATCTCAAAAAGCTCGATCGAGGCCCCAAGTCCTAATAGGAAAAAGAAAGAAAAGAAGGAAGTGAGAAGAAAAAGCGAACTTGGAGTTAGTACAAAGTTCCAATTGGAACTTGAATTCCTCATAGGATAAAGGAAGGAAGAAGGGAGTGAAGGCAAGAGATATGAGTGGACTTGGACTTTAGTCCAAGTGTTCGTTGGAGACCCAAAACCTTGACTAGACAAAAGGTGAAAAAGGAAGAAGGAGAATCAAAGATGAAAAAAGGACATTTGGACTTGGTCTAAATGTCTATTTGAGGCTTGGATCCTCAAAAGGACCTAAAGAAGGAAGGAAAGAAGAGGAAAAAGACTAACTCTTGGACATTTTGCAAAATGGGTTTTTGACCATAGCCCAATAAAGGGGTAATACAACCACCTAAGGGACTTGAACATGATACAATAATGAAATTTATTAGGTTAGCCAAAAAATGATGGGGAGCATAAGGGGACAATATAAATCATTATAAACTCATTTAAATTTTATAGGTACTAACATTGGCTCCAATTGGGGACGTGTGTCTCTTGTAGAAAGAGGAACAAAAAGAATTGACTTACAGATCATCATGACAAACAAGGGCCATGACTCTACATAAGAACACAATAGAAAAGAACATATGATACAAAGGTTTAGAGAACCTCACTTTTAGGAGAAATAGTGCTTGAGATGTTGACCATGAACTGGCAGCTCTATGAAATTTCCATCTAGGCTCCTAAGGTAGAATGTTCCTTGACCACATTCTTCAACAATTTGATAGGGCCCAACCCATAAGGCATCAAATTTTCCATGTTTTCCTTTATCTTCTAGCCAATAATTCCACATGACAACTAGATACCCAATTTGAAACTCCCTCTTAATAGCCCCCTTATTAAAGAGGTACATCACCTTTTGTTTCCTTAATAAATTTCTCTCATGGGCACCCCTCCTGGTTTCTTCTAATTCAGTCAACTCATTAATTCTTTTAGAGACAACACTTTCTTCTTCTCCTTCAATCTGTTGTAGCAACTTGTAGAATGGAAATTCAAGGTTAATTAGCAATTTGGCTTCACCCCCATATACTAATTCAAGTGGAATCTTCCCAATATCCTTCTTGTAGGTCACCCTATCTGCCAAGACAACAAATTTTAACTTACCATCCCATCATTTCTTGTTTGCATCTAGGGTTTTTCTAATTATATTCATGATGCATTTGTTGCTTGATTTAGCCTATCCATTTCCCTACGAATGATAAGGTGATGAATGTTGTAAAGAGATCCCATATTGTGAACACATGTCAACAAAATCCTTGGATCTTAAACACATTGCATTGTCAACAATAATTCTTGATGGCACCCCAAACCTAGTGATTATGTTATTTTGTAAAAATGCAATCACTATCTTTGAGGTAGCATTTCTTGTAAGAATTTCTTCCACCCATTTTATAAAGTAGTTAATGGCCACCAATATCCACTTGTATTCATTGATAGACATTTTTGCAATTTCCCCTATTAATTCAATACCCCACTGGTGGAATGGAGCCTCCATTGAAATGGTTGTAAGGGGAAGTGCACCTGCAAATATAAACTTTCCAAAAAATATTTGCCAAGCATCACATCCTTTTACAAACTTGGCCACATCCCTAACTAATTTTGTCCACCAATATCCCATCCTCAACTTTATGAGTGGTGGTCTTTGACATATAATATCCACCACATAATCCATGGTGAAATTCCTCCATAAATTTTGATGACTTCTCCTCATTTAAACATCTTAAGAGCACACTGGATCAAGGTTGTTCATCATCAATTTCCCTTGGAGCTCAACACATACCTTTGAGCCTCAAGCTTCAAAGTTCTCTTTTGCTTATCATTAAGCTCAAGAGGATAATTCATGTTTTTTAAATAAAATATAATGTCCTTATACCAAGGGAAAACCTTTATTTGACATAAGATAAGATAGGGGTCAAAGTTAACCTGGTGGACCTCAACAGCATCCAAATTTTCCTTAAGCCATTATTTTTTCTAACTCTTGACCTCTAACCAATTTGGTTGTCTGTATATCCATGTCATACTCTTGGATCTTATTGATCCATCTGCAGTTTTTCCTGATGCTTCATGCTAGACAAAAATATCTCTAACAATAGTATGTAGCACAAAAGAAACAATCTTAGGGCTTAGCCCCTATAAGGTAAGGTATGATATTTTTCACAGCTTTGATAAGGGCATATGCATGCTTCTCTATCACAAAACAATTCAATTCAACATCTCTCAATGATTTGTTGAAGAAAGCTATTGGTTGTTCATAACCATCTTTATTTTTTGTAGCAAAACTATAGTAATAGTATAAAAAGATGCAAAAGAAAATAATTGGAAAGGCTTAGAATAATCTAGACTTGCCAACATTGGGGCCTTCTTGAATGCATATTTTATTTTTAAGAAGGAATTTTTTGATTCCTTATCCCAACTAGAAGATTGCCCCTTCTTCAACACTTTAGAGATCAATTTCGTTTTATCATAATGGTCTTGTCCATTCATATATAGATCATCATATGCTATAACTCTCCCCATAGAGGAAATGATAGTCACATCTTCAAATTCAATGGGATTCTAATTCGTTGTACAAGCTTTATTGGCATTTGGCATTAGACTTTGGATCTAGGTATTGTGTAAGGTAACATTCAATCTTATTGGATGCCTTGTCACTACTTTTGCATCCTAGTGAGTAATGAACTAATTTGCCATATGAGGCAAACCAACTATTCTACTTGCTTGACTCAAACCAACTATTCTACTTTCCTGAGTCAAATCGAGGACCAAGAGATCCAAAACCAAACCATAAAATTACACAATAAAGTATGCAAATTGGATGCCTTATATTGAGCCATATGAATTTGTGTCACACATACCTTTGTTTGATAAAACCACGATATTCTTTATAGTAACATATATATGATTTAACACCCATTATAAAACTATGCTCAATATTATCAACTATTTTCAAAGAATTTCTTCAAATTTTAACAATTTAACCCTCACCAACACCACATATATCCTATAGATTATTCATGCCTTGACACCATTCAGAGGAGGTGGTTCTTACTCTACAAGCACCTTCAAGCACCTTCATATCATAGATACTGATCAAGATAAACCTATATGATTCTCTCTAGTCATTTGAATAACCTAATGTTGTTCAAATATTCTTTTGCATGAAGCAAAACAAAAATCTCACCAGAGTGGACACCAGCAACCAACCATCTTTTATTGTGGACATCATGTTGGAAGAAGTCCATGGTAGCCTGCTGTCTTCCCATCTTTTTCAAGTCAACCATTTAGAAGTGGGATAGAAATCTAGTATAACAAAAAACACATAGCTTCTGGGTGCTCATGGTTGACTAAGAGGGTCCTTGGTAGTTCTTTAATGTTCATCAAGACAATGTGATATGGGAAAGGAAACAAATCCAATTGCTTGGGAATATAGGTAGGTAGGTATTCCCCCTGTAGATGATATATATTCCACATTCATTATTGGATCCTCTGGGTTATCTGACAGAATGAATGTTAGCGTATACTTTGCTGACAAAGGTTGTTGAAGTTTGGAAATCTTTTTATGTCTCGCAGCCATGGCGTTTTGACTTCCTATCTACTTAGGACGGTTTGATGTGTGGAGACATTGGGCCCAGTTTGTAACTTCATTTTGTATTCTAAGAGCGAACTCTGATTTACATATTTGCAATTTGCAAGTCAGGGCCCAATTCCAGTTTGCAAATTGCCCAAGACCGACCATCTGCAAAGAAAGATAAAATGAAACATATATATTTGCAAATTTAAATGTAACTTTTAAACTTTCATTTTTTTAAAACATGTCATAAAGTTTAACATTTAGAATATTCTGTTAACTTATTTATATATATATATATATCACATATTTAAAGTTTTGTAATCTTCAAGTTTCAGGTTTTAGAATGAAATTTTAATTTTTGTTTTGATATATATTCTAGTTTTTAAATCAAAAAATTGATTTTAAGATATTGAAATTAAAGGAGTTCAAAAAGATGGTCATTTAAATATATTTATTGGTTGAATCTTAATTTAATGGCACATGGGAGTTTATAACTTGATGACCAACTTATGAATTGTTATAATGGCTAGTGGTTTGCTTGAATGTGGCATTGAATTTTTTATAATTTTAATACATATGCATATATGTCTTCTAGGTTTGAAACCTTAAGTAAAGAGCTAGTGAGTTAAATAAAACAAATTTAATGTTATATTTAAATAAAGGAAAGAAATTTTGAACTTCAAGATGTCAAATGAAATCTAAACGACTAACACAACTAGTCATGTAACCATCTTGAAAAGTATAAGTGGTTAAGCATGGAACAATACAACACAAAAATGACAACTACCTCCTAAGGTAATTTAATGAGTCCAAATCATAAGAATGCCAATCACATCAACAATTCAAAGCTGAACACTTACCCTATGCCTTTGCAACATCCCATACATATAGCATTACACTACAACCACATACTTGAACTTTTAGGAGGATGAAGATATGCATGCAGACATGCAAAATGAAACCTCCACTATAGTGAGACAACTTGATCACATGAACATCCTTTTCTTTTTTGGCAATGTGAAATGCATGACACCAAGCTTCAACACACACTAATTGGTCTCAAAATAAAATAGCCCACACATTGATAAAAGTGACATCATGAAAGAAAACCATGAGAAAAATTCAAGCCACAAGTTAGCATGAAAAACACTAAGGTCCAAAAGGTAAAAGATTTAAAATGTCAACACAACCCATGAATAGATGACTCAAGCATTGACTGCAGCATTGATGACTTGACCATTCTTTGGATGGACCAATATGAATGATTAAGCACAACCATGGACCCTTCAAGAACTTGATAACTCAATTTATACAAAATGACACAAAATCTTGCAACATAACCTTGAATGTGATGGATAACTTGACTAGATGTGACCAAATAAACCCAAAGTTTAAAATGACAAGAGCATGAACACCAAGGTAATTATATTAGAGCAATCCCAAATGGAATAATTGAAAACTTCAATGATTAAACTTCTGAACATGAATGACATGGACATGGGATCAAACAATGTGCTAGAAACATAACTCAAACTTACTCCTTTTAGACCAATACATGAAAGATGGAAAAGCTAAGTCTAGAAGACAAAAGGTAAGTGTCACTAATCTCAAAAATATAGAGCATGTTATGGAGACCACAACAAATGTCCCCCACCTTAAAAAAAAATAAAAGTCTTTCCTAGGACCTAGTTATAACAAATAAAAAATAATAATAAACGGTATTCCAAGACAAGGAACTCCTTATCAACAACAATGATAACATGTTGAATTATAAAGTTGATCATCAATTTCACTTTCAAATACATCATACAAAGTGGTCCAATCTTAATAACTTTAGAATAGGGAGATTACTTGATGAATAGTTTTTAAAGTTCAATGTTCATCCAAGCATGTAGAATTGTGTTCACACCAAAGTTAGCATAGGTCAATTTTTTAATGATATCTACATATATTTCACCTAGGTGTGTGGACATGATATTTTCCCTTCTCTTGTCTTATCAACTCATCTATTATAGCTTAGATGCCAAGTTTAATGACTTTAATATTCACTTAGGTAGAGGTCTTCCTTAGATATGATAATTAGTATCATTCAAAAATTCATATTTTGATTAATTACTTGGATATATCTTTATTGCTAACTAAGCATCTATAGCCTTGATAGAGTTTCCTTTGATACTTCTCTACGTAGCTTTATTGTCAACCAAGTGTCCATAGCCTTGGTAGACGTTATTTAAATCACCTGGAATGAATGGGACACTTTCTCGTTCTTTCTCTTTTACTTTTCTCATTTTCTCATTTAATAAGCATTGAAGCCTATCTCTAGTTTTTGGTCCACCATGATAATCAATCATTAACTTGATTTTAGGAATAATTCAATTTTCTATTTAACACATTGGTTATAGCTAGACCTTGCTAGATAGAATTGAGAAAATTTAAGGTGTAGAGAGTGAGGGATGAAAGGTATGCAAAATACATCTTGGAATTGCCTAAGCCTCTTTGAGCATGAATACAACTCTACACATCCAAACAAAATATTCATGAAACCTACACAACAGAAAATGATTCATCAAGAATGTAGAAGAAATAACCATCAATGAAAGGAACTAAAAAGTGTATTCAAACTAGTCTACAAGTCACATATGGTATTTTCAATTAACAAAGAATGGGAATTTAAAAATTGATTGATAATAATGAGGTTAGAAATAGATTAATTGGTCTAGACCATATCTACAAAGAAAAATAAAACAAAACAAAACAAAAATGTCAAACCAAAATAAAAATAAGATAGACTTCCTATCCTACTTGATTAGCATAAGCATGACACTTCAAGAATATAGTTAGTAAACCTCCCATTGCTTCATTTTGTCACCTTGTTTAGTAACAAGAGCTTTATGACCTAGTGGTCCTAAACACTACAAATTTTTCTTTAAATTTTAATAATTTATCCATTGCTCAAATGTAATATGCAGTCAACATTGGTCATGCAAACTTATTTCCGCAAATTTTCCTAGAAATCCAAGGATCAACATATCATGATTTAATTTATTGATTACCTTTAGAATATCTAATTCAAATCTAAACATAGATGGATAGAATGTTAGGGTGTAGGATTGGCGTGTTAATGACCTTTTTTGTTGTCATTCATGAGATGCTTTCAATTTTAGTTTTAAGAATATTGTAATTTTTTATTCATATGCAATCACATTGTTGCTTTTCTCTCTCATAGGTGCATATGTGTTTATTATTCCACCTCTTTTATCCATTATGTTATAATATATTGTTATCGTTCTCAATCATTTCTTCCCTAGTGTCAACTTTGTTTATGGGTTTGGTGATTTCTCTATCAAAAACATCACTAGATTCATGTAGATCCACTCTTTCACTTTCATGTGAAAGAATTGGGACAACAATTCATGATCTTGATAAGCATTCATATTGGTTGACAAATGAATAACATAAAAACTTTGTTGGTTAACTCATTGAGATTTTTGTGGCATACACATATCTTGACTTTAGATAGGTAATGAGTAATTTTTATTGATTTGGCATTATAGATGTTCAAATCCAAGACTATTTGTAGTTGCATAAGTTGGTTTAGTTAAGGATTGTAAAATGTTAAATATTGTCAATAATTTAATTGATTTGGTTGAGGCATCAAATTTAGGTGAGGGTAAAAAGTTGCTTGACTTTGTCACATGCCATACATATTAATGTTGGTTGATATAGCATCTGATTTTTTTGTGAGCTACAATACTTTTTTATTTTCATTCCTTGTTGTGTACGATCATATCCTAATTGAGCCAACATTAGAGCCCTTTGAGATGTAGCTTCCACCATGATTACCTTTGATGTATCCATTATCAATGCAACACATGAAGGATCTAATCGTCATAAATGATGATTCAATAAATTAATTTGGCTTGGCCTATGCATAATGTTTACCTTTTCCTATGCATAATAAAATCATTGATTGAATTGGAAAAATGTCTTAATGATTTGTCTTCTTACTATTAAAAAATGAATGAAGGCTTCTTTTCAATCCATATTTTTTCCAAAATGTCTCAGGAATGCATTTTCCAATTTAACCCATGAATGAGTAGAATTCGAGGCAAGAGACATGCATATCATTGTGAGAGTTGATAGTGAACTCAAAGGAGATGATAGTAAGCTCCCACAACCTAGGATCAACTGCAAAAAAAAAATTCCACAAGAGAGTATGGAAAGAGAATGACTTGCTTTATTATGAATGCAACTTGATATAATATGATACAAGAGGCCTTGCTTATATAGACAAGGTGTGAGATAGGACTAGACAAGATCATGATGAGTGTCTTAATCATATGGCATGGAACAATTAAAGATAAGATAAGATAAAATCACATAACAACTAAGACTTATAGAAAGATTCCTAGACTCCTAAGAAAGCTTAACATGTGAATAGGACTTACTAGGTGAACTAGTTAGGTAAAACACCTTATTCACACCAACACCCCCCTTAAGTGCAACTTAGGGAGAAGTAGAAAAATGAAAATGGCTCAAAGATGATGTGAGGATGGGTCCTAGCTACTAGGTTATGTTAGGTACCCATTTACAAATGATTTCTCACAAAAAATAAAAGGAGAAAACTGACATGGGAAAAAAAACCTCTCTAAAAGAGATAATGCATGAAAACAATCATGTACAAGTGATGAATGAAGGACTCAACATTACCACACAAGGTCTATATATCCATCACAAATATGCAATCAATATCCTCCTTATAAGAGGGAAAGATAGAGAATTTTTAGCTCCTCCACAATGTGTAATCTTCTACATAAATGATAGATGTTTGAAGATAAAATATGATCTAATTCCAACAAACAACATTCCTCCCCTTGGGAAGAAACAAAACCAAGTACAAATGTAGGAATGCTTCCCATTTTAGATAAGAATTGATAGGAAGAAAAATCCAAATGTATGATGATGATGTCTCCAAAATTTTCTCATGTCTCACCATATCCATGGAAGATGATGATGCCACAATCAAGTCAAGAACATGCCAAATCAACAAAGAAGGTGCCAAACTAGGATTATGTGGAAACTAATGATGAACAATCTCTAAAGACAATGATGGTTTGACAACATTAGTGTAATGACTATCATCAAGTAGGAGAGATAACCCCTCAAATGTGTCTTCTAAATCTGTAATATGAGATTCACAAAATAAAGTTGATATACCTATCAAATGGCTATCCCACAAATCTAAATTTGAAAGAAAAAAAATGATCTTATTGGAAAAGAATGGGGACAACCTCATGTAAGGAAGCTAAGGTAGTGGAACAACTTCCTACACTAATCTTGAGAGGAGAATAATGCAAAAAAATTACAAATCTTTATCAGTTACATAAACTTTAACAAAAATAAACATAAATATCATGCATACCATGACACAGTGATTTACGCAAGGAAAACCATTTCAGGAGAAAAACCCAACACTCCTAAAGCCGCCCAATATATTATTTATAAATCACAAAGATTATAAAGTACTTGCAGAGCAAGCTTCTCACAGGAGTATCACCAACTGGAGATCCAGAGGCAACACGACCGCTATTAGACTCTCAGAACACATCACAATACACAATTGTAATGCAATGCCCTCATAAAATAGGGTTGCCTTCTAGGGAAAGTCAAGCTAATAACATATCAACTATTAGATATGAGACATAATGATAAACAATCAAGATTTACAATAATAAAATATAAATACAAATTTTCTTTCGGGGGTGCTACCCTTGAGCCCCTGCTAGGGCGCACTGCCCTTGGACCCCAACCAGGGGGACGATCCCCCCATACCCCTCATGAGGGAGGCCCCCCCACACCCCCTCGTCGTCATCAGATGAATAGTACCTTATGTATTAGCAGTAACTTATGTAATTGCAAGGTTGAGACACATTTTCCCAACATCTAAATCAATGATATTAGACAAATAATCAATGAGGGTGAAGGATCACCAACTATCTTTGAAGGAGAAGAAGGAGCAACTTGATATTTGGATGTATCCTCAGGTGATGGATGAGATGCACACTCAAGTAAGAGTTGGATGACATTATGTGGGAAATGACGACACAATTCATTCTCATTTTGATTGCTCCCACAATATGTGCATCAACAAATTTTATACATGATTCACTCCTAAAATGATCTAAGATCTCCAAAATTACAAAGATTAAAACCCTCAACAACAATTATAAAACCCCAAATATGATGTATACTAAAAATGAAGCCCTCCAAAAAGACAACTTCTCCAAGTGTCAAGATGTCCAAAGTAATTAGTCACAATGTGATATTTGCAGAAAAAAAAAATGTACCTGGGAAAGAATCTACAAAATGTGCATGGATAATACATAAGAGCTCTTCAATACCTTTCCAACCCTACAAGAATCACAAAAATCAAAGGTCTAGGAAAAAATATAGGAGCTCCGAGCTTCAAAAGGGAGATTTGATTTCAATCAACAATAAAAATCACCAGAATAAAAATCTAATAATGAAACCTACACCACTAGAACATACATAGAACCAACTTTCCAACAATATCTTGTTTTCAATAATCAAACTCTTGGATCAAAATTTATGGTGATTTGAAAAAAGTTTCCCAATTAGGGCTTGAGGGGCAAAATTTGGCCCCCTAGGGGTTGGCAAGCAGTTGTCCCATACGACAAAGGGATTAAATTTTTTTTTAATCTTCCCCTAGTGATAATGACAAGGGTTTCATATTATTGATGGCCACAAACTCTTCACATTAAAATTCTTGCAAAAACCTCTCTTTTTTAAATTTTAGAAATAAAAATTTGTCAACTGCACCAAGACATAGGGTGATGCAGAGCTTGCATAGTACATCAAATATTCCTTGCAAGATGTCACTTGTGCAGACAATGAATTGGGTGATGTCAACAATGGTATAGGCTGTATAGATTGTATGGACAAAGATTTTATATATTATGCCAAAACCCTAAAAAATGGCCCAAAGTTTCCAATCGCCAAATATATGAAGTATTTTATATCAAAATAGGATTTTTTGGGCCTTTTGAACTCAATGGTGATGTTTGTTTTGCCCCAAAGTGAACCTAGCAAAATCTCATGCCCAAATCACCCTAAAATTTGAGGAGTTTATAGATTTGGAGCTCTGATACCATGTAGGAGCTGTGATACCCAAGACCACTTACAAAATAAAGAACAACCTTCCACAAGAGAGTAAGGCAAGATAATGACTTGCTTGATTATGAGTGCAACTTGATACAATATGATACAAGAGGCCTTTCTTATATAGGCAAGGAGTGAGATAGGATTAGACAAGATCTTGACAAGTGTCTTAAATGACATGAGACAACTAAAGATAAATAACATAAGATCACATGACAACTAAGACTTCTAGAAAGATTCCTAGACTCCTAAGTAAGATTGGCATGTGAATAGGACCTACTGTTGGACTAACCACCAACATCTCCCTTCAAATTCGAGATATGGACTAACCACCTCTGATGGATCCATTTATCTTTGGAATTTGTATTGGGCGTTAACAGGTCGATCTTTTGGTGCAACAATAAACATGTGAACGAACAAATGGTATTAGAATCATGATTGTGGGTTTGAATCCCCTCAAGTGATGTTGAAAGGGGGATTGTTGGACTAATCTCCAACGTCTCCCTTCAGATTTGGGACATGTACTAACTACCTCCCATGGATCCATTTATCTTTGGCATTTGTATCGAGCGTTAATAGGTCGATCTTTTGGCGCAACAACAAACGTGGTCCAACACCTACTAGGTGAACTAGTTAGGTAAAACACCTTACTCGCACCAACAATCATAAACATGTTGCAACCTAGAGAGTGTTAGCAAGCAATTGGCAAGAAAAAACCTCATTATTCATTTAATTTTTAATCACTAAATCTTTACAAACCTTGACATGATCAACAACATTTTAATTGACATTAGGGGAAAATATGGGTAACCAATTGCATGCATTCACAAGGATTTGGTGAAAACCCCTAGGTATAGACCAATCTTGCCATCAAGATGGAATTATCCCCTATGTTATCTAATGTACATTGAGTAAGTTGATATAAAATACTTTATTTGTTATTAGCTTTTTAGCACAACAGACATATTTTTCCTTGTGCATAAATTTATGTTGATTTTTTTTAAGCTTTATAATTTTATGATTTTTTATATTTTAGAATGACAAATTCAAGTAATTTTGAAGGCAATTTGAATATTTAAAACAACAATTTGTACCTATGAACTATCCTAATATTTTGATTTGAGGCCCACTTTCTATTACTATTTCTATTTATGTGGGTTTTCACATACTAACAAATTGGAATGCAAATGTTCCACTACATGGAAAGTGGCTAGCCTCAAGAGTCATCATTTATTACTTTCACATGGCTTACTAAAATCCCTTATTTGGAGAGCACTTCGGCTGATCTATTCAAGGAGCTACACAAAATATCAGGAGTCATTCATGTGAAAAAGAGGCCTACTTAGTGTAATCCAATCACCATTAACTAATATAAACCTTCTATTTCATTTTTTAACATGTTCGTGATTCAAAACATCAATTAAAAAAAGCATACACAGTTGAATCCAAAAAAAATCAAACTAATGTTCATGATTTTCATTTCAATTTGTTGGACTTCCCACAAATGATTTTTAATATTAACTTGGGTCATAAAGTGATCAAAATCTTTAAAACACCAATATGTCCTTTCAAATTAGAATTTTGTAGGGTGAAATACAAAACTTCATTCGTGAAAAATCATTCTAATTTTCAAAAGAATTCATTTCTATTTTTTCACAGTTTTCAGTCTCACCATATATATAGGTAAAAAAGTTGATCCATATTTCAGCCATGTATGAATGGAATTTACGATAAAAAACTTAGAACTAACTTTATTATATTATCAATATATAAAAATAGTAAAAAAGATAGAAAAGTATGATAGGGCTAAAGAGAAGGAGAAAATGAAAAATAATTCAAACATGTCTTAATCCTCCTATGCACCATTATGTGCATAGATAAATTCAGCATGAAATCAATCCAAATGCGAGATAGTTCAATCTTCAAAAGAATTAAGAACCATGCATGTGATTATTGTCAAATTTTAGTGCACACAAATGTGTTCACGTCACAACACAAATCACCTCACCATCATTAAGGAGACATTAGTGGTGTAAACACATGTTGAATCCATCAAATATTCAATGGATTAACTACATATAATTATGAAAAAAAAAACAAATTTAAAGTGAGAAAATGCCATAACGTGAAACCCCAAAAAATGGACTAAGAGTTTGTGTATTGTATTTAAAATTGAGTTTCTATGGCTTTTCCAAGTCTTTACAATGAGTTGCAAGAGAGTATAAATAGACAGATTAAATGTGGAAGGCAAAAAGTCATTCCCTCCCAAAATTCACAAAAGACAAAATAGTTACTTTGACTTATCCTTCACATTATATTCTTCATTACATTCTAGTCAAAATTTGACTTGTAGATTCATGTTGTGCTCATGAAAATACGTCTCAAATATCTTACACTCTTTCGTGACTCCTACAAATTGATACAAACACTCCCATCCAGTACTAACTTGACATGCATCAGATCAAGCCCATCTTCACATTCAGCATCCTAGTCTTCACTCATTCAAAGAAAAAACAACCTAGCCCTAACTCAATATGAGGTTTTGCACCTTTGAAAGATTTTCTTCACTTTGTTTTCAACTGGTACTTAGTTCTTCCATTGCTTTAACAAATCACACTGTTTGCCTACAGTCTTCATCTTCTGTGAATGGCATTTCTTCAGTCAGCATAACCATGTCAGCTGTACCAGTAGCCTATAATCAACAAGAATGAAGCATCAAATTCCTCTAAATAGAAATTAACAACTAATTAAATCAAATAATATTAATCAAACTCGAACAATCATCCTAATTGATGATTCTGCACAACTTCCTCTAGTCATTGGTCAGGCTTCCAGCAACACAGTATTCATTTGAAATGAGAATAATTAGAGCAGTCTTGTCCATTCTTGTATAGATCACCGTATGCTATCACCTTCCCCAAAAGAGGCAGAGACAGTCACATCTTCAAATTCGGTGGTATTCTAATTCACTGTACAAGCTTTATTGGCATTTGACCTCACAGTTTGGATCTAGGTGTTCTACAAGGTACCATTGGATAAGATATCTCACTCCATGAAAGAATCTAAAATATATGCACACCTATACAATCTTATTGGATGCCTTGTCATCCACTTTTGCATCCTAGTGAGTAATGAGCTCATTTGGCATCTGAAGCAAACCTTCTATTTCACCTGCCTCAGTCAAGCCAAGGACCAGGAGATCCAAAAACAAACCATTGCACAATAAAGGGTGCAAATTTATGTGACTCATATCCTTGTGTGGTAAAACCACAATGTTCTTTCTAGTAATGAAATCAGCAACTTTCAGCACCAGTAAAAGTATGTTCAACATTGTCAGCTCTATTTTTCAAAGAACTTCCTCAAATTTTGTCGCAGCACCACAACACTTTAACCTTCACCAACATCTCATATATCCTGTAGATTATTTATGCCTTGACACCATTCGTAAACCAATAGAGTTGGCTCTGAATCTACAGGTTTAATCCAATTTGGAAGGAAATTGCATTTGTCACTTTCATATCAAAGATACTAATCAAGATAAACCTCTGTGATTCTTTCTAGTCATTGAATAACCTCTGTGTAGCCTCATGTTCTTTTACATGAAGGCAAAAAAAATCTAATCTCAGCAGAGTGGTCACCATCAACCATCTTATGTTGTGGACATCATGTCGGAAGAAGTCCATAGCATGTGATTTTTCGGATTAGCCTGTTGTCTTCCCATCTTCTTCAAGTCAGCCATTTAGAAATGTGATAGAAATCTAACCTTACAATAGGGACATCACATAGCTTTTGGATCCTAATGGTTGGTTAAGAGGGTCCAGACAACTCATATTTTTGTAGTTTGCATTAACTCAAACCACTGTCTCAACAAAGCTGCCAGTTTCCTATTAATGCTTCAATGTTCTTCCAGATAATGTAATATGGGTAAGGAAATGAATCCAATTGCCTGGAGAATGTAGGTACTCCCCCTGTAAATGATACAAATTGCACATTCACTATCGATTCCTCTAGATTATCTGACACAATGAAGGCCAGTAGTTGTTTCCTACTTAAAACATCCCTTACACAATGCTTCAAACTCTCCTCTTCATATAAACGACCATCTCCATTGCACTAACTACTACTTCCATCATAATTTAATTGTTCATGTTTAGGTTCTGACCAAGCTGATCAGCAGTAGCAGCACCCAGCTCTTGGGCATTACTTTTTTCTCCTTTGCACATAATTGAAATTCCTCTCCCCCATAAAAAAATTGGTACTTCATGGTAAGAGTGTAAATCTACATTTCATCAAGATAAAGCAAACCCCATTACAAATGTTGCTAAGAATGGATATGAAATAATAGCTTCTTTGACTCTTTTGGAAGTCAGGCAAATTGGCTATTGGGTTCATATCTTCCTCTTTCTTTTGACAATAATAAGTAGGTCCTTCCCATTAATTGGAGAACCATTGCTAGAAGCCACCAAGACTAAATTGTTTTTTTTCTCTATTGTTTTCTTCACACTTCTCTGGTCCCCTCGACCTGACAGCTTTGACACCTGCCTCTGTTTCAATCTCTGGGTCCCTTCTCATAACCTTTTTCATCTCCAGTTCAGACATGTCCACATCCATCTTCTCTGTCACAAAGTTGGCCATTCCATTGCTTGAGGCTACGAAGGTATTTCGAACATGGTTGCAGGTAGACCAAATTCCCCGTTCTCGAATTCTACCAGTGCACACTAACCATCTTGGGATGATACCGCAAGAAACCTTGCATCAGAAGACCATACAATGTTTTATATTGCCGCATTTTGAAGCCCTCGCAGAGATTACGATGAGAGTGCTACTTTCCCTATAAATGTACAGTGAATTCGAGGCAATTTCTAGGTTCCTTTCACTAATCCATTCAATGCATATCTAGCATCCGTGGAATTCCGCGAGATCACATTCCTTCAAGCCATTATGTCAAACAGTTCATGTGTTGGCTGTCATGGGACCACATTTCTTCAAGACAATCTCTCAAACCTTTCATGCGCCCTGTCGGTACTTCGTAAGGCATTAAATTGCCCTGCATTAACCCTGGAGGTCGTACTTCCTTAAAAGTTTGTAAGACATTGAATTGCCCTCCATTAAGCCTGAATGGACATCCATATGTAGATCCAAAGCTCCCATTTTGGTGTTGGTGTACAGAATACTGACAAAGGTTGCTACACTTGGTTTTAAATCTGCCAGGCAGGCGGTTGCTTGAATGTTTCGAAAGCTTTTTCATCAAACCCATATTACGAATATCTCACGACCATGGTATTTTGACTTCCTATCTACCTGTAACAGTTCGATGGTCGGAGATAAAAATATGCATTTTTGCATTTCGAAGTTTGACCCCAGTTTGCAACTTCCATTCCGAACTGGATTTTGCATTGTGGACGCAGACTCCAGTTTGTATAGTCTGGCGTTCGGAATGAAATTGCAAGTTGCACCTTCGACTTGCAATTTGCAAATCAGGAGCTAAGTCCAGTTTGCAAGCAAAAGTTCAAATGAAACATCAGAACCTTATAGCCTAATTTAAACTTTCTCGATCCATCTTATATTTGTGAATTCCAATGTAGGTTTTAAACTTTATTTAAAAAAATCTATTTTAATTAAAATATAAATCTTAAACTTGAATATTTGAAATAAATGTATTTCTTAATTAAAATATATTCTTTAAATTTGTAAATATTTTAAATTATCGTACTTGAAGTATTGTAATCTTGGAGTCTTGAGTATTAGAATTAAATCTCTAAGTTCTCTTTTGATACACATTCTAGTTTCTAAATTAGAAATTTGGTTTTAGGATTTTGAAAATTGAAGGAGTTTGAAAATTTGGCAATTCAAATATTTGATCAACTGAACTCAATCTAATGATACTTGGAATTTTATAACGTGACGACCAATTTATGAATAGCTATAATGGCTAATGGTCCTCTTCAATGTAACAATGAAGTTTTGGAATTTTCAATGCAATTGTATCTATGCCTTTTGGATTCAAAACCCCACGCGAAGAGCCAATGAGGTAAACCAAGCAAAGGAATTTTCAAACTTCAAAATGTTAAATGAAATCTAAATAACCAACACTTCTAACTTCATATAATCATCCTGAAAAGTATGTGTTCAACATAAGCATGGAATGACATGATACGCAAATGAAACTACATCCTAATGTAATTTTATGAATTTACATTATAAGAATGTTGCTTGCATCTACAACTCAAAGCTAAACACCTACCACTATGATTTTGTGATATCCTAGACATATAGCATTAAATTATGACCACATGCTTGAACTTTTAGGATGATGAATTGTTACACCCCAATTGTGTAATTACCTAGTTACTATTACTATATAGGGTAAATATTGCATGT
>VDFB02047230.1:59918221-59928221 GCA_007258455.2 Sequoia sempervirens | reverse complement strand
AAGGTTATAAAACCTTATGTTTATTATATGTTTTATAAAGCATATAATATTTAATAATTAAAAATTATAATAAACTATTAGACTATTAATTATTGAAAAATGGTAGTTTTGAATAGGTGTGGCAAGTAACCTTTCAAGTATTTTACCACCCCTCCTCCTATACTTAAGGAACTTCTCTCTTATTGAGAGGAAATTCAATTTTTAGAGATTATTGAGAATTTCATCACTATTCACAAGAGGTATTATTGGCCATATGAAAGTGAATTTACCCTAAGTTTATTTTATGAATTTATAGGCATAAATGTAAGTTTTTTTATAATAGAATATTACTTTATAATATGTTTGATTTGGAAAAGTTTTATTAGTTTGATTATTATTTCTACAAATTTGATTGTGTCATTTTTCATCAATGTTTCGAATCATACTCTACAATTCATCATCAGGATGAGAGAGAGCCAAAGGAGATGAAATAGTTTGTTTCAAACCAAGATAAGCTAAAAAGAGAGGGGGGGTAGAAGTATGGTTTCACATGGTTCGAGGTATGGGGTTGATATGGAAATTAGAAATGACTAATAAGACAAAAAGAGAATAGAAAATGGGATAAAAATGAAACTAACTCAAATGAGCCAAAGAAAAAATACACTGACAAAAAGATTATTTCCATGTATGTATTGTGTAATGTGTTATATTTCTGAAACCTATAATTCTCATTTAAATTATTTTATTTTTAATTTATAATGATTAGTAACATAAGATCTTAATTTCCATCAACATGTTTTTGGGAAGTTAAATGTTTATCATATTTGTTCAAGTTTTGTTCTTCATAGTTGTTAACTTCTACAAGAGATATAATGCTAGATATAATGCTAGTATTTGGAGAAAAAAAAAACTAAAACCATAGTTTGAGGAATGTAGTGTATTTATATAAATGACTATATCAACTCTCTTGGGTTATCTATCAAATAGTTTGAACAAACTACTCAATAAGTGCAAGTTTAAATCTTTCTATATATGAAATATCAATATTATTATGTTTCATAGTAGCTATATTTTCTTGTGTGCATGAAATAATACATGGAATAAAGTATGATTTATACTCATAATAATATATCTTATATATGTGTATGAGATATCAAAATCATATGTTGAGTTTCTATAATTTATTTTGGGGTTTAGTTAAATAATGACAAAACAATATTGTTGGGTTCTGACCAAGTAGACCTCTGGTTGTCCTAGAAGAAGCCATGGGAATTCTCTATGATAATATTGCCTTTAATTTGTTGAGTTAAATGCTTGATTATTATGTAGAATTCTATTCTTTTCTATTTTAAGTTCATAGAATATAACTATATAAATAGAAATGATAGAGTTTGGGTCCACTGTGATAACTATTCAAACAAATATAAAAATAGGTAAAAGGGGGTTATCATTCCTTCTATTTTCATTATTATGTATTTTTCTATATTGATAAAATATAGGAGAATAATTAAGTTAGTATTTATTTCTTGGTAGTTGAATAAGTTATAGTTAAATGGATTTTTTTTTGGCTAGTCAATTATCAAATTGTGTAAAATGTATATGATCATTGTATTTAGTGTTTGTCTATATATTAAGATTGTAAAAATACCATTTTTATGTGTTAGACTATTATATGATAGTGGTTTATGTATTATTTAGGACATTTGACTATATAAGTTGAGACATTGAGTAGAGTAGGGTTTTAGGTGGCATATTTGGTACCATATATTTAATTATAGATAAGGTTTAAAAAATAAGTAGGACCACTTTTTTAGGTTTAGATCAGTGAAGATTACATAGATCAATTGAACCAAAATTTATAACCATTTTACATTGTATATGTTTGGATGTTCTATATAGTGTTGTCTCTATTATCCTATTGTAAGTATAGTTATAGTTTATTCATATGGCTACTACCTATATCATTTACACTATTCTATATTTTCATTATAATATATATTATAACATCCATATTTTGTTCTTGCTTAGGTTAAAAATCTATCTAGGATATTGCAATCATGTGTAAGTAAAATTGTTAAATTATTTAATGACTATTAGGCAATATAACTAATAAACTACATAGATTGATGATGTCAAAAGGATTTTAGGACATAACTATATAGGAATAGAAATGAACCATGCCATGATCATACTTTATAAGGCGAGTGTCTCATAAAATATTATGTGCCAAGATGGTATTCAATATTAATCTGTGACAAATATATTTTTATACTTCTTGGAAGGAAGCAACTTGTTTTAAAAATCATTATTGATTGGTTTGTGGTAGACATTAATTGAGTAAATTAGTTATTTTATTCCATGATGGCATTTCATGATCTATTTTTTAATTCCTCTAATGATAGTTTATGTTCTAGATTTCCTTTTGTATCAATCAAGTGGTATACTATACTAGTTAGTATATGTGGTGGTTATCTTAAAATTTAAAAAGTGTATTCATTTATTGAATAGCTTGAGTATCTCTAGTAGTATATAAATTGCCACATATTTACCTCCAAAATAACTTATGGTTGGGGTGTCATAATGGTCGTTGATGGTTGGTACTAATCCTTCACCAATCCCTTTCAATCAATAGATGCAGAGGATGGATGTAAATATTTTCTATTGGAATATTATGGAAAAAAATCTACGACAACAAGAATTATAGCTATGGAAAGGTAAGAATATTAAAAAATGGCTATGACATACACTATGGTAGATCCATGTTACTATGTGGCATGGTCCTATATTAGGAATGATAGCATTATGTCACAATATTACATCTTGATTCACAAAACAAAACTTGAAGTTCTAAAGCGTTACCCACAACCAAATAGAAATGGATTTGACTACTAAAATTTAGATAATACTAGATTCTTAATAAAAATGTTGTTAGTTTGACCCATGATTTTATTACTCTAGAGATATTAGGTCCATAAAAAATCCTTACAATTTCATGTGATGTCTATGAAGCTCACCCAATTCTAAAAAAAATAGTCTTATTTTTAGAGAATCCATGTGACACCAACTATTATCATCTTGTTCCAATCCTTTGAATCAATATAGATTCTCTTTTTAGTCTAATGCTACATTTTTCATCATAGTGCTAGTTATAAATAATAGGGATTCAATTTCAATGTCACAAAATTCATGCATGGTGTCTAAAGTTTAAGGGTTGCAAGCTATATAGGTAGGGTTCTTAGTATAGAGAAAGAAAGATGGTTAAGTGAAGTATACATGGACATTTTCTTTTATGAAAGATACATTTTTCCAACTAGTTTTAAGGAGACAACACTAGATCCATCATGCTCCATTTCATGAAGTAGTTTGGTGTTCATGCCACAATTATAAACATAATATTTGATCGAGATATTATTTCAAAAATATAGAATTTATATTCCATTTATTTCTTTAAAGGTATAAGAATTTGGCACTTGTCCAAAAGAGGGCTTCAACACTTTCCTCTATCATTGGTCACTGCTATGGATAGATGGATAGTTTCCCACAATATCATTTTATTTATATTAATGTTACCCTAGTGATAATAAGAGTACTATAAATTGTAACTTGTTATGTTGATGGTACCCTATTGTACCTTTCTCTTAATAGAGGGATTCTTATGAATATCCCTATCTTACCATCTAGGAAAAACTCATATATTATTAGGTCAATGTCAATAGTGTTCATCAATACCAATCTATATCCCTTTATATAATATGGCATAATATAGAAGACTAACATGTTCGCGTTGATCCTACAACACCAATACATGGGGGGGTCTATTCATTGGTACTCATCAACACATAGCAAATGTCCTAGATAAATCTTCATAGAAAATTACTTCATTGTACTCCCACTACTATTACATATCCTTGAAGGGCCTAGCTACTAGCTATCCTTGAACTTAGTGCAATACTAATATATACTATCCTACGAGTGAAGCACCATACTTTCTATAGGTATAAGTAGAGTAAAGTGAATTCTACCCATGTTATATAGGTAGGTATTTCCCAACATATTCATTACCATTGTTGATCTTGGGAATTAACTTACTCCCTACTCATAGAGTTTTTGAAAGAGAGTAGGGGAAGGATAGGAGGAATAAGTTATCCAAATGTGCCCCCTTCTAAACCTTATTATTATTCAATGTATACATGAGGAGAAATAAATTGGTATTTTCTAATGTTTATTATGATTTTATATGCATTACATATTGTAAATATATTCAAGTACAAAATTAAAACTGACAACTTTATTTTCTTTATAATAATATAACAACAAGGAAATTAAACTTTCTATATGTAATGGCACATGATGTATTAAGACTTATTATAAGTCATGTACTAGATTCATGTTATATTAATTTGAGGAAATTGATATTATTTCAAGAATGGAGGAAAATAATTTAACTAATCAATTTGAACAATATGATTTGAAATTAGATAGTGAAGAAAAACTTTAATAATCTTATTTTAACAATGATTATTACCAATAAATATTTTTCTAAAAGTTTTTGATAAAATATATTCTCTAGTTTAATGAATATTTTTCTCTAATAAGAATTACCTTAAAATAATTAGAGTTGTAAATAAAATATTTGAAAATAAAAAATCTAAAAAATAAAAAGATGTACTAAATTCAAGAAGTAATTGTTTAGTTGTGTTAGTTATTTCTTTTCAATTTTTCTCGAGTTAGTAATACTTCAAAAAATGGTCTCAATTTTGGGATGTTACATGTTTCTTGATCTTTTTCATACTTCCATAATATTTTTCCCATATTATATTAGATTTCTTGTTTTGCTCCTCCTCTAATTAGCTTGTTGAGTGCAAATAATCAAACACCTCAATAGATTTCTCTCATTTATCGCATGTACAAATAATAATTTCTACAAACATCACTCCTTGAGCATCAATATTGATGAAAAATACACTTTAGTCTTTTTGAAAAGGGAGAACATGTAAATAATGCTTCCAATTACTTGGAGAAATATTCTACCATTGAGTCCATAAATCTTTTCCCCTTTTTCAATGTTTTTTGAAGCAATATTGGAAATTTTAGGGAAAGAAAATAATCTTGGGTTGTAGCTTCTATTTCAACTTGACCTTCACAGAACTCTCATTTAGGGATGAATTTAGTGGTGAAGGGGACATTTAAGGAGGAGATGATTGAGGAGAAGGTGATTTATTTATTGGAGATGGAGGTGGAGAAGGAGGTTCCTAGGGAGGAGAAAGATTTAGATGTATATGTAGGGGATATTTGGGAGGAGAAGTGGTTTGTTTCTTGGGAGTAGGATTTTTTTGAGAGGAGTTGGAGGCTTTTGAGGCAAAAAAGAGGGAAGGGACTTTACTCAATGTGGTCTCATCTTCCTAAATACTATTACAACATTTGAAAGTGAACTTAGATTTTTTCTTCTTCATCACCAAACTTTTAAAATATTTTATATATTATGTTCTAATTATTTCACATGTATCATTTTTTTAATATCTTCTCATGTAATTAGAAGTAAAGAAGTGAATATATCTTTCTTTTGCTTAGATAACCATTTAGTCTTTTTCTTATTCTTCTTTGGTTATTCCTGCATATTCTTTACTTTCTTTGATGTCTCATCTTTGTCCCTAATTTTCTTTGATAACTCAAGACTCTTTATTTTTTATTGATTATTTCATCCCTAATCCTAGCAATAAGAATATTCTACTAACCACAATTTAATTTTTATCCTAGTTAATTGAAATTCAGCCAAAAGCCGATCAATGGGAGGGGTTGGTCTATCAAATAATTTTTATCATCATAAAATGGATCCAACACTTTGACATCATCATCTAATTCATTTATAATGTTTGTAGTTACAAAAGATCTTGAGTCTATAACTCTAGCTCTATGGTAGTCACTTCTTTGTACTTCATTGTCATTGTCAAAGTTGTCTTATATGTGAACACTAATCTTGCTAGTTATTCCATAACCCTCTATGATCATATATTCTCCTTTTGAAAGGATGAAGTGTTATCATATTCATTTTTATATCTACATCTTTACAACTACATATGGTGGGCAAGTATAATCCCCAATTTCTAGAAGGAATTTAATACCCATTTTATGCTTTCTATATATGACAAATAGCTCCAGCAAGACCAATTTATCACCAATGTATCTTGGAATTTGGTATAGAGTGCTAGTGAATCCTTTGATTATAATATATGAGAAGGTATGGAATTATATGTGAACCAATTTCTCCACATGGTTCTAACTACTATTTCTTTAATTGATATTTTATTTTTGATTTCATTCTCTTAAATCTTAATAATGAGAAAGATCAAATCAGTTTTACCCTCCTAAATCACTTTTTTACTCATTTTAGGTTTCAACTATGGTTAGTACCCATAGGCCAAGTTTTACCTAGCTTCGACACACATAAACTTAACTCTCTCTAAATAAGGAATGATTATCCTTCTAGCTATTAAAAAAATAGGTAGGAGGTGATAAATAAGTTCTTTGATTAATCAAATTCCATTAACTGGCCATGTCATTTGTTGTTGATTGTGGTGCCCTAGTCTATATACTCTTTTCCATCTAGGATTTTTGTAGTGAAAAGGAACATCCACAAGTGGAAATCCTTTGCATTTTGATTTCCTAACACTTTTTAAAGTAATGTGATCAAGTTAATTATTTTATAAACTCACATTGGTGGAGTTTTTTAGTATTCTAGAGGGTGTGGAGCTCTCCTTCATTAGCCAACCCCTATTAAGTATGTGGAGTAATTACTTAATGTTTTCCTTATAGAATAGCTTGATAAAATCAATATTACCTTTTCATATTTCTCATGGGTGAAAATTATAAAACTTTATTCCATGTACTTTGGCATAAACTAGAGCACCCTCTAACATGTAGAGTTTTGAATTTCTCAAGTGTATTCTAATTATATAAAATTTTGATATCAAACTAGGGGATTTAATTGATATGGAGAAGGTGGCAACATAATGATTCCAAATTCAATAATTTTATTAACCCTCTCACTCATTTTCTTATTCTCCTTCATCCTTGTTTAAAATTTTTCCAAACTTGTGTGCTTGAGATCTATGTCTAAATTTTCATCACCTTCAAGATGAACTTTGTAGGAGAAATGAATCCCTTGTACCCATACTTCATTTTCAAGGGTGATATCATAAAATCTAAATTATTAATCTCTAGATATAAAATGGAGGGAAAATAAACTTAGTTAGTAGTTAAGCAAGTTTTTTGAGTTAGGATGCAATTTTGAAATTTCTTAGGAATTTGAAAAGTCTTAAGAGTTTTGTACTAATAGATTATTGGGGTTTGATTATAATTGTATATTTACAAGGATGCAAGTGGAGTCCAAATTTTTAAATATAGGGGTGATCCCACAATACTGGTTTACAATTTCTAGGAGATCCTGATTTTTGCTAAAATCACATATTTTTAGAAAATATAATGATTTAAGCCTTAAAAAGTTCTATTTAAAGGATTCCAATTGAAGAGGGTTTTATCAAACCACCTTAGATCAAAACCCCTTGGATAGAACCCCGCTAATTTTAAACCATACCTATAACATAGTCTCCTTTACACCTATCAAAATGCGGATAAAAAACCACTTTTGATTTATCTTTTGGGGGATAAAATGAATTCATTTAAAATTTATTTTTTGTAAATATGTAGTCCTTATTATAAGCTTCCCAAAAAGTATAATTTTAAATAAATTTAATTTTATTATTATATTTATTTTTTATTTCTTGTGAATATAGGTTTTTCACTGAAAACCAAGCTCTCTGTTCTACACATGTGGAAAAATAGTAGATTATAAAAAAAAAGAATTGAAAAATATCTATGCATTTATATTGATGTCCTTCATCCAACAAAAAAATATGAATTTTGATACATGCAAAAAAAATTTATATTGTATATAGTTTGCCTATGTCTAAATTGTAATTGGTTTGACTTTGAAACTTGATTAAGAAAAAAATATTCAATAAAACACTATGAAACCAAATGAAAGAGCTAGATATTGTTATTATAAATCTAAATTTGGAAAAATTGGAATTTGATCCTTCATGGAAAGAAATTTATGTTGTATACAGTGAGCATCACTCCTTAAAAATGATGTTTACTGAAAAAAAACTAGTTTTCGAAGGAGATGGAAAAAGAAGTACAATCTGATTCCAAAAATTTTGAAAAAAATATATTTAGAATCTACAGACAAAATGTCACAAATCGCTAGTTTGCATCATCTTCAAATTCCTAATGGTTTAGTTGTTATAGGTGCCTAAAAGTGAAGATTTAGTGAGAAAAAATAAGTTTAGTGTCTAGTTTGGCCAAAAATTGTAAACCAGTATTGTGGGATCGCCCATAGGTGAATTAGTTTTTTAGGATTCAAAATCAATTTCACAATTACAATATTACATTTGAGATCTAGAAGTTAAAAGGTGAATTACAAGTATGTAAATGGGTTCTAGTTAAAGGCTATAATTTCTACAAATATGCATGTGGGTTTTGAAATTCCAATAAATTGATATGTCATAGGATTTGAGAGTAGGAAGGTAGATGTGCATTGTAATTTCCAAAAAAGGTGAAGGTTAAGTCCAAAATTTTGAGTTATAAGACTACATGGTTTTGAGGATTGATTGCAACATGGCTAGTTTTAAAAATTCCAATATAGATCCTAAAATTGGCTAGGGTTAGAAGGAAAATATCTAACAGTTAAATCCATATTTGATCAATAAAACAGAGAAATAAAACACACATAAAATTATATAAAAAACAAGACAACACAAAGAATTTAACGTGGTTCACCCAATCCGAACTACATCCACAAAACCGCAACCATCAAATGATTTTATTATCTAGTGAAAAACATATTACAATCTTGCAAATAATTGCCTTTTTCTACATACTGTAACCCCCATCCCAACCCCTTATAACAAGCTTTTTAGAAGCTTCCAGAATTAGGGTTTTTACAAAGTCATTTTTTCTTTTTCGGTGATGACGCAAAAAAAATAGCATGATCAATCGATACATACCGAGTGTATAGTATAGCATGATCAATCACCACATACCAACAATCTCCCACCTGGAGACTAATCAAGCTCCACACCAACACAATCTCCCACTTCTAAGGAAACTTGCAACCATATAATGACAATTTCCACATAACCCATGATCTGAAATCAATGCAAATAAGTACTCAAAATCAAGATGCAAGAGAATAGACAACATACCCATGAAAGATGACACAAGATATACCCTGGGAAAACCCTCAAGAGGGAAAAACCCAACCTCCAAAAGTATCCACACTCCATGTATTATTCAACAATGAAAACCCATTACAATACATCTGTAGAGGCTCCATGAACACTTCTGAAGCACAAGCTATACATGCATTCCATGTGACCAAGCATGAATCCACACATCCCATGCCATGCTTCAAATCCTCACACATGCACGAGCTCAACCTGCTAACTTGCAATAAACTCTCCAACCCTAGACAACTACCCTTGCGGTTGCTTTTATAGAAACAAGCTCCCACAAAACCACCAAGTGGTATTACATAAACCATGTGCCCAAAACCATGAACTTACAATCATGTGACCCCACATTTAATGTTGGGTACTTTATTATATTTTATTATTCCCCAATATTAAATAATTACATTTTAGAATTAAGTCAGGCCAATGTTACATACAACATAAAGTGGCCCCAACATTATAGCTCCTAGTGATGCGTGTCCATCTAGGTACCCCTAGGTGCACCACACACATAATAATAAATAAAACATTATAAGCATTATGCAAGGTGTACAACACCTAATTCTAACAAAATTATGGTCACCGATTTTTTATATATGTGCTTGGCTTATTTAAAACCTTGGGAAATGAAACCCTATTAACTTTAAAAGTTGGTGATAAACCCTAGGTAAATTCTTATGTATTGTAAGTGAAAAATAAAACGTAAGGTTTATGTATACACCTAAAATCGG
>VDFB02047230.1:59217257-59270910 GCA_007258455.2 Sequoia sempervirens | reverse complement strand
CAAAATTATTAGGTTGTTAGGATGAAAATGAGTGAAAGAAACTTGTGTTTATACTTAATTATACAAGAATTCCCAAAATTACACTACAAGCTGACATTAGATCTAGGAGGATAAAATCCCACCAAAAATTTGAATTAATTTTGATTTTGGGCCACACGGGACTCATTCTCCCAAGGTGGTGAATGAGTCCCACCATGCCTAAATTTTGGGACCATTTTCAAAAATGCTTAAAAATGTATGAAACCAGGATCGAGACCAAAAAGTTTAGATGGGACTCATTTTCCCAAAGTGGCGAATGAGTCCCAGATCACTAAATATGGTCCATTCAAGCCTAAAACACCTAAATTATGATTAGATGATGATTTGTGCCAGGATTAACCTCTAAAAGATACATTAAATGGGGCTTGTGGATGCAAAATAGGCCCAATTAAAGCTTAAGAAATCCCAATTATTAATGACAACCCTAGAAAAGTGTGAAAGTGTGTTACAACACTTTATAACACTCCAAAAAAGGAACCAATAAGCTCATCTAGTTCACAAGGTCCCAAGACCTAATGTGAATATGTTAGACATATTACAACATTAAATCAAGGCCAAGTTAGGGGGACCTTTTTTCGTCATTACATCTATCCCCCACTTTAGTGAGAGGAGGAACTTTCTTCCAACTCACACTAAAGTAGACCAAACGTAACAATTCCAACTAGATAGAATGGTCATGATCAAGAGGGGTTCAAATGCACAAAATCCAGTAAGATAGGACAGCCATGATCAAGAGGGTTGTGCAAGCCCCCAAGACCAAGGTCCTATGGAAAACTAACATAGGAACAAAAGAACACACATAAAAATGATATAAAGAGAAACAAAAAGGAACAAGCATGCACTATCAAAGACACAAAGGAAATCAAACAACATGAAAAAGAAAAGGGGCGGATCAAGCTTCAACCATTTTTCCAATGCGATGTGGATCAAATCTATGTTGTTTTTTTGAAAAAAAAGCATACTCACTCTGAGGCAACAAAATTTCAAGTTGTCCATTGGGTGATAAGTCTAAGAAGGTGAGACACATACACTCATGGCTAGTATTATCTCACACACACATGCGAGTGGCTAAGGGAAAGTCATTCCCTCGTTCGGCTTCCTGTCAAACCATATCAAAGTTATACCTCCTGATAACTTTAATAAGGTGCCACGAAAAAATGATTTTCAAGCTTCATGAGGCAAGAAAAGCTTCGTATGCTTGGAACAAATGAACAAACAAGATGGATCCATAGGAATGCAATTTTTGTTATGGAAGGTGGCCATATAATCGATAATGCAAAATGTGAAATGTGAAGAACATTCAAAGGAGTCTTTCTTAGTTCATGCGAGGTCTTTAACTTAGGGAACATTGTACCTAATATCTCCAAGAGAGGACCAATCAAAGAATAGAAGATTTGCAACCTAGGGGATGCAGTGCATCGCATCAAGCCACTAAGAGGAATGTGATATGCTAAGAGAGATCACGCTCTTGAAGGACATCACACCCAATGTCATCCACAAATTGAAAAACACATCGTATAAAGTAATAAGACTACACTATGAACCATGAAGAGAAAAATGCAAAAGAATAATACCAATGTATGCCCCCACTTTAAATAATTTTCTAAACACCATACTATGGGAAATTAATTTAAAGTAGAAAATGATAAATGCAAATAGAAAAAGGAAGACATGAGAGCTAACATGAAAATCTCTATCCCAAGTAATATGTGTTCCAAGTAAAATTGTGTCATGTAAGAGAAAAATAATAGAGATGGGTTGCCCCCAAAATTAAAATCCAAACACACGAGGGATCTATGGATTTAGGGTCAATAAGTTCTTGCTACAATTTTTTAATAGAGCCTGAAACTATCATCATTCCCCAAATACACATAGAATTGGAAGAATGACACAAAGAGGGAAAAAACAAAGAAAAACCTTTCAGGTCAACATGGAAGAAACATGAATGTCTTGATGCCTTGCATCATCCCCAAATGGAAAACACAAGACAAAGGAAAAATAAAAATCAAAGGAAAGGCCTTTTGGATCAACATGGAAGAGACATGAATGTCTCGATGCCTTGTGCCATCCCCAAAAGGAAAACACAAGACAAAAAGATAAAGGGAATAAAGGAAAAAGATAAAGGATTTGTGACATAGAGAAGAATTAAGGTACAAATAGAGGAATGCCACAAAGAGAAAGAGAACATCAAAAAAAACATGGGGGATCACATTACACACATGCAATCACACAAAAGAAAAATAAAGGAAAATAAATTATGCAAATGACTAGTACGGAAAATGTGAGTCAACCTAAAGCAAGTCATATGCATCCCAATCATGTTCATTGTATACCCAAGGCGGGCAACTAGCCAAAGGTACAAGAGCAAGTGCCAAACTAGGGAAAGCACCAGGTTCAACACTCTTCTTAGGAGAACTAATGTTTAAGCTCATAGAAGAGGAAAATAGTGTATTCAATTCATTATGCACCTCTTTTTCAATTTTAGCAACCTCGTCATCATCATCTAAATTAATCACAATAAGAGGTCAAATGAGAATGTCCAAGGAAGGGTTTAACTCTTATTGTGGTTGTTATATTTGATTGTTTTGTTTTAGGGCGGGAGTAGAGTCATTATGCATTGCTTTAGTCAATTTTGTATTTTTATTTTCTTTGTTTAATTCTTCATGTAACTTGTAAGCAAGGGCATGACATCTACGCCTATGCTCTCTAGCACCTCTATTTCTTTTAGTTTTTTTTTCAAGTTTTGTTTGTGTAGGATCGGGTTGATCAACTATAGGTTTCTTTTCTTCCCCATGGGGAGGAACAAAAGGAACCATGGGAGGTTTTTCAACCACTTTCTCTTTGACTTGGTAAACTTGCTTTATTCTAGGTGTGACAGGATTAGTTTCGTTATCTTGTGGTCTTTTGTAGGAGGTAGGTGAAGGTTTTGTCTTAGGTTGGTCTTGGTTGTTTGGAATTTCTTTACGTTCAAGCATGGTTTCGTCTAGGATGGTAGGCTTAGTGGTGGGTGGGGACATGTTTTAGAGGGATAATTATGCTATATTCTTCACTTTGAAATTTTGATAAGACAAGAAAAAGAAGTCTTGTCACCATTTTATAGGCTCTAAAGGCTCATGTAAAATAAATCTAAGGAAAAGTTACCTTTCGAGGACAAAGGGTTAAAGCCAATATGATGGACGGTGAAAACTTCATTATCAAATGGAAACTTTCAGCATTTATACACAACCAAAGGGACAACATTCATGGAGCAAAGCCATGGATAGCCTAGCTTCACATGAAATTGGTTTGACTACAGGATGATGGAGAATGAGATATCTAATGTTTTTTATCCTATTTGTAAAGGAAGAGTGATCGATCCCATCGTAGGGAAAGTGGAACCATTATGTGTCTTGATCCATTCTTTCGGTTTACCAAATATGTCTTGATAGAGATCATGTAAAAGTAAGAATTCATTGGTGATCACATTCTCTCCACGGGAAGGATCTATTAATATCCCATTAGTGGGCTTGTCATAGATACGGTCGGCTATGTAAAGAGGACCATCAAGTGCATGTTTAAGTATATCTTTAGAGGTGAAATCAATTTCAAGTGGATTTTTAGTTTGTCCCTTATGAGGAATAACATCTATCACTCCTACCATGTCGTCCATAGGATCATTATCTATAGGATCATGTTGAATAGAATCATTGCTATCATCATCTGTATCAACATTCATCATATCATTCTTTGTAGTTTCACTAGTTTTGAAAAATTAAATGCTATGATTATGCATAGGGTTGGTAAATATTTGTAAATTTTGGTTAGGAGGGGCAACGGACTTATTTCCTTGATCTCTAACACCTCCAACGGAAAGATGACCGGAATCAATGAGGTCTTTCACAAGATGTTTAAGATGCTTACAATGTTCTGTGTCATGTCCATTTTTTTGGTGATAATGGCAATAAGAGTTTATTCTATAGGTTGTGGGTAATGGTTTACTAGGATCGGGTATTTTAACGGGAGGTAAGGTAATCTTCTTTTGTTCTATGAGTTGTGTCATTGTGTTATGAAGGGTGTCAGGTAAGGGAGTGAACTGTCTTTTCAGGTCACCATAGCTAAAGGGTGTCATGGCTTTAACAACAGCTACTTGGTTATTGACATTCTAAGTTGTTTGTTAATAGGGATTAAACTGAAGGAAACTTTTTTCTATTTTCTAAAAGGTTTGGAATTGTTTTGGTTTGTGGGCTCATATTTCTCAGTTCGGTTAGAAGTGGAATTTATATCTCGACTACTAACCAAATTTTGATAATCACAGAGGACAGTACATAAGTGCGTGAAGGATGATAATTTCATCATGGTTAGCTTATCTTGAATCTTGCTTTGCAAATTTTCTATAAACATCTTTTAAAGGAGAGGGTCAGGAATCTTATCATCGATTTGGGAATAAAGCAATTTGTAGCATGAGATAAAGTCAATTATCTTTTCTTCTTCTTTTTGCTTGCATCTCATCAACTTTTCCAAGGTCATCTTAGGAGTCATATGCACTTGGAAATGGTTAAAAAATGTGTCAACAAGTCCATTGAATGAAGGAATTGAGTTGTTTGGTAACAAAGAGAACCATTCCAAGTCAGTATCTTTCAAGGACCTAGGGAAAATCTTAGCCAAGAGTTTGTCATCAAGGACAAATTCACTACATAAGGTAGTATAATCATTAACATGGTTAGAAGGATCCCACTTTCCTCTGTATTTCTCAAATCTAGGCACCTCTACACCTTGTTGCATCGGTGTTCACAATATCTACAAGGAAAATGGACTACTTTTGACATAATATGTAGGTGGGCCATTTTGATTTCGGTTGATGGTGGAAATCTATTTTTGAAGGGATGAAATGGTCATTTCTCGTGTTATGAGATGGAAGTGAAAAAGGTGAGGGGATGTATGTGTTCGAGTGACAAGTGAATGGAATGCTTATAGGTGGTAAAGTGGTAGGAGAAATTACATGTGATGTCACAAAGGAACTAGGGATGCTAGAGGAAATACCTAAGAAAGGAATCACATTACTAGTTGGTTACATTGTTGTTGTGACTTGAGGGTTTGTATAGGTAGGTATTGAGGCAATTGTTGTGAGAGGAGGAATTTGAGTTCCTCCTTGGCTTGTGAAATTGCTTGTAGGTAAAGGACAACTAGTGGTTGAGATAAGATGTTTTCCAAAGATTTGAACTATGTTTTTCACAAGTTCAAGTTCATCTTAACTTTCAAGCATGCAATGAATGTTGACTATATTAGGGATGGCAGTAGTTGAAATGTTATCATTTTGCACTTGATGTTGTAAGTTTGCTAGGTCTTCATCGATTTGGATTATGTTTTCTTGTGGGATTGTGTCGTATAAAACTAGCCCCTTATCATTTTCATGGCCTTTTAGGTCTTGTTTCAAGATGCTTGGTCCATTTTGCTTTGATTTTATATAGTAATGTGGCTTGAACATGCATATTTATGTACTAAAATTCAAATAATGACGTCTTGTGAAGGTGTTGTGAAGTGTTGTAAAACATTTCTACACTCTTCTAGACTCTATTCATTGCAATTTATCTAAAAATCACCTTTTCATCACTAATCAAGTCCTATTTTGAAGTGTTGTAAAGTCTTGTAACCAGATTTCATGCTTTTCTAGGCACAATTTCACTATTTAAACCTTTCTTATGCTTTATTTGACCCTTTTATGCCCTTATAAGCTTTAATTAAGTGAATTTTTTAATGTAATCCTAACAAACAACATTAAATGTAAGATAATTTTTGACACCCATTTGCCATGGGTGGCGAATGAGTCCCCCTTGGCTCCAAATTCAAAATATTTTAAATTTCCTTTCGGGTTTTTATTCAAAATCACTTGATGTCAACCTATGATGAGGTATTAATGGGTTACTAAGGCACAAGTGTGTATAAATAAGTGATTTTCACCTCATTTTACATCTCCTACAATTACACATCACATCCAAGCAATATTTTCATTCACTCAAGCATTCAAGCACTTTACAACATCAAATCAAGAATTCATCAAGCATTGTGGAGCATCCATTGATACAACTTCAAATTTTCATCAACAAGAGTTTGGTAAGTTGATAGCATTTGCATGTTATTTGTTTATCATTCTCTTTAATTTCATTATTTTATTAAGGGTTTGATTACCAAAGTGGGGTTTGAACAAGGAAAACCCCTATTTTCTAAACCTCAACCATTTTTTCCCTATTGCATGTGTGTTTGCAGACCTAGGTATGCAGATTTAACAAGCATTTAGGTGATTGAAGATTGGTCAACAAGTCAACTAGGTGCTTCAAGTTAAATCTATCATATTTCAAGCTTGGAGAAGGTTTTTTGTCCGTTTCTTGCAGAATTGACTTCAGCAACCCAACAAGCAGACATTTCCAGATCTGGTGTTGCAAAGTTGTCTCTTGATTTCTCAAAATTTTGGGAGAGGACTTATTCACCACTAGTGGTGAATGAGTCCCACCTTAATACTAAAAAATATAGATTTTTTCAGATTCTGGATCCTGACAGTCAGAAACTTGCTTTCGACAGTTTTTCACTAGTAGGAGGACTAATTCACCACCCTGGGCGAATGAGTCCCACTGTTGATTTTCAGTAATTTCATACAACATTCAGACCATTCCAGATTCCTCAAATCTTTCCCAGATGCACTCTGATTCAACCTTTCTCTTTATGTTTTGCATTTTATTCATTCTTAGTTCATTGTTTGCATATCATAGTGTGTTTTCCAACATAGTTTAAATCTTAGTTTTGCATTCATAATCATTCATATAGATCACTTGCATTTATTTCACTTCATTTAGCTTAGATAACATTGTACATAACATAATTTGAATGAAGCCCTCAACATTTTTGGCCCTGCCTCTCTCCTTTTAGGTGAAAAACCCTAGAAGAGCTAGAGAAGTGTATTGGTGCCAAAAATTTACGGTTCATTTTGGTGAACCTGCATTTTGAACACTTTTCATTTCTATTTTCATTCACATATGCATCCTAGATTACATTTGTGTCAACATCCAATTAGCATATTGTTTTGTTCTTGCATTCTAGGACTACTCATATTGCATTAGTGAAAGCTTTGTTTAGATTTCATTTTTGCATTGCATATCATTGAAAAAACTAAAAAAAAATCATTTTGTATCCTTAATTGCATTCTAAACAGCATTAGAATTATTTTAAAATTTCTAAAAAACATAAAAAAATATCATACTAGGACTCATTCGCCACCCTAGGCGAATCAGTCCCTCTGCACTTTTTACACAACATTTTCAGACATTTTCTGGGTATTTCCTGCATTATAGTTTTCTACAGTTACTTTCTATTTTTCTTTCTAGATTCTCTATTTTCAGCTATTCCTTGCATTTTAGTTTACTTCCATCATGGCATTTTCTTTTAATAAGTTTTGGAATTCATTAAAATCCTTGGTAGACATGTCCAATTGTGCCTTTGGTTGTGATCCTAATGACCTTAAGGTTCCTCATGCTCCTTCAACTCCTCATGATTTCCCTCCTCGTGATGTAGATATCATTGGAGAAGACAATGATAGCATGAACAAGTTCTTAAATGAATGCCTTGACAACCTTGAAGCCAATGCAACCTTCTATCCATCCATGAAGTCACAATATCTCCCTATTGTTGCACCTCTTGATCACTTTGCATACTTGCATCATGAAATCAATGAAGGACCTAAGGTTCCTCCCTCAAGTGGACCTAGTTCCTCTAAACAAAACTCACAACCATTTTACGATCACAAAGTCACAAACACATCCATAAACCTTGAAGAAACATATGGAAAAGGTTTTACTATCCTCAGTAAACAAGGTTGTGACACAAAACATGAACATGGCATTCATCAACTTCTTGAACAACAACCAACTAATACACACACAACGGGATTAGGATATCAAGATCCTTCTCATCCTAATAGACCTCCTTTTCAACGTAGGAGACTTAGGGATGCTGGTATAGTGATCTTGGATGCTCCTCTTGACTTGAACATTCTCCTTCCACATGAACAACCATTACCCCCTTCTATTGACAAGGATGCTACGATTCCCATGGGTCCTCTTCCTCCTTCTATTCATGAACAAGGATAATCTAGCAAGCAAAAGGAGACTTCAACTACTCTTAAACAAAGGCCTTATACTTTTACCACCTATGAATAGGTTGGTTATTTTTCCTAAAGATTCTTACATACCATTTTTCAAATTATATCATCACATTCTTGGTCATCAAGCAGAAGAATGTCAAACATTGAAGGACATAATGGATAAGTATCACTTCACTGATACCGATTGTTTCCCCATCATACCTTAAAGCAACCAAATCCCATCATCGTGCCATAGTTGTAGAATTCTTTATTCTCACTATCGCCTAATCCTTTTCCATCACTCACCTTGGCTCATTCTTTCCGTTACACTTTGTGGGGACAATAAATTGTTAGCCTTGTCCTTGTAATGCATTTGTCTTTGTCTCTTAACTATGTTATTCCTTTTCTACTTAGTCACTTAAGATTGAGAAACTAATAACTTAGTTAATGGTTGACTTACATTCGCATTACTTGCTTCTTTTTTCCTTCATGTATGTATCGTGTTCCCCCGTATCATGTGTTCAATGTTTTCCCTCTCATCACACACTTCTACTATTTGTATCTCTATTCTTCTATATGTTGTGCATATTCACTTTTTCTCTTTTTGTTTTATGTTCTCATTTTGGGGATGATGCAAAGCGTAGAGATGCCCTATGTCTCTTCCATGTTCACCAAAAAGGTCCTTGTCATTTTCTCTTTTCATTTTGTGTTCTCCTTTTGGGGATGATGCAAAGCGTAGAGATGCCCTATGTCTCTTCCTTGTTGACCCAAAAGGTCCTTTTACTTTTTCTCTTTTTTTTTTGAGTTCTCCTTTTGGGGATCACACAAGGCATTGAGACCGAAATGTCTCCTTCATGTTGACCCAAAATCTTTTCCTTTTCTTTTGCCTTTTCGTTTTCTTTTCGCTTGTGTTTTCCTTTTGGGGATGATGCAAAGCATTAAGACCACAATGTCTCTTCCATGTTAACCCATAACGAACTTTATTTTTCTTTTTTTTTCGCTCTCTTTGTGTCATTCTTCCAGTTCTATGTGCTTTGGGGAATGATGACAGTTATGAACTATTTAATAAATGCATTGCAGCAACAAACATACTAACCCCAAAACCATAAATACCTTATGTGTTTGGTGTGTTCTTTTTTGGGGGGCAACTCCCTTTCTTTTTTTTTCTTTTTTGTTGACATGATGTAGCCTAACTTCAAAACATATGACTTGGCATAGGGTTTTCTAAGTTGGCTCTCATGTCTTGTTTTCCTTTTGCATTTTCTTTCCTTTGCTACTTTAACGTAATTGATCATAGGACAATGTGTAGAAATTCCTTTAAAGTGGGGGGCATAAATTCCCATTAATTCATTTACATTCTTGGTTCCTAGTGTAGCCTTCACGTACATACGATGTGTTTGTCACTTTGTGGATGAAATTGGGTGTGATGTACTTCATAAGTGTGATCTATCTTAGCATATTGCATTCCTCTTGGTGGCCTGATGTGATGCACTACATCCCCTAAGTTGTGAATATACTATTCTTTGATTGGTCCTCTCTTGGAGACATTAGACATAATGTTCCCTAAGTGACTGACCTTGCATGAACTTAACAAGACTCCTTTAAACATCTTTTACATTTTTTTACATTTTTGCATTTTACATTTTTCATTTTTTCCACCTTGCATAATGCAACTTGCATGCCTGTGGTACCTTCATTTTTGTTCATGATTTCTAAGCATACGAATCTTTACTTGTCTCATGAAGCACAAACCGAAATTTTTCCTTGTGACACCTTGTTAAAGTTATTAGGAGGTATAACTTTGATATGGTTGAGTGGGAAGCCCATCTAGTGGCATGAATTTTCCTCATAACCACCTTTGTGTTTGTGAGTGCATACCAACTAGCATATGTATCTCCTCCCTTGGGCTTTCTCACCCCGCGGACAATCAAAATTTTCATGGCCCCAGAGTGAGTATACTTGGGCCTTCTCACCTGATGGACCGTCATGAGTTCTGTCACCCCAGAGTGAGTATACATTCTCAATCAGCCTAGATCTAATCCACAACTAGTTGGACAGACGATCGAAGCTTCATCTGATTCTCTCATTTCAACACTTGTAAGTTCCTTTGTTCTTATGCTTAGTTTTCCATGGGATCTTCATCCTGGGGGCTTGATCATCCCTCTTGATCATTCTTATTCCATCTTGCTAACGTAAGTGCATTTGAACCCTCTTCTTGATGTTCATGACTACTTTAGTGTGAGTTTGAAACAAGTTCATCCTCTCACTAAATTGGGGGCTAAATGTGTCACAGAAAAATGGCCCCTTGTCATTTCCATGGCCTTTTAGGTCTTGTTTCATCATGTTTGGTCTATTTTGCTTTGATTTTATATTGTAATGTGGCTTGAACATGCATATTTATGTACTAAAATTCTATCGTTCAAGGACATTATCATTCCTTATTTCAAATTGCATCATATTACTTGAAGGTAAAGAGTTGTTGAGGGTATGGTCCATACCTAGTGTACTAGTGTCAATACTAGGAGTGAAAGAGCTAGATAACCCAAGATCCACAATGATTGTGCTATAGCGGGATGACATGAGTCTTGAACTTCATCTCACTATAGTATTAGCAATAGGACACCAAATACTCATACAAGGGCTAATAAATGCAAGATGAATGCAAATGCAATATAAATTAAGAACAATGAAATGCTTAACTGAAATTTTGGAAACTAAAATAGAAAGGTATAAACAACAAACAAAAATGCCAAAACAAAACTTTAAATGCTAGAAAATGCAGTGCAAAATGTGTAGAGGGACTGATTCACCCAGGGTGGCAAAAAAGTCCAAGTAGGGATTTTTTCCAAAAATTTTAGAATTTTTAAATTGATTTTTATGATTTCTATGTTGTATAATCTAGATCCTAAGTGTAATGCAAATTTTATATGAATTTTGATGAAATGAGATGAAAAAATGAAAGTTATATGAAATTTCACTAATGCAAAATTAGAAACCCTAGAATGCAAATTAACTAATCCAAATTCTAATGCAAGCCAAATATAGGATGATGATGCACTCCAAATCAAAATTTTAATGTTCTAAATGCAGGTTCACCAAAATGAAATGCCGAAAAAGTGGTATAGTGCTATCATATGGTTTTAGGACATAGAGCACACCCACTTCTCCAATTTCATTCAAGGATAACCCATGAGATCTCAATGCAAAGGAGAAAGAGATCTTGCAAGAGGGTTGTCCTAGGGGTTGAATGCAAACTAAAAAGGGGTTCACCACTAATTAAAAACTTGGAAAGATAAATGAAATGCAAGATGCATGTTCACTAAACCATAATTTAATGCAAACCTTCACTAAATGACCTAGAAATGCAAATGAAACAACACAGAAAACTATAAAACAGAATATGTGAACCTAGAAGTCTAGAAATGGCTAGATGGAGGTTTGAAACACTAGAAAATCTACCCTAAATTCTGAGTGGGACTCATTCTCCAATCTAGGCAAATAATTCCATGTTCTAGTGTGTCGTAGAAAAAAGGACCCTTTGCTTGACATGGGATTAATTCATGATAAAATGGACTTGATGAGGTCTTAATCTAGTGTTGTGAGGCATGTTATGTGTCCACACTAGGTCTTGTACCCTTGCAAATCAAATAACATGCTTTTAATGACGTCTTGTAAAGGTGTTGTAAAGTCTTGTAAAGAACTTTCATGCTTTTCTAGACTTAATTAACCTATTTCTCCCTAATTCAACATTATAAAATTTGTTTAATAACATTATTACATCAATCTAGAAGGTTCTTGAATTAAATTTAATGATAAACTAGTGTTGTAATGTGTCTTGCACATTCACATCGGTTCTTGTGCATTCCTAGGCTATGTGGACCTCATTTTAGTGTTGTAAAGTGTATTTAATCACACTTTCAAACTGATTTTTGTGTCCTAGTCCATATTTAACATTTAAATCATCATTAATAGGCCCCTATTAACCCATATTGCACATCCTAAGGTTCAAATTGATCAAATACCCAATAAGGTTGCATTTTAGACCTTATTTCCTTGTTCCTTAGCATCTGAGCTATCAAAATAGCCCCTGTGAGACCCATTAACCATGCATGGAGAATCAGTCCCATCTAGGTGGGACCCATTTTCAATGTGTGGCGAATGAGTCCCATTTGGCCCCATTTTGACCTTTGAGCGGGAAAAAAGTAAAATTTGAGTTTAATTTTGCTTCATGTTGGCCTATGATGAGGTAGTAACGGGTAAAATAGCTGAATTTACTATAAAATCACATCTCTAAACTAATTTTTACATCCATGAACTTAATTCACACCCATTCTTCATTATTTATCCATCAATCTTTCATCTCAAGTCAAGCATCTTAGGGTTTTTACATTGCAATTCATCAAGTAAGCTTCTAAGGACATTCAAGGGCTGAATCTTCTTCCATTGTTGTAGACTTTCAAGATCAAATCATCATAACAAGGTAATCAACTCCATTGTTGCATGTTTCATAACTTTATTTCATCATTTTGTTTAATTACCTAAAATGGGTTTGACCAAGGCAAACCCCTATATCCTAACCTTCATCACTTTTTCCCCTTTGCATGTTTTTGTGTTTGTGCATGTAGATTTATCAAGTGGAAAGGTGAGGAAAGGTGTACATATCTCATCAAAGTCATTCAAGGTGTTTCAAGCCCGATTTCAAACTTGGAGAGAGTCTACGGGTTGAGTTTTGCAGATTCAAATCTGGGGAATCCTCAAAAAAAAAATTATAGATCATAATCCATAGAATCCTTTCCAGAATTCTTTATTTTCTAAAAGAGGACTCATTCACCATTGATGGCGAATTAGTCCCATTTCTAGGCTTGAACAGTGATTTCTATAGATTTGGATACCCAATTCCCCAAAACCGGTTCCAACACTTTCTAGCAAAAATGAGACTCATTCACCCAAGATGGTGAATCAGTCCCAGTGATCATTCTTGATGTCTTCTACAAGTGTTCAGAGCCTCCTTCTATCCTCTTTCAGCTTCCAATTTCATATCTTCAATTGGGTTATTTTTTGTTACAGTTTGTTTACATTTCTAGTCAAATAGTTTGAATACACATTGTGTTTTCCAAAAATTTTGCATTAGGTTAGAATACAGTCCTTAATCTACATTTTCATTAATTTTTCAGCATTTAAACACATCCACACACACACTTCATATCCCTCTTTCCATTTCCGCTAATGAGAACATAAGCATTTTTGGCCCACCTTTCTCCTTCTAGGTGAAAAACCCTAGGAGTGATAGAAAGCAAGTAGGTGCCAAAAATCTATGTTTCATTTTGGTGAACCTACTGTTTGAATCCCCTCCTTTCTAATTTTTGAGTCCATTAATCATTCTAGAGTTGCTTGCATTGCATTTTGCATTAGGTAGCTTGCATTCTAGAGTTTCATTTTTGCACATGAGTAAAAGTGCATAATAGGTTGCATTTTTGCATCTTTCTTCATTGAATAGTTCTAAAATTCTACATTTTCACTTAGGTCTACATCATAGCACTCATAAAGCATCAAACTCAGTCACAATTTTTTGAAAATTCTGAAAAAAGTCCATACTGGGACTCATTCACCACCCTGGGCGAATCAATCCCTTCTAACCCCTGAAACAGCATTTTACATAACTCAAAAATTTGTTTTTAGGCTTCTATTTGGTTCCTTCACTTGTATATATCAGTCACTTTCATTTTTGTAGCATGCATTTCATGATAGTTCGCATAAAATAGCTCATTTCATGCATTGTTCAAATTCAAATTTTTCATTTGCAACATTTCATTTTCAGATTATTGCATAGTGTAATCAAAAAATTACTTTGTTTGAAGTATGAACATTTGTATTTCCTTCTATGTCTTTATATTGCATCATTAGAATTAGACATTATTTACATTCATGGCACTTAGACTTTTGCAATATTCATTTTCTTCATTAGTTCCTAGCATATTTAGATCAACTTCATTACACAATGAAAACAAAAAAATGCAAGCATCAAAAGAACCAATTAGCACTGTGAGCAATATTTTTTCTTGGCTATCCAAATTAACACAACAAACTATTAGTCAACTTAGCCAAAAACAATAATCAAACTCCTTATGAAGTTCTTAATCACATCAAGACAAGGAAACATGATAAAAAGCATTACAAAGAAATTATAAACATGTAAACCTATCTAAAATGGATTAAACCTTCACTTCATAAGTGGATTGGTGCTTCTTTGATGTGGAAAGAAGCCCTTTCCCAAGTTCTCAGTTTAAGAGAATGACCTTGCATAAAGATGTGGATGAAAATTGTGGAGGATTTGATTAAGAATGAAGCCTCTATTTTATATATTTTCAAATGCTAAGAGTGTTGAAAAGGGACCAATGTGGGACTAAAATCAAGCCAATGAAAAGAGTCCACTTGTCAACTTGTGAGTGGTTGATGCATGTGCAAGATTTGGGAAATGTGCCCAAGAGGGGGAAATTCAAATTTGAATTTGTGATATAAATTTTGAGTTTGACTTGTGCAAAGGGGACATGTAAGAGACATGTAAGACCTATTAAATGCCTTGTTGGATGTACCTTTCAACTTGCTTTTGAATTCAAATTTGAGGGAAGATGCCATGTTGAGTGAAAATGCTGATTTTAATAAATCAATAAATGGATTTATTTGTGCAAGTGGGAATATCTAGAGGATGTGATGGGTAGTTAGGTTAGTTTAATCAAGATTAGATTAGCTTAATGATGATTAGGTGATTTTGACCAATTTGACTCAAATATTTGGATTTATTTAAATCAAAGAGGGATGGAATATGCACTTGGAGATTTAATTAAATAAAGTTTGATTTATTTAATTAAAGGATGATGTGAGACAAGATGATATATTTAATAGTCCTGATTTACTTGGTGAACGGATGAGCTTGATTAATTTAATGAGCGGATGCATAATGTTAATTTTGATTTTACATTTTTCCTCTTTGAGGCAATGCACTTTTTGCTGGTTTAAAGAATAAACTTTCCGCGATAAAAAATTTCTGATTTTTCTGGATGTCCCAACGGAAAGAAGTACACTAGTACATTGCCCCCTCGAGAGATCAGAAGATTCGATTTGAGGGTCGATCTCACGATAAAGAGGTTCAAAATGGATGTATGGATGATGATGCAAATGAGATGTTTTTAAGATGCTTAGAATAACAAATCTATATTATCCTAAACAACTTAAATGATGATGATGATGGATGAGATGGATGATGTGATATGCTGTGATTATGCAATGGATGATTTATGCGATGCTTAGGACTAACGGATCTATATTATGATGATGATGCAAATGCAATGCATGTGAAATGATCGATGTTTCCTATTATGTATGATATGAATGATATGTGGTATATCGACAGCTTGTGGATGCAAGATGATGGATGGATGCATTGGTGATGATGAGGTTAGTGAAATGAGATGATGACAAGAGGATCCCACAAGTCCATGATCCGACGAGACTTTATTAGAGATGATGATGATGATAGATGATGATTTTCTTATCAAGGATTGGGATTTTAAAAGGGATACTTACCTTATGTTTGATTACACATGTAGATACGATGCATCAAGGTATAAAGAACCGTGGATGATGCTGTACCTAGTGCGATGGAATTTGACTCAACAATAGATAGGAGTATTCTTGTTCACACTTGACATATGGAAACTTGCCAGTGTACCTAACAAAGCAAGTATTTGCCAAGTTATTTTAAACTCCAACAAGCAACACTAGAAAAAAGATAATGATCGTTGCTCCATTCCTATCTCTCTAAATCCTTCGTTCAATATCATCGAGAGGTCCTTGGAATGAGCTTCAATAAGATAAATCAAAAGAAAAGATCAAGTATGCAAACAAGCCAATGTTCTTCATATCTCTAGCCAAAGGGATTTGTTTTGACAGGATAAGAATCCAAGGTGATATCCAAAATGATGCCCATTGTCAGAACGATATATCCTAGGACATGCATTGTATAGGATGATGATGGTTGATAAGTTGATTGATAGGTTGTTGATATAAGGTTGATTGTCATGTTTGCAATTGATCAAGAGTTTGATTTTACGCTTAACTACTGTTGTTTGATTTTGATTTTACATTTGAAGTTTGCTTTTTTGCCGATTGTTGTGATTGTTTCTGTTGTTTTCCCAAAGGATGAAGGTGACGAATAGTTTATTATGGATGATTGATTATTGCAAGTGAAAGTTTAAAATGGGATGGATGGATTTTTTCAAATATTTGGATGTTTTGACATTTTGAAATGTTTTGAGGCTATTTTTGGTGTTTTCGAGATTTTTTACAAAAATTCGGATTTTGATTTTTGAATGTTTTTGATTTTGATGTTTTTCAATGTTTTGGATTTTGTGTTTTTGAATGTTTTTGGATTTTGATGTCTCGGGCTGATCAAAGATGAGCCTTGCTTATGTTTAAGCCTCAGAGACGACATAGTTCGATTCCATGTTTTGATATTTTTCTGACTTTTGAGTGTTTTTGGATTTTTGATGTTTTGATGTTTTTGATTTTTTGATTTTCTAATGTTTTTGGATTTTTCGCATGATTTTGACAATTTGGAAATGGATACGTGTGATGATATCAGTTCTCTGTTTGGGATTTTGTTGAAAACCAAGCTAAGGTTGATCAATCAGGTCGATGGATTAATGATGATAACATTATTGAGGATACACAATAATGCAAGGATTGATTGATCAAGAATGATGACAATAACATTGTTGAGGATGCACAACAATGCAAGGATTGATTGATCAGAATTGATGATGATAACATTGTTGAGGATGCACAACAATGCAAGGATAGTGTTAAGCAACACAATGATCGGGAAGGATATCCCAAGATGATGATGGATTGATGATGATGATTTGATTGGATTTGATTGATTAGGATTGTTGAAGCTTAGTTTGGAACAAAATATGTTCTGGATGATTTGATGTGACGTTGAAGGATGCGTTAGATGTGACTAATATTGATTGTTCAGATTGATGTTCGATGAATGATGAAGATTGATATGGATGTTTGTTCGTCAAAATATGCCATGGGCTAGTGATTTGGATTTTTTCTCACAAGTGTTTTGACCAATTTGATTTCACGTTTTCCAATGTTCAGATCACCACATAAGTTGGAGGATATGAATCAAGATTTATTCTCGAAGCAAGATGTAAATATTTGCCCCCAATGTCTAGCAATGTATGGAATGTGATGGGTGGATCCTTGGATAGGTGTATGGATGGATGGATATGGATAAGCATGCAAGGGATGCCAAGGATTATCCTATGATAAGATAAGGTGTTCAGATAACGAATGCTCATTTGGATAATGCTTCATGGCTCAGATAATGCTAGGTAGGACGGGATCAATGAAAATGACCTATGTCAAGATTTTTACCGTAAGCAAGTGTAAAGTGTGCCCCAAAATTTCATCAAGATCAAGATAACTTGGATGATGGATGTAAATATATGCACATGGATGAAAATGGATTGGATAACTGGTTCATGGATGACTGGATTTATTATGGCTAAGATGGATGGAATGCTTGATTTATTACGGATGGGATGAGATGCTTTCACCTGAAGTGGCACACATAGATGCTCGATTCTACACATGACACCTATTTTCCAGGTTTTCATCATGGTCTTGCCCAAAGCGCCGCCCATGTGGTTTTTACTAGAGGACGATTTTTTTCTTTACTGTTTTCAATCCTTTTTCTGATTTTTTTGGATTTTTTTCTTTTTTGATTTTATTTTTATTTTTCTGAAAGATTTAAAGCTCATGTTGAACCACCTGGTGGTGTTGATGTAGATGCTCCTATCATAATGTGCCATTGATATCCTGTTTAAAGGAGCTGCTTTGCTAAGATACGTGCACTTGAATGCAACTTTTGGGATTCTTGATCTACTTTATTGATACCAGGGTTAACTCTGTCTTTGTGTACACATCGCAATAGAGTGCCTTTGAAATCATTATGATGAAGGGTCATTTCCATTCAATGTGAGAATTGGATATCATGTGTGGAGGCGTGGATGGAGTGTGTTTAAGGATAAGAGGTGGATTGGTTGACAATTTGGAACCTTTGACTCTCCAAACTTGGGAAGATGAGCAATGATGGGTGGATACGGAAGTGTGTGTGGAATTAGGACCAACTGCTTGATACACTTTGTACATCGCTTGAAAAGCCTGCTTTTGGTTTTTTGGATATCTTTGATGGATACTTTTCCCTTTTTTATGTTTTCCCATAGTTTCTTTGACTAATGGAGTTTGATAGGGATGATCTTTCTTTGTATTTTTTGGTATCCAATTTTATTTGACTTGTCCATTGTGCTTCTCAGCTTCTCTTTCCTTGATAATGTTCTTTGTACTTTGATTCAAATCTTTCTTTTGACGTTGGTCCCAATTTGTGGATTGGGTGATAGGTGGATGAAGATTCATGACATGGATGGTTGTAGTATTGGCAATGGTTTCACCATAAAGATTCTTCATGCTCCCTATGTTGACGTTTGCTTGAGACAAAGTTTCCCCCAGTATGGTGGTAGTAGTACCTTCATGCTTTGATTCTGCTTGTTCTGAGATGTCCTGTTTAGAATGCATTCTCTGATAAATGACCACCGTAGGTGATTTTATTTCGATTTGTTGCTCTGCTAACTCTGAATTATATTGTTCTGTCTGACCTACTTCCTTAAGTGGATAATGTTGGATATCTTCATACATGATGTCTTCAGTCTGAATTTTGGATATATCCGATCTTGGTGTTGATAACTCAGTTTGACTGTAGGAATCAATAATCTGCTCTTTTTGTGTAAAAATATCAGGAGTAAAGGAATTTTGTTCTGAATGAAGATCATCTACGTGTCCATCTGTAGAAAGCATCTCATGGATAGATGGAGGAGTATGTTCTACATGGATATGATCATCTTGCATAGATAGGAGAGTGTCCATTAGATTATTGTAGTATCTTGAAGATACAAATTCTTGATCTTGAATGATTTTGAGGTTGCTTTCGACATGTTTTGGATCAAGTTCTTGACATGGATCAACTTCAAAGGATGGATTGCTCACAAAGGGTTCCTGGATGTCATCATTAGACATGGTAAGTGGTTCAATATCCTCAAGTGTCGAGTTCAGGGTTCCTTCAATATCTATAACCATGAGGTCGAAGGATGTCAATATGTCTTGGAAAGGACCATTGCTAGACCTTGGTGAAAGATTTTGATCATGCTTTGGAATAAATTCTTGAAATATGTCCTCTAACTCATAAGGTGATGTAGAGACATTTTCAACATGATCATAGGTGAACGGATTGTGCATTATGTCAATAGGATCAAATAATCCTAATACTCCTTGAAATAGATCACTAAAAAGTGGCTCTTGATGTATGGTGAGTGGATCATCAAATGGGGTGGAAACATCTTCAAGGTGCTCATCAGTGGAGAGATTTTGATCATTGTTTTCAACAATTGTGGTGGAGGGATTTCCAATGTCTTTAACCATAGGGTCAAATGATGTTGACATTTCTTGAATTGGATCATTGTTGGGTATTGTTGGTGGATTTTGATCATGATTGAGAAGTGACTCTTGACATATGTTGATTTGATCATGGGATGAAGTAGACATAGCTTCAAGGTGCTCAGTGATGGATAGCTCTTGATTATGTGATCGTTGATTTGGATTGATACATCGAGTTGTCAACGTTGTGTTGAGATTTTGAACAACATTTGCTTGTTGGGCTTTGTATTGGGCTTTGGCTTGCGCTTGCACTTGAGCCTAGGCTTGTGCTGATTTTTGTGTGACTAGATATTGTTGGATGGCCCTTTGGTAGGCCTGGTGAGCTTTTAGCACAATGTTATATTGTCTTGCTACATTTGGTTTTGGTGGTAGTGGTGGCGGATTTGGAATCGTGTTGGATGTAGTGCCAAGTTGTTGAGATACGCTTGAAGCGATCATGGTAGTGAGGGGTTGAGATATGATGGGTGTGAGGGGTGGATGGAGTGATCGAGGTGATAGGAATGGTTAGAATGACCCTAGGTGATAGGTCCTTGGGAGACCATATTTTGATTTATCGGGATTGATGTTGTCATTTGATTAGATACCATCTGTTGGTGCGATGTCGATGGTATATTCCAAGGATTTGATGTGATGGCTTGATTGGTGTTAGGTGGATTGATTTGGATGAAGTGATGGGTGCTAGGTAAAGGGGGAAGCCCTAAACCGAGGAATGATGTTGATATGGGTAATGGTGGTGGAGATGTCTCTTGGCGTAATGACTCAACTATTTTGGTAAGTGTAGCTATTTGATCTCGCAAAATTTGTTCTTGATTTCGATCTTGACTCCATTGGTTGGGTTTTTGTTCAAGCAGATTTGGAGTGTGTATTTGTGTTTGATTTTGGACAATATTTTGATATGGGATGACACTTAGATTTGCCATGATAGGTTGAAATTGAACATTGTTGATGTTTGGAATCACATTTCCTTGACTTGGAGTCGTTAACATCCTATTTGGACTTTGAACAACATTTGTGTGATTTGCAAACATATTTATCCCAAAGTTTGTCGGATTCATGTTTCGAAAACTTGTACTTGGTACATTCTCATTTGGATTGTAGGGATTTTGGTGGGATGACGTTGTTCTTTTGAAGGCTCATGCTTTGATTGTTCGGTTGAAAGACTTGTAGGTTTGGATTTAGATCTACCATTGGGAAATGTGTTCCAATCTTTGATTTGGGCATACTCACACTTGTTGTGCCATTGACATTTGTAGAATGTAATGATCCCATGTATGGATTGCATAAGTGTGAGTTTTGATAATCAATCGACTTTGTAATGCTTTGAAAGTTCAATTGATTTGGATTACTCGTGATGTATGGATCAAGTTTGTATTCCATGTTCTCCTTGTGTTTTGACCTTGTTGCAAAAGTGACCTCTAAGGTTCTTAGGACAAATGACGAGATGAAGGATGAAAGGGGTGAATGATATGAGTGTTGAACGTTTAGGGACTTTGGATCAATGCTAGACTTAGGGTTTGATTTTGATTGGTTTGATTTGGATAATGGACTTGTAAATCCTAAGATGTTATATGTGATCTTAGGATGAATTTTTTCAAAGGATTGCTGATTTAATTAAATGTATGAGAAAGGATGCATTCCCACACACCTAATTAAACAAGGTGATTTTGATTTTGATGATTTACCCAAGTCTAGAATGACATTTTCAAAGCTCTAAAGTTGTTTGGTGGGATGGATATGATGAATGAAGTGTTTGATTTGATCCTAAATGAACCTAAGGACTTGTTTACTAGGCCAAGATAGTGAAGAACATGACTTTCTCTAAGAGTAATTCAAAATCAAAAGATCAATGTTTGCATGAAAACCATATGACCAAAAAAAATGCCAAGCATATGTGTGGGGTCCAATTGACTCAATCTTTGCTTAATGGATTCTTTTTACCACAAACACACTCTTGATTAGATTTTGAATCTAGATGTCTAATGTCTCAACTTTCCCCTTATCCCGCAAAGTGTATTATGCGGAAACCAAGGAAATTTGAGGCAAGAGTTACCTATTGTTGACCTTAGTAGGAGCAAATTGAGATGAAATCCAAATGCTTAGAAGCCTCTAAGGATACGAATCCCAAGGGCAAGCAATAACATGTGAATTTGTTCAAGGATATTTGCTTCTCCTAAAGGGTTTGAGATTTGGTGCTCATGTTGAATGTTGGTTTTCCAATGTTTTTGATTAAAGCACTACGTTTTCAAACTGACTCACAAGCACTATAACACCCTAGCTCAATTGGTACATTTTTCTTGGTGGGCTTGCCTCATGCCCTTCGTAGAAGAAGAGATTATTTTACATGCAACCAAGGAAAGAGTATAAAGGTATGTTAAGAATGAAGTCTTAACCTCTATACTTTAACCAAGATCGGACATGGCAAGTAACTTCTTGGAATCTAAGTTCCAATGCACCACTTTGATAAACTCGTTGGATGGATTGGTTGGCTACTATAAACAAGGGTTCTAGTTCAGACTTTTCGTTTGTGTAGATTGACCCATACGGCGAGAGTCCCCTTTCGGATCCATCTCGTCGAAGCCAACCGCATGATACTGGCGTTTACTCCAATACCCACATTTATATCCCGGTTGGAAATACTCTTGGTTTTAGAGTGTTACCGGTTGATTCGTTCCCTTGGGTGAGTACTTTTTCCCCAAGGCAGGCCCTCTAAGATAGACAAAAGCAAGCAAAGACAAAATTCGTAACTCGATCAATCTTTGACGACACAAAGACAGAGAATATACAAGATGATGCTCTACTCACACTCGTACAAGATTTTGTTCAATTTTTAAACCCAAACTAAAGTGTGGAGGCAGTCTTTTATGCAACTTAATGTCATCAAAAAGGCCTTTGATTCTCAAGATCGCCATGAAGCGCGAGAGAAGGGCATACGCCTTTTTAGATGAGATTACTTTGCATAAGAGATTACGAAACACAAAAAACACATGTTCATTTTAAGCCTCAAAGAAATGATGAATTCGTTTCAAGCGCCAAAATCAAATGTCAAGTTTGTTTGTTCAATTTTATCCCAAAAAACAATGTCTAGTCAATTTCTAAGTTGAGTTTTAATCCAACTTTGAAAAGATCAAATCAGTGATTTAGTTGTTTTAAAATAGAAAACAAAAGTGGGAAATGGACGCTTCAAGTTATTTCAATAAGCATTAAAAAATGCTTTTTCAAGTCTCAAGTTCAATGTTCGCAAATCTTCTTGTGATTTTTCAATTCGAATGCTCAATCCCAATACCACTGGTTCCTTACGCACACTTGCAATTATCACAAAGCTATCACAACTAAACTATTATGTGTTAGGGATTAAAGCATCTAGCATTATCTCACCAAGAAAATTTATGTTGCCATGTCGAGTATCTGCAAGAGAAAATAATGGTTAGAACATTAAAGGTTAATCAACACACAAATCCAAATGAACATTACAAAATGACGATGCCAAATAATTAAGATTATGGGCCTAAAAATTTTGGTTTACTTTGTCTTTGAAGGCAATAAACAATCAAATGTTATGTCAGATCAAGAATGTCATAAATAAACAATTAAATGTTGTACGCCATTCTCTCAATCCAACAATAGACTAAAGCTGCCTACACTTTAATGGGGGACAACAATTCAAAGTTTTGACCAATGGTATGATATATTTGACATTACTTAGAAGGCCATCATTATTTCATTAGAACAAAATAAGTAACAATCAAAATAAGAATGAATTTTTTTTTTGATTGATTCCCACAATTGTCAAGAAAATAAAGAGAACCACCTACCATTGCTCGAATGCCACGCCTGTCAAATCAGAAGTAAAAAAAGAAGATCATACATTGTTGATATTATCTCTTGATTTAATAGAGTGGTTAGTGACAGTGTATCGAATAGTGTTGTTGGAAAATGGTAATTGAAGACAGAGGTTGGAGTTATTGTCTGAGAACTCCATTGGCCTCCTGAATGATCTATGCCTGCAAAGATCTTAAGATCTCCCACCAACCATTTTCATAGCCAGCACTTTAATCTCCCTCAAAGTCAGCTATGAAGATGATATGCGCCTTCCTTATGTGTCCACGATACTCATAAGGGAAAGGTCATTGGTTGTGGACTGTTGTATTGGAATTTCCAACTATTGACCTGTTCCACCATGTCCCCTCTTGGTCTTCTAGCTTGCTGTCTTATTTTCCTGCAAGAATTTCACATGCCTATTTTTGAATGTGTGAGTCGTGGCTGTTGCTTCCACGTGGAAACTTTCTTCCAAACATATGCCTCACAACTGTTATTGTCTTCTCAATATTTCCCTACCACTCACGCCACAACAAAACAAATCATTTCAAGTAGTTCAACAGGCACATAAAGATTGATGAAGGGAAAAAAGGCTACTTATTCTTGGCTCACGTTGATCAAGGGCTCAACATTAAAATAGACTACTGACAAGAGTTATACTACTAACACATGCCTAGAAATAGACTACATTAGTTTTTACGCAAATTTAATGTTCAACAACGGCTGCAATAAGAATGCATGGTCATAGCGCTTAACAGTCATCATGTCAGAAAAAAGAATAATTTCAAGCTAATTCAATTGGTAGGCGTAACGACAAATTTTCTCAACCTTTGACTAGTATCCGCCCTACAAAATGAAAGCATCACTTATTGTGAAGGGCGTGTTAATCAGACAGGCATCCTACACATTAGAGAAATAAGCTAATACTTTCAACTATCAAGAAAATGACTTTTTATATCTTTTAAGCTTCGAAGACTCCTAGAATAGAGATAACAACATTTTTACTCTACTGCCCATACAATTTCAAACTCCAAGTGATACACTTTACATAATCATAATGTATTTCTTTTCCAAGGAAATCTTCTGAGAGAACATCTGTTGGGAGGAGTTTAGTGCACAGGGGAACTCCACCATCTGTTGGGAAGTGTTTTGACTTTGTTTCCAGTCCAGTTGAATGTTGAGCAATCCTTGGAGATGTGATCGATATCTATAAATAAGAAGACTCAATTAATTGCTTGCCAAGAATCAATAAAAACAACGAACATCACCTCATCATGGTGAGATACCTTACTTGACTTCCCTACAAAGTACTTCATAATATGTTCAGCACACTAAGATATGCAAAATGTTTTTAAACTAAAGCTTGGCAGCATATCAGGCTTGACTTTTCTAATGTTATTAACCTATCAAACCTGTTTTGCAAGATGATAAGATTAAATGCTATGAAAATGGGCCAGCTTGAGATGACTGAACTTAAATTGACATGATTACTTTATTGACAGCAAGACTGAGATTTCAAATGACATATTTATTACCATATGTGTGATGGCAAGGACTATCTCCCAACCCCGCGTGGTTACTAGCGTGGAGATTACGTTAAAGCCAATGAATTAAAATACTGTGGCGCAGAGAATCAAAGAGACTCTTGATTACCTTCTGACAAATTTCTTTGACTGTTTGGGCATTTCGCCATTATTATGCTGATTTTGTCATTTCATTTTGAACTAAAAGACTTTTTAGCCAGCACATAGAAAAAGAAAACTTTGGACAAAACGAATTGGAAATGAGCAATGTTGAAGTAGAAACATCTCAGGAATTCAACAAATCTACAAAATGGAGTCATCAAAGATGTATACCTGGGTTGGCAGAGATTTTTACTTTACCATAGGCGTCTTTTTCAAAATGCATTTAGTCTTTATTTAAGAATAGATCCATGAAGATATCGCAAATAGAGCAAAATCTAAACTGCATATAACTAATACCTTTTGAATGATCTCATATGCTCATTAAGATACGTTTTAGGCTGTATTTAATCCCCAATTGTGTTGTATCAGTAAAAAAAAGACTTTTAGGAATTAATGTAATTAGCCAACGTAAAACCAAATTCAATAATCTTTTACCAGCATCCTCCTAGCCTACGTATTTGGAAGAATGCACTTAAAAGTAGATCAAAAGAAAAATATAAGCCAATTAAAACATCCATCCCTCCTTCTAGCACCAATATAAATGAGCAATATTTTTGCTTGGCTATCCAAATCAACACAACAAACTATTAGTCAACTTAGCCAAAAACAATAATCAAACTCCTTATGAAGTTCTTAATCACATCAAGACAAGGAAACATGATAAAAAGCATTACAAAGAAATCATAAACATGTAAACCTATCTAAAATGGATTAAACCTTCATTTCATAAGTGGATTGGTGCTTCTTTGATGTGGAAAGAATCCATTTCCCAACCATTGATAATGCAAATGATGATGATGAACAAAATCAGTTCTCACTTTAAGAGAATGACTTTGCATAAAGATGTGGATGAAAATTGTGGAGGATTTGATTAAGAATGAAGCCTCTATTTTATAGATTTTCAAATGCTAAGAGTGTTGAAAAGGGACCAATGTGGGACTAAAATCAAGCCAATGAAAAGAGGCCACTTATCAACTTGTGAGTGGTTGATGCATGTGCAAGATTTGGGAAATGTGCCCAAGAGGGGGAAATTCAAATTTGAATTTTTGATATAAATGTTGAGTTTGACTTATGCAAAGGGGACATGTAAGAGACATGTAAGACCTATTAAATGCCTTGTTGGATGTACCTTTCAACTTGCTTTTGAATTCAAATTTGAGGGAAGATGACATGTTGAGTGAAAATGCTGATTTTAATAAATCAATAAATGGATTTATTTGTGCAAGTGGGAATATCTAGAGGATGTGATGGGTAGTTAGGTTAGTTTAATCAGGATTAGCTTAGCTTAATGATGATTAGGTGATTTTGACCAATTTGACTCAAATATTTGGATTTATTTAAATCAAAGAGGGATGGAATATGCACTTGGAGATTTAATTAAATAAAGTTTGATTTATTTAATTAAAGGATGATGTGAGACAAGTTGATCTATTTAATAGTCCTGATTTACTTGGTGAACGGATGAGCTTGATTAATTTAATGAGCGGATGCATAATGTTAATTTTTCATGTCTACAAGCACAAACATAACATCCAAGCCCTTTAGTAGTGATGATTTCTCAATGTTAGATGAAGCCTTAGATGAATTCCTCTCTTCTAAATCATCCACTAAACCTTTGCCCCAAAATGGTGCATGCATCGATAATCACAATAGTCATAATTGTTCTCCTAATATCTCTCCCATTGGTGATGAAGATATTTTGATGAAAGAAGACATAATCCTTGAAGATCATGAAATCCTTGCTTGTCTTCCTTCTTCTCCCCCTTGCAACAACATTATTTCCACTACCTTACCAACTCCCATTTCATCTCCCAATACCTTCCCTACTTGTGACAATCATTTAGTGAATATGGATACAATCCTAACCGATTAGGACAAACACATTTGTGTGGAGGATATGATTGAGAACGATGAAAATGCTACCTCTCCTACTCAAGAATACATTATAGGACATGATGATATAGATAATCATGACAATCCACCCTTTTCTTCTCCTACTATATTTTCTACACATGAAGAAGATAGTTTAGTGTTAGAAGTTATCGATAGTGAAACTCATGAAAAACTTATGGGTAACCATGAAACTCCTAGTTATCCTTCTCTTGATGCCTCTCCTATGAGAAATGAAGCTATCTTGCCAAATCCAATTATGACATGTGATGAACATATTAGCTCTCCTCCTAGGTTCAATATTATGGCACAGAAGAATGATATCTTAGTGACACCCGACAACCAAATCGAGCCTCTAATCCTCCCTTTTGATACTCAAACAAATTCAACCCTTAATCATCATTCTATGCAAGCTCACACTATACCTAACCTCATTCTTCCAAATCATAGTCTTCGTGATTCTCCTTTCATAGCCATCAACCCATCCAACAAACCTTCACTCAACATACATACTATCACCAACCATTTTTCCAAGAAACCTTTACCCTTGTTACATCCTAAATCAATACATAAATAACATTAGTTATTGCTCCTTGCCATATAATAGTTGTAGGATCATAGCATTCTCACTATTACTAGTTTTTCATCCCTTGCAAGGGGCAGCATACCATCATCCACTTTAGGCTCACCCTTTTCCTGCACTAAGTGGGGGGTAAAGAGTTAGACATCCTTATCCCTTGTATATCACTTGTCGTTGCCTCTTTTGACTAATCATTTTCATGAACATATAAGAGCAAGCTTGAGATGTGAACGTCATGTCTTAAGATTGGCTCACATGTGACATACTCCCTTTCTTTGATTTTCATTTTCCTTGACATGATGCAGCCTAACTTTGAAACATATGACTTGGCATAGGGCTTTCCAAGTTGGCTCTCATGTCTTGTTTTCTTTTTACTTTTTCTTTTCTTCTCTACTTTAAAGAAATTGCTCACAGAATGATGTGTAGAAATTCCTTTAAAGTGGGGGGCATACATTACCATTAATTCATTTGCATTCTTGGTTCCTAGTGTAGCTTTGTCATTTATATGATGCATTTGTCACTTTGCGGATGACATTGGATGTGATGTCTTTCATAATTGTGATCTATCTTAGCATATTACTGTGTTGTAGAAAAATGGCCCCTTGTCATTTTCATGGCCTTTTAGGTCTTGTTTCATGGTGTTGGAACTATGTTGCTTTGATTTTATGTTGTAACATGGCTTGAACATGCTTATTCATGTACTAAAACTCAAAGAACGACATCTTGTCAAGGTGTTGTGAAGTGTTGTAAGAAATTTCTACACTCTTCTAGACTCTATTAATTACAATTCACCGAAAAGTCACCTTTTTATTCATCAACAAGTCCTATTTTGAAGTGTTGTAAAGTCTTGTAACAAGCTTTCACACTTTTCTAGGCACATCTTCACTATTTCTCACTTTTTCATGCTTTATTTGACCTCTTTATGCTCTCATATGCTTAATTACGTGTATTTTTTAGTATTATCCCGAAAAACAACATTAAATACAACATTATTCCCAACACACAATTTTAGGTCCTAGGAGGGACCCATTCGCCATGGGTCGTGAATGAGTCCCCCTTGGCCCCAAATTCAAAATATTTTAAATTTCCTTTTGGGATTTTATTCAAAAACACTTGATGTCGGCCTATGATGAGGTATGAACAGGTAATTAAGGCATAAGTGTGTATAAATATGTGATTTTCACCTCATTTTACATCTCCTACAATCTCCTCACTCATTCAAACATTTCATCTCATATTTCAAGCATTAAAGCATTTTACAACATCCTTTCAAGCACTATTCAAGCACTTTGAAGAGGCATTGACATTACTTCAGAATTGCATCATCAAGGGTTTGGTAAGTTAATAGCAATTGCATGTTGTTAGTTTATGATTTCTTTGCATTTAATTATTTTATTGAAGGTTTGATTACCAAAAATGGGGTTTGACCAAGGCAAACCCTTATTCACTAACCTTAAACCATTTTCCCCTATTGCATGTTTGTTTATAGACCTAGGTATATAGATTTGACAAGCTTTTTGGTATTGAAGATTGGTTTATAAGTCAACTAGGTGCTTCAAGTCAACTTAAGTCTATTTCAAGCTTGGAGAAGGTTTTCTATCCATTTTCTACAGAATTGACTTTGGCAACCCAACAAGCAGACTTTTCTAGATCTTATTGTGTTGCAGAGTTGTCTCCTGATTTTTCATAAATTTGGGAGAGGACTGATTCATCACCTGTGGCGAATGAGTCCCACCTTAGGACTGAAAATATGAATTTTTTCAGATTCTGAATCCCAACAAATAGAAACCTACTTCCAACAATTTTTCACCAGGAGGAGAACTAATTTGCCACCCTGAGCGAATGAGTCCCACTGTGAAAAATCAGTAATTTCCACCACCATCCAAAACACTCCAGATTCATCACACTTCATCCAGGTACACTCATATTCATCCCTTTCCTTTCTGTTTTGCATAATTTCTTCATTTACTTAGTTGTTTTCATATCATAGTGTGTTTTCAAACATAGCTTTAATTTCACTTTTGCATTCATTTTCATTCATTTAGATCAACCAATTTCATTTAGTTAACTCCACTTAGGTTAGACAACATAACACATAACATTAGTTGAATGAACCATTAGCATTTTTGGCCTACTTCTCTCCTTTTAGATGAAAAACCCTAGAAGAGTTAGAGTAGTCCTTGGAACCAAAAATCTACAATTCATTTTGGTGAACTCAACTTTTGAGAACTTTGCATTTCTGATTTCATTTACATATTGCATGCTAGTTTTTATTTTCATTAACATTCAATTAGTACATTGTTTTGTTTTTTCATTTTAAGACATTTTATCTTGCATTAGTGAAAGCTTCATTTAGATTTCATTTTTGCATTACATCTCATTGAAAAAATAGAAATTTTGCATTCTACATCATTGTTTGCATTCTGTAGGACATTAAAACCATCTTCAAATTTATGAAAAATACAAAAAAATTGCATACTAGGACTCATTTGCCACCCAAGGCGAATCAATCCCTCTGCACTTGTTAAACAACACTTTTAGCACTTTTTTGGCATTTGTCTACATTTATGTTTTTTGTAGTTAGATCTCTATTATAGTTAGCAACATTTATGTTGTTTGCATTTCAAACTCTTAGATTAGTTTTCATTTGCATTCACCCCTCCTTCGTGGTACTTGCATGAGTGTTTGGTGTCCCGTTGCTAATGCTTTGGTGAGAAGAAGTTCTAGACTCATGGCTTCCCACAATAGCACTTTCCTTGTGGACCTTGGGATCTCAAGAGCTCCTACTCCTAGTATGGACAATGGTGCATTAGGCATTGATCATACCACTTCCATGCCTTCACCTTTCCATCCAATGAATGTTGACAACCAAAACAACTCTCTTCCTCAAGACAAGGTCACTAGTATTCATGAAGAATTTTCACATTTACAACAAGACTTTTCACTTGAAAACATTTCCCAAACTGCCATACCTGCCATTGATAATCTTCATCATTTGATTGAAAGTGATGATGGCTTGCAAGTGATGAAGAGAATTTCCAAGATTTACAATAAACATGCCTCTTCTAATACCCAATCCACAACCATTCTGTAAGCCAAGGAGGACCTCAAGTTCCTCCCCCTCCAACCATAGCTTCCATACCAACTTATACCAATCCGCAAGTCCATACAACTATGCATCAGGCTACTTCTTTCCTAATTTCCACTATAATTCCTACTTCTTTTGTGGCATCGCAAGTCCCTTCCACCACCTTCACACCTCATAGTATTCCTTTCACTTCACCTAACATCACTTACACTCCATCACCATTTTCCCTTCCACCTCAACCCACATACCCCAATCCCCTTCTTATGCAACTCCTTACCACCGTTTCATCTATGCAACATCAACTTTACACCATTAGCCAAGGTCAACCAGCTCCACTTACATATAATGTCTGTAGTAGTCCTTTATCCTTAGAAATATTATGTACCCCGATGCCACAAGGGATAGAAATGCCTCGGTTTGAGAAATATGGAGGAAAAGGAGACCCCATCAACCATGTTAATGCCTATACACCTCTGTGTAGTGACTTTGTCCTTAACGATAAATTGTTAGCCAAACTGTTTCCAAGGACCTTGAAAGACACTGCCTTAGAATGGTTTTTCAACTTACCTAATCATTCTATATGTTCATTTAATGAATTGGTGGATGATTTCATAATTCACTTTCAAGTTGATCACATGACACCTAAAAAGACAATGGTTGACCTTATGCGATATAGAAAAAACACTGATGAAAAAGTAACGGATTTTATCTCACGATACCAATCTGTGTATGCTCAAATTGATGTCAAGATTCTTGATGCACATTTGCAAAAGATGTTTATTGAAAACTTGCACACACACCTTCAGGATAAATTAACAATGATGAAATTCCCTTCATTTATGCATTTATGCCCAACATTGTGTGAATACCATAATTTGGTTTCAAGTCATGATTCAAAATCTACTTCTAACCAAGCTAATAAACCTGAACACAACAATCACAACCAAAATAACCTACAAAAATTTTGCAAACCAAATAGAGGATTTTTCCAGTTTAATCTGCCTCCTCAACCTCGACTACAACCAACCCAATTTGTTCCAAATCAAGTGGCAATTGTTAAAGCAGCAGTGTCTTATACCTATGGGGACCCGAAGAGATAGTTTACTTCCCTACCTAATACCCTTAATAATACAATGAATCATTTAATTCAACAACACTTACTCACTTTTCCACCCGTCTGACTGCTTGATCCAATCCATCCTTTACCACCCACATTCAAACCTAACGCTTATTATCATTTTCATTGCCAGAATGGACAAGACACTAAACATTGTAAGCATCTCAAACATTTAGTTCAAGACCTCATTGATTCAGTCCATCTATCCATTATGGGTGTTAATTATCAAGGCAATAAGTCTATTGCACCCCCTAACCAGAATTTGTATATTTTCACTAATCCCATGCCTAAACATACTACCTCATTTGTCAAGGCTAGCGAACCTTCAACCACTGATGTAATGACTATTGATACAAACAATGAACAACATAATGCATCTCCCCCTATTACTACGGAAAGTCTTATGGATGAGCTAGTGGCTACGATAGAGGTTATCCCTCATAAGGGCCAAACCACTAAATCTCTTGATATCACTTTATCTTCTAAAGACATACTACAAAAACTTCCTGATGGTCCTCTTTACATAGCTGGCAGAATCTATAATAATCCCACTAATTAGATATTAATAGATCCTTCTTGTGGCAAGAATGTGATCACAGAGGAGTTTCTAGTATTACATGAGCTATATCAAGATGAATATAATAAACTAACTGCATGGATTAAGACACATACTTGTTTTTCATGCCCTACGATCAGATCGATCGTGCTACCCTTATAGATAGGACCTAAAACTTTGGAGGTAAAATTTTCCATTATTCCACAATCTGACCAATTCTGTTTGTGGCTAGGCCACCCTTGGCTTCGCTCAATGAAAGCGATCTCATCAGTTGTTCACATGTGTTTGAAGTTTCCACATGACAATGAGATAGTCACCATACATCATAGTGGCTTTAATCCTTTATCAACCAAAGGTAACTTTTCATTAGAAACCTTTTGGCCTACACCTATGGAACCTATCACACCTCAAAAGGACTTCTTTTTCATAACCTATCAAAAGTTTAAAGCCAAAAAGATAGTTGAATTGTCTCTTCATAACTCATCCCTATCCACTTCCACACCTCCTATCATAGACGAAACCATGCTTCAACCTGAGTCTAACATTGAGCAAACCATACAACCTACTGAACAACCACCCCTTGATACTTCCCCGCCATTGTTCAAATGACCAAGGGAAACTGAAACCACTCCTGTCATGCCTCCTCACCTTAAACAAGTGTATAAAGCCAAAGATAAAGTGGTTGATCCATCCTCTTTGGTTTCTTTTGTTCTTCCCTCTTTGGAAATAGAAGAACCTATGATGCCTCAATCCACTCTTACACCTCAACAACTCCAAAATAGAATGAAACGAAACCGCGGTGCTAGGGAACGAAGGTGACATCATGGGCTCCCCACTCGTCAATCTCGCATAGAAGAAGATAAAGAAAATAAACCTTTACCTTTGACTAAAGTAATAGATGACCACCCTTTTTCTCCTGACCTGCCACACGACATTCCAGTGCAACCTTCACAACAAATTGAACCAATCCAATAGCCTCCGCTTTTGATCCATCCATCCTTAGAAATCACCCTTCATCCTCCTATTGTCATTAATCTTGATGATGATGATGATGATGCGACGATAGCAAAAATAGATGAAGAGGTGCATAATGATTTAAATTCTTTATTTTCATCTACAATGAGCTTAAATGATACATATTCTACACCAACTGAAGAACCTAGTACAACTCCTAGTTCAGCACTTGTAATTCTTCCTTTGGACAGTCATCCACCCTCACATTACACTAAACATGATTGGGAGGCGAATGACCTATTAGATGGTTGACTTTCATTTTCCTAACTAGTTCTTTTTTTTTCTTTTCTCTTTTTATTGTCCTTTTCATGTGTGTACATCATGTTCCCCCGTATCTTGTGTTTGATGTTTTCTCTCTTTGTACTATTCTTCTATTCGTATCTCTCTTCTTCTATATGTCGTACATTTTCTTTTTCTCATTTTATTTTGTGTTCTCCTTTTGGGGATGACGCAAAGCATAGAGATGCCCTATGTCTCTTCCATGTTGACCCACAAGGTCTTTTTCTTTTTCTCTTATTTTTGTGTTCTCCTTTTGGGGATGATGCAAAGAGTAGAGATGCCCTATGTCTCTTCCATGTTGACCCAAAACGGTCCTTGTCTTTTTCACTTTTGTTTTGTGTTCTCCTTTTGTGGATGATGCAAAGCGTAGAGACACCCTATGTCTCTTCCATGTTGACCCACAAGGTCTTTGTCTTTTTGTCTTTTTTGTTTTTTGTTCTCCTTTTGGGGATGATGCAAAGCATTGAGACTGAAATGTCTCCTTCATGTTGACCCAAAAGCTTCTTCATTTTCTTTCACCTTTTCATTTTCATTTCACTTGTGTTTTCCTTTTGAAGATGATGCAAGGCGTCGATACCACAATGTCTCTTCCATGTTGACCCAAAATGGACTTTCTTTTTCCTTTTTTTCGCTCTCTTTGTGTCATTCTTCCAGTTTTATGTGCTTTGGGGAATGCTGACATTTCTGAGCTCTTTCATAAAAACATTGCAGCAATGAACATACCGACCCCAAATCCATAGATCCCTTATGTGTTTGGTGTGTTTTCTTTTTTGGGGGGCAACTCCATTTCTTTCTTTTTCATTTTCCCTTGACATGATGCAACCTAGCTTCGAAACATATGACTTGGCATAGGGCTTTCTAAGTTGGCTCTCATGTCTTGTTTTCTTTTTTCATTTTCTTTTCTTCTCTACTTTAAAGTAATTGCTCATAGAATGATGTGTATCAATTCCTTTAAAGTGGGGGGCATACATTACCATTAATTCATGTGCATTCTTGATTCCTAGTGTAGCCTTGTCGTTTACGTAATGCGTTTGTCACTTTGTGGATGGCATTGGGTGTGATGTCCTTCATAAGTGTGATTTTTCTAAGCATATTACATTCCTCTTAGTGGCCTGATGTGACGCACTGCATCCCCTAAGTTGTGAATATACTATTCTTTGATTGGTCCTCTCTTGGAGACATTAGACACAATGTTCCCTAAGTGACTGACCTTGCATAAACTTAACAAGACTTCTTCAAACATTTTACACTTTTACACTGTACATTTTTCCACTTTACATTTTTACATTTTTTTTGCCACCATGCATAACATAGCTTGTATGACCGTGGTACCTTTGTCTTTTCGTTCATAGCTTTTGTTTCCTTGTGGCACCTTGTTAAAGTTATCAATGGGTATAACTTTTGCATGGTTGAGCGGGAAGCCCACCTAGCAGCATGACTTTTCCCCATAGCCACTTTTCTATTTGTTTGTGAGTGCATACCAACTAGCGTATGTATCTTACCTTTTTGGGCTTTCTCACCCCATGAAAAACTAGTTTTGTGGCCCCAGAGTGAGTACATTTGGACCTTCTCACCCAACAGACTGTTACATGTTATGTTGCCCCAGCTTGAGTACACATTCTCTTTTTCAAACAATCAGCCTAGATCTAATCCACAACTAGTTGGATTTGCGATTGAAGCTTCATCTAATTCTTCTCAACACTTGTGTGTTCCTTTGTACTTATGCTTAGTTTTCCATGGGATCTTCATCCTGGGGGCTTGATCATCCTTCTTGATCGTTGTGATTCCATCTTGCTAACGTAAGTGCATTTGAACCCTTCTCTCGATGTTCATTGCTACTTTAGTGTGAGTTTGAAGCAAGTTCATCCTCTCACTAAAGTGGGGGCTAAATTTGTCGTACAAAAATGGCCCCTTGTCATTTTCATGGCCTTTTAGGTCTTGTTTCATGGTGTTGGAACTATGTTTCTTTGATTTTATGTTGTAACATGGCTTGAAAATGCTTATGCAAGTACTAACACTCAAAGAATGACATCTTGTGAAGGTGTTGTGAAGTGTTGTAAGACATTTCTACACTCTTCTAGACTCTATTAATTACAATTCACCTAAAAGTCACCTTTCTATTCATCAACAAGTCCTATTTTGAAGTGTTGTATAGTCTTGTAACAAGCTTTCATGCTTTTCTAGGCACATCTTCACTATTTATCCCTTTTTCATTCTTTATTTGACCCCTCTATGCTCGCATATGCTTAATTAAGTGTATTTTTGAGTATTATCCCGAAAAACAACATTAAATACAACATATTTCTTGACACACATTTTCAGGTCCTAGGTGGGACCCATTCGCCATGGGTGCGAATGAGTCCCCCTTGGCCCCAAATTCAAAATATTTTAAATTTCCTTTCGGGATTTTATTCAAAAACACTTGATGTCGGCCTATGATGAGGTATGAACAGGTAACTAAGGCACAAGTGTGTATAAATATGTGATTTTCACCTCATTTTACATCTCCTACAATCTCCTCACTCATTCAAGCATTTCATCTCATATTTCAAGCATTCAAGCATTTTACAACATCCTTTCAAGCAAGTGTATTCAAGCACTTTGAAGCAGCCATTGACATTACTTCAGAATTGCATCATCAAGGGTTTGGTAAGTTAATAGCAATTGCATGTTGTTAGTTTATGATTCCTTTGCATTTCATTATTTTATTGAAGGTTTGATTACCAAAAACAAGGTTTGACCAAGGAAAACCCCTATTCACTAACCTTAAACCATTTTTCCCTATTGCATGTTTTTTTGCAGAACTAGGTATGCAGATTTGACAAGCTTTTTAGTGTTGAAGATTTGTTTACAAGTCAATAGGTGCTTCAAGTCAACTTAAGTCTATTTCAAGCTTGGAGAAGGTTTTCTGTCTGTTTTCTGTAGAATTGACTTCTACAACCCGACAAGCAGACTTTTCTAGATCTGGTGTTGCAGAGTTGTCTCCTGATTTTTAAGAAATTTGGGAGAGGACTGATTCACCACCTATGGCGAATGAGTCCCACCTTAGGACTAAAAATCTAAATTTTGTTAGATTTCGGATCCTGATAAACAGAAACCTGCTTCTGACAGTTTTTCACTAGGAGGAGGACTAATTCGCCACCTTGGGCGAATGAGTCCCACTGTGAAAAATTAGTAATTTCCACTAGCATCCAGAACACTCCAGATTCATCACACTTCATCCAAGTGCACTCAGATTCATCCCTTTCCTTTATGTTTTGCATAATTTCTTCATTTACTTAGTTGTTTGCATATCATAGTGTGTTTTCAAGCATAGCTTTAATTTCCCCTTTGCATTTTTTTTCATTCATTTAGATTAATAAATTGCATTTAGTTAACTCCATTTAGGTTAGAAAACATAACACATAGCATTAGTTGAATGAACCATTAGCATTTTTGGCCTACTTCTCTCCTTTTAGTTGAAAAACCCTAGAAGAGTTACAGAAGTCCTAGGAACCAAAAATCTACGGTTCAATTACATTCCTCTTGGTGGCCTAATGTGACACACTGCATCCCCTAAGTTGTGAATATACTATTCTTTGATTAGTCCTCTCTTGGAGACACTAAGCATAATGTCCTTTAAGTGACTGATCTTGCATGAACTGAATAAGACTCCTTCGAACATTTTACACTTAACATCTTTACATTTTTTTTACATTTCACATTTTTACATTTTTGCATTTTATATTTTTTCATTTTTTCTACCTTGCATAACGTAACTTGCATGCTTGTGGTACCTTTCTTTTTGTTTATGGAATTTTTCTTTGTGGCACCTTGTTAAAGTTATTAGCATGTGTAACTTTGATATGGTTGAGCGGGAAGCCCAACTAGCAGTATGAATTTTCCCCATAGCCACCTTTATGTTTGTGAGTGCATACCAACTAGTGTATGTATCTTACCTTTTTAGGATTTCTCACTCTACGAATAGCCAGAAGTTCCATGACCCCATAGTGAGTACATTTGGGCTTTCTCACCTGGAGGACCGTCCTATGTTTTGTCGCCCCAGAGTGAGTATACATTCTCAAACAACCTAGATCTGATCCACAACTAGTTGGACAAACGATTGAAGCTTGATCCATCCTTTTCACCCCTTCTTCCTTGCCATTGCATGATTTTGTATCTTGGGGGCTTGACTTAGGATCTTCAATCCTGGGGGCTTGGCCACCTCTTTTGATCTTTGTAATTATTTGTCATTTGCATCTGTGTATGAGGACCTCTCTTGAATCTCTACTTTAGTGTGAGTTTGAAGCAAGTTCATCCTCTCACTAAAGTGGGGGCTAAATGTGTCATAGAAAAGAGGACCCTTTGCTTGACATGGGATTAATTCATGATAAAATGGACTTGATGAGGTCTTAATCTAGTGTTGTGAGGAATTTTATGTGTCCACACTAGGTCTTGGACCCTTGCAAATCAAATAACATGCTTTTAATGACGTATTGTAAAGGTGTTGTAAAGTCTTGTAAATAACTTTCACGCTTTTCTAGACTTAATTAACCTATTTCTCCCTAATTCAACATTATAAAATGTGTTTAATAACATTATTACATCAATCTAGAAGGTTCTTGAATTAAATTTAATGATAAACTAGTGTTGTAATGTGTCTTGCAGATTCACATTGGTTCTTGTGCATTCCTAGGCTATGTGGACCTCATTTTAGTGTTGTAAAGTGTATTTAATCACACTTTCACATTGATTTTTGTGTCCTAAGACATATTTTACATTTACATAATCATTAATTGGCCCCTATTAACCCATTTGTGCATCTCAAGGTTCAAATTGATCAAATACCTGATAAGGTTGCATTTTAGACCTTATTTCCTTATTCCTTCGCATTTGAGCTATCAAAATAGCCCCTATGGGACCCATTCACCATGCATACTGAATCAATCCCATCCAAGTGGGACCCATTCACCATGTGTGGCGAATGAATCCCATTTGGCCCCATTTTGACCTTTGAGTGGGAAAAAAAGTAAAATTTGAGATTAATTTTGCTTCATGTCGACCTGTGATGAGGTATTAATGGGTAAAATAGGTGAATTTCCTATGAAAGCACATATCTAAACTCATTTTTATATCCATGAACTTAATTCACACCCATTCTTCATTATTCATCCATCAATCTCTCATCTCAAGTCAAGCATCTTTGGGTTCTTACATTGCAATTCATCAAGTAAGCTTCTAAGGACATTCAAGGGCTAAATCTTCCTCCATTGTTGTAGAATTTCAAGATCAAATCATCATGACAAGGTAATCAACTCCATTGTTGCATGTTTCATTACTTTATTTCATCATTTGGTTTAATTACCTAAAAGGGGTTTGAACAAGGCAAACTCCTCTATCCTAACCTTCGGCACTTTTTCCCCTTTGCATGTATTTGTGTATGTAGATTTATCAAGTGGAAAGGTGAGAAAAGGTGTACATATCTCATCAAAGTCATTCAAGGTGTTTCAAACCCTATTTCAAGCTTGGAGAGAGTCTACAGGTTGAGTTTTGCAAATTCAAATCTAGGGAATCTTCAAAAATAGAATTGCAGATCATAAGCCACAGAATCTTGTCCAGAATTCTTTGTCTTCCAGAAGAGGATTCATTCGCCATTGATGGCGAATGATTTGACAGCTTTTCTCCAATCTTGCTCTTTAGGAAATATGCAACCTAGAGGTCTACAAATCACACACAAAGGAGAGAGAAAAAAATGGTGTTGGGTTAGTGGATAGGGGTTTTCCTTGGTTAAACCCTGTTTTAGTAATCAAACCTTGAAATAGGATGAAATAGTAATGGAGAATGATGAATGAACAAAATATGATGTTGCAACTCACCAAACCCTAGCAATGAAGTTTTGCAAACATGTGTGCAATGGCTCCAATCGATATAGACCTTAAATCTTGCTTGAAGATGATAGATCTTGAATTGAACACTTGCTTGAATCATAAAACCTACACCACAATTGTTAGCTCCAAAATAAACATGATTCATGAAGTCCTTGACATGATGATTGATGCTTGAATGTTGCTCTAAAATGCTTGATAATCTACTCTTGAAGACACTTGAATGCTCTTGAATTCTCTTATGAACTTAACTTTCTATTAGGAATTCTCTCACAAAATTATTAGGTTGTTAGGATGAAAATGAGGGAAAGAAACTTGTATTTATACTTAATTATGCAAGAATTCCCGAAATTACAACACTACAAGCCAAAATCAGATCTAGGAGGATAAAATTTTGCCAAAATTTTGAATTAATTTTGATTCTAGGCCACACGAGACTCATTCACCCAAGGTGGTGAATGAGCCATCAGGACTAAATTTTGGGACCATTTTCAAGAACACTTAGAAATGTGTGAAACCAGGATTGGGACCAAAAAATTTAGGTGGGACTCATTCGCCCAAAGTGGAAAATGAGTCCCAGATTACTAAATATGGGCCATTAAAGCCTGAAACACCTGGATTATGATTGGATGATGATTTTTGTTGGGATTAACCTTGAAAATATGCATTAAATGGGGCTTGTTGATGCAAAATAGGGCTAATTAAAGCATAAGAAAGCCCAATTATTAATGAAAACTCTAGAAAAGTGTGAAAGTGTGTTACAACACTTTACAATTCTCTAAACAAGGCACCAATAAGCTCATCTAGTTCACAAGGGCCTAAGACCTAATGTGAATATGTTAGACATAGTACAACATTAAATCAAGGCCAAGTTAGGGGGACCTTTTTCCTTCATTACAGGTGTTAATTCTTTTGCTTCAATCTTTATCCATTTATTGAAAATTGGAAAGCCAATGTGTAGGTGCCATTTTCAACAGACATGAAAAATTCTACATTTTGTATTTAGGTATCATATTTTTGAAGTGATGTTCAAAATAATCCAAATGTTTTGGGATATTGACAGAAATCAAACTAGGGTTGATTTTGTGTAGAGGCACAGAGCTCCAAAGGAAAACTTGGCTTCCTTCTGAGCATGATTGTTGTTGACGTAAGCATTCATATTTTTTTTATTTTTCTCAAATTTTATATATGTTTTCTACTTAAGTATACACAAATGCATGGTATCTTATACTTCTCATGTAATCCTATAGTTGCAACTATGAATTTTCTTTTATTTATTTAATTTTTCAATTATGGGTATGAAGAAGCATTTCCTCATGCTTGCAGCATTTGGCAAGGACTATAGCTTAACAATCCTATATTGTAAGCTATAATTATCAATGTCAATGAATGATTTAAACAACAAATTCAATGAGGATTTGAACTTTTATGCATAGAAATTACTTCTAGGTAAAGATATTTTAAGTTGAATGGAGTTTGTAAGGGGTTAATTTGACTATCAAAAGGTGAAGACACACTCCTCCATGCTATACAAATCCATATATGTAAATTTTCACATACAGAAGTAGTTTTTGATTGATTAGCTTAAGAGTACTACAAGGTGCATGGACATCAAGTTGATATTTGTTAATTGACATTTCATTTATTTCCCTATCTTAAGCCATGGTTGCACTAAACCATTGTGGAGTAGCCACTATAAAGAATGAATATGCACATCCAATATCTTATTGTCTTACTATAAATTTGTGTTTCTTTTTCCAAGAAATAGAACACCCTACTCTGATTCTCACTTGTAGCTGAATTTGGGCTAATCCACAAGTTTGTTAGGTAATTTATTTTTTGGTTTAAACAAAAATAATATGCTGAGTTTGCAAGTAATTTTTTTGAATTCTATTTATTTTTTGGGTTTGGTGCTATATTATGGATTTTTTCTTATATGGACCCATATGATAGGTATAGTGGACTAATGCTGACAAGGTGTTATTTTTATTCCTAGTAAATGTAGGTTGAAGTTCGAATGATATAATTGTTCTAAACACAACAAGTTACCACTAAAGTGGTTTCTGGGTTGGGTAACATGTTAAAGAAACATATTATTATAGACATGCAAAATTAGCATTATGCATTCATCAAGTAAACCAGGCTTCACATGCATCCACTCATTTAATTAATCAATTTCACCTTCATCCATTCATCAGATAAATTAAACTCATTAAGTTCATTCATAAGGTTGTTCCTTTTAATCAAATAAATCAAGTTACATTCATTTAATTAAATCCAAATGCATTTTCCATCCTTTTCTGATTTAAATAAATCAAATATTTAAGTCATAAAAGTCAAAATCGTCCTAATCATCATTAAGCTAACCTAATCCTAATTATCCTAACCTAATCACCCATCACATCCTCTAGATAATCCCACTTGCACAAATAAATCAATTTATTGATTTATTAAATCCAACATTTTCCATCAACATGGCATCTTTGAGGAATATTCCCTCAAGTTTGAATTCAAAAACAAGTGGACATGTACATCCAACAAGTCATTTATGAGCTCTTACATGGCTCTTACATGTCCCTTGCACAAGTCAAACTCAACATTTACTCACAAATTCAAATTTGAATTTCCCCCTCTTGGGCACATTTCCCAAATCTTGCACACTCCTCAACCACTCACAAGTTGACAAGTGGCCTCTTTTCATTGGCTTGTTTTTAGTCCCACATTGCTCTCTCATAAGCACTCTTAGCATTTGAAAATCTATAAAATAGAGGCTTCATTCATCATCAAATCATCCACAATCTCTTGCAAAGTCACTCTCTTAAAATGAGAATTGATTTTTCCCATCCACTCCATCTCAAGGCATTGGATCATTTAGCTTATCTATCAAAGATTTGGAAAGGGCTATTTTCAACAATAGCACCAATCAATATGAAATAGGATTTATTTCATGTTTTATATGCTTTAGTTTATCTTGTAATTTCTTTGCATTTAGAAACACGATTTATTATTTCATATGGATGCTTGATTATTAGCTTGGTTTTAAAATACTAACCATTTGCAGATTTGGCATCTACAATTATGAATTTGCATTACAATCTTTAAAAACAAAAGATGATGAAAGGTATGCAAAAATATAATTAGAGTTTCTACAAAATCTAGGTCAAAAGAGAGGCACAGGTTATGACTGAAAACCTAGTGTAGATCAAGTAAACCATTTCCCATCTTAGCTGATGTATCCAAATCCTCATAAACAATTGGTGTTAATGATTCTAAAAATATATTTTCATGCCTATTGATGTTGTCAGTGGGTTGTTCCTGTGTATTCATGTATTCCATAATGAAGTCCTGGAAATAGCTAAAATGCAAATCAATCAAAATATATCTTAGATTATTACCATGAAACACACGATGTTTGTTTTAGGTAGTGGTTTGTCATTTCTTTGTTAATTGCTTTAAATATTTATGAACACAATTATATAATATTATTGTTTCAAATCTAATCATCAAAAGCAAGGCTAAATGGATAACAATATCTATTACAAACCCTAATCCTCTACCACCCAATCTATTCAATACCCCTTTTATTTCTCTTTAGTTACAAGTAGTGCAACATGCTACCTCAATTGGCACATCCTCAATGTATATAGCAGAACTCTGATAAAAGTACAATCTCTACAAATTCTTCACAAATCCCTAGCTTGACCACAACTACAACCTAATTAAAGCATTCAATACGATTGACTCAAATTTCTCCCGGCCTCAACAATACTTTGGTATGGTTAACTTGGTCTCATTAGCCATAGCAGAAGTCCACTGAATACTCCAAAACACTATGTCGACAAATGGATATCCTAAAATCTCAATTGGGTATTCTATAATTGAATTTCAAGCTTTTAGGTGTACCAAAATTAATTTTTTGAATCACAACTCAAATTCTACACCTTAAAAGTGAAAAAATAATAAGATTACCTCAAGTTAGCTTCTTCCTGCTACATTTTTTATGCCTTTCCTCCTTTGAACATGCAGAGCTCTGATTTCCTTCTATTTTAGCACAATTTCAACCCCCTGAGAAAAAAGTAAAATGGGTTTTCTGGTTCGGAACAAATTGAATTGCAACACAAAGAGCCTCGAAATCAGGATAATAAAGAGGGCAGGATGTGGTGGAAAGGTTTGGCATTTCAACTACATTACTGAGAAAGAAACTAAAATGTGGAAGAAGTGAAGGACATTTACCATCTACCCATAGCAAAATTGAAACAGAGACCTCATTATTAGTCTCCAGCACTTGGGATCCAGGATGCAGCCATGTCTCCAACACTTGGCATCCAAGATGCAGGCATGCACGAGTTGTCTTCTGAATGCCATCTCGTGGTTCGCAGGTCACACCAAACATTAGAAATGGAGTAAATTTTTCAGCACAACTTCAAACACAAACTATACCCATTTCATTTTCCATTAAATTTGTAAACAAAAAAACACCTAAAAGCCCTAGCAAAATATCATCCGCTAATCACAAAAATAAGAAAGTCAACGAAAATTAAATTATAAAAATTAAACTGTCGCAGACCATATAGAAATAGATTTTCTTCTCTGATGCACGATTTTCACTAAACAAATTAATTCTGCTTACTTCATGTCCCCATGGGGCTGCTTAACTCCATTTTTTGCTTAAATTTAAGCAACGGGAGTGTTTCCATGCATAAATTTTATTGTTGGGAAAGGATAATTTGGAATCTTGTCCTATTTTAATGGAGCGGCTACTGTTTAGGAATTGAAAATAAGTTGTGGAAAAATAGGGGGTGGTGGAAATAAGCAGCATATTGCCTAAAATTCCACGTGGCTCCACAAATAACTCCTAAATAAGTTGAGCAGCGGCTGCTAGCCAAAATAAGCTAAGTAGCCCCATAAAGACCTGCCCTTAACTAACTGAAAACATTAATCTCCACCAATACAAACAGGGACTAATAATAATAAAACACTCTAAAACCTTCAAATATTGTTCTTATTAAAACACTCTAAAACCTTCAAATATTGTTCTTATTTTTCCAATAGACTTTTCCTATGAACTTTTAAACCCAAGGATTCGTCAACCATAAAGTCGTTGGACGCCATATAAACTGTCTGCCACCGAATTTGTTTTATTGGTTAGATGATATTTAACCAAGAACTCGTCAGTGTCAAAAAAATTGACTGTTGTTTATGATTTCTTTTTCTCCTTTACGTATTTGATTGTTTTTTTCTCTACCTTGTTTATCTATGGCTCCTACAATGGAGGAGATAGATGTTCCACTACTTTTACGAACAATGGTGTGTCTCCTACTGCAAAGAATATATGATCTGACGACCATGTTAATCATCACAATCTCATTGTGGAAAAGTCAAGTTGTCTTATGCATCTCCTTCAATCTCATTCTAGAAAATTTGCAGCTTCGCAATCAGAAGTTTCTAGAAGAATTCAAATCCTTCTCATTTTCTACACCACGATTCAATATTTTAACAGTAATTCTAAGTGGAGGTTGGGTTACGCCATTGTGTATTTTAAATCATCCATCCATGGATGTGTGCATGGTTTTGATCAAAGTTTTATTACTTCGATGTCTTTGTCTAGAAGATAATAGTAACTTATATAGGATAAATGAAATAAGAAAGTGGAAATATTTAAAAAATAAATAAATAATGTTTCTTTTTTAACAAATAAAAAATAAAAAATTGCTGGTTGATTAATTATTTGTCTTTTAAAATTGATAAAGAAGTATGTAAAGTAAGAAATGTGATACTTTTATACTTTTTATTATGTTCAAAATTTGAGAATTTTTTTATTTTAACTGAATAAAGATTTTTAACATCTAGAAATTAAAAATCTACAACATCTAGAAACAAATATAAAAATAATGAAAACTAGCACTTGTATCTAAAGGAGGTTCAAGGATTATGCTGATAAAAAACTATATGTATGTTAATATGCTAGAGAGTGTGTGTTTGTGCATGGATGCACTACAAATGCTAGTAACTATCACTTGCACTTAAAGGAGGTTCAAGGATTACACTGATAGAAAACTATTTGTATGCTAATATGTTAGAGAGTATGTGCTTGTACATGGGTGCATATGGATGCCATGTGCTACATAGTCTAGTTGTATGTGGCTGAATTATGAAATATTTGCATACAGATTTAAAACAGAATGCAATGCAAATGAAAAAAGAATGTTGTCATCAAATTGAAAAAAAACACTGCAAATAGAAATAGAATGTTCCCATCCAAATGTCAAATCAATATTTATCTTTCTTTTATGTGATAAGTGAAATTTTGGAGGCTTTTATCTTATATTTTGGAGGCTTTTTCAATTAAACGGCATGTGGTTTACATTAAACTACAGGTGAAACTTGTTTTCCAACAACTCAATAGTATTGTGTACACATGAGACTTGTTTCAAACTTAAATCTCACACTGTATATAGCCTATCAACTAATAAACAAAAAACATTTACTCTTCAAGAAACAAATAAAAAATTCAAAAAATTAAGTAATCTTCCAATCAACTATAGCAAATAATGATAAATAATTAATATCGTCAAAATAAAGTAAATGTGTACAGAATTATTAACTAATTTAGTAGTCAACTCTACAGTCACAATCTCTGCGATAAGAAATGCAATTCTTAGATGTATTTAGAAGGGCCACAATAAAGCAAAGCATTTGGAAGGGTTGCTTAAACTACAAAGGGTCTCAGATAATCTATATTGGAAACAACCGATTAATAATTTACAACGTGCCTGAAAGAAAAGCTCTTCCAGCTTGTATGTTACCTTTTACTCTTAAGTTTCCTTCAAGGTACTAGAATTAAGATTTGTGGCTCTTATACGCCATGTCTGAGTGATACATGAGTTGCTCATGCCAAGTGACTTGGATGTGTTGGGCAACAGGGGTGTTGATACACAACTTTACTATTGTTACTGGACTGACAAAATAGAAAAGCAACACACAGAGGACGCACAGAGACAACACAGAATAAACAAACAGAAAATAACTTTGCATATATTCCTTGTTCTTTCCAAAATACAAAAACTCAGAGGATATTCTCTGATTTATATAAGCAAAATAAAACTAAACTATTTGGATAGATTTCCAATGACTGGGTGCTACACTCACACCTCAAAAAACAATAAACTGCTACAATCTTGTAGCTATAGCTGACAATGTGTTGTGTATGCTAAAACATTCCCTGTGCTGTTGTTGTATCATTTTCTATGTTGAACATTCCCTTTTTAATTTGTTGTTGCAAGGTCAACACTCCAATACAAAAACTGACTTCTTCTTCTAACTCCAATGAATACATTATTTTTGTCTTGCTTGAAAATGCTCATGAAAATGAGCGCTTAGATTAAAAATCCAAAACTACCTACCTTCATTAATTGTTGGCAGGCTGCAACAGCTATTTCAAACTCAAAAAACATACATGCTCCATTTCAAATTCAAATTTACCAACCAAAATAAATGTTGGAGGAATACGTTGGGTTGTTGCAAGTTGAAAGTCTTTAGTTGGCGTGGGGCTAAGATGTCAAGTCTGCTGACTGCAAAATATTATATATTCCAACACTCCCCCTTAATCTGCAAGTCAGTTGTTACTCTGTAGTTTCCTTTCGGAGCTGATCTCTGAAGCTATCCACAATGCCAAGCCTATCTCTTAGGCGTTCAAAACTATCCTTTGGCAATGCCTTGGTGAAGATGTCGATGAGCTACTGTTCGGATCTACAATACTGAAGTTCTATCTCACCTTGTTCTACCAACTCCCTTATGAAGTGATATTGAATCTTGATGTGTTTGCTTTGTTCGTGGAAGACCGGATTCTTCATCAGCGTTATGGAGGACACATTGTCACAATGAATGACTGTGTTTTCAATTTGTTGTTGTTGTAAATCTACAAGGATCCTCCTCAACCAAATAGCCTGACAAGATGTTGCATTTTCCTCTATGTATTTTGCTTTTGTTGTGCTGAGAGAGACAATTGGCTACTTCTTTGATGCCCATGAGATCACACCCAATCCCATGTTGAAGACATAGCTAGATGTGCTCTTCCTATCATCCACATTTCCTGCCCAATCACTATCTGTGAAACCATCCAACTTGAACTCATTTGATGCACCATACAAAATTCCATAACCGATTGTTCCATTGACATACCTCAAAATCCTTTTTCCTGCTTGCCAATGTGTCTCCTTAGGCTCCTCCATGAACCTAGATATCAAGCTTACTGCATACATTAAATCAGGCCTAGTTGACGACAAATACATCAAACTTCCAACCATGCTTTTGTAAAGGGTTGGGTTCACTTCCTTACTGATGTCAATCTTGCGCAGTTTTAGACCTATTACTATTGGTGTGGGGGCAGGTTTGTTGTTATTCATTTTGAACCTCCTTAAAATTTGTTTGGCATAATTAGATTGTGAAATGAAAATTCCATGTTGTGTTTGTTGAACTTCTATCCCAAGAAAATACTTCTACAAACCTAAATCCATCATCTCAAATTCATTTTTTATCACCTCCTTAAAATTAGCAACTTTGTTGTCACTGTTACCAATAAAAATTAGATCATCTACATACAAAACAACAATTAAAATATCACCTTCACCTGATTTGATGTAGAGTGTGGGCTCATTGCTACTCTTTCAAAATCCATTGCTCAACAAATAAGAGTCTATTCTATTGTACCACGCCCGAGGTGCTTGTTTTAGCCCATAAAGAACTTTTCAGAGCCTATATACTTTGTTCTCGTGCCCTAGGACTTCATATCCAGGTGGCTGCTCCACATACACTTCCTCCTTCAGCACTTCGTTCAAGAAGGCTGACTTTACATCCATTTGTAGCACTTTCCACTGATGTTGTGTTGCAACTGCAATCACTGTTTGCACTGTTTCCAGCCTTGCAACTGGTGCATATGTCTCATCACAATCTATACCTGGCTATTGTTTGTACCCTTTCACTACTAGCCTTGCCTTGTGTCTTTCAATTTTCCCTTTTGTAGTACACTTGGTCTTATAGACCCACTTCACTCCAATCACTTGCTTACCCTTGGGTAAATCGGTCAACTCCCATGTTTGGTTCCTCTCTATAGCCTCCAATTCTTCATCCATGGCATTACACCACTTCTCTTCTTTTATTGCTTCCTCAAAGTGTGTTGGATCACTATAGGACAATAGTGAAAAATCCATTTTTTATCGAAATCAACATACTATGTGATGTCATAGATATCCCTTACACTCTTTTTCTTACGTGGCATCAATGATGCAAGTGTGGGATCCGAATTTTCTTCTAAGTTGTTGCTACTCTAACCTTTGGAGCTACTGTATTGTTGGTTGATGGAGCTACTACTCTGCTAAATTATGGAGTTGCTAGACTGCTATCTCTTATCAGTGTTGCTAGACTGTTGTCTCTATTGAACACTGCTAGAGTTACTGATCTATTGTAGATCACCGGAGCTACTATTATCCAATGCTCTACGGTGGTTTCTTCCTGAGCTACTTCTCTCTTGAGCTCCCCCTATGTTGCTATCATCTGCAACTTCTTCATCATCAATGGGTATTGTAACTGAAATACCCATGGTGTCATCCACCGTTCCATCCCATGCTTCATTCTCAATAAATATAGCATCCCTATTGATTACTACTTTCTTGGTGATGGGATTGTATAACTTGTAGGCTTTTGACTCCTCACTATAGCCTATGAAGATACATTTTTCTCCTTTGTCATCAAATTTTTGTCTCTTCTCCTTTGGCACGAGTGTGTATGCCACGCACCCAAATATCCTTAAGTTATCAACACTCCATTTTTTGTTTTTCCATGCCTCTTGTGGAATCCTATCATGGATAGCCTTTTTGGGGCACCTATTTAGTATATAGACTATTGTTGCTACAGCTTCTCCCCAAAATATGTGTGACAGCCCTTTTGCTTTCAGCATACTTGCCACCATATTTTGAATGGTCCTATTCTTCCTTTCTTCCACTCCATTTTTTGTGGGGTATGTACCTTGTTGTAAATTGTTTGTGAATTCCCTCATTCCTAAAAAAATTTAGAAATTCATTGAAGATGTACTCTCCCCCTCTATCTGTTCTAAGGGCTTTGATATAGTGACCACTCTCCTTCTCAACTGCTACCTTAAACCACTTAAATTTCTCAAAGGCTTTAGATTTTTTTTCAAGAAATAGACCCATATTTTTCTACTATAGTGATCTATGAAAGTCATGAAATATGTATTCCTCCTAAAGTGGGGGTTTTCATGGGTCCACATAAATCTGAGTGCACTAACTCAAGTGGTGTCTTTTCTCTCCTAGAATACCCAGTTTGAAATGGTTGCCTATGTTGTTTTCCTAAAATACAAGCCTCACACTTGCCATTGGGTTCTACAATGGATGGTAAACCCCTAACCATTCCTTTCCTAGACAATAAACTCAAACTTGAAAAGCTTAAGTGCCCATACCTTAAATTCCATAGTTTGGATGGGTCTTTGATGACTATCTTGAAAGCAAATTGTTGTTCGACTGTCGACTATTGTCCAACTGCTATGAGTGTTGGCGAACAATATTGTTGTTGACCATTTGTTGTTCCTGTCACAAACACTATGTGCATCCTAAGAGGAAACATTCTGTTTCTCATCATCTGCACTGCAACCATCATTATTTTGTTGCCTCCTCTATCAAATATCTTGCATTCACCATTCTCCATCAGGATTTTGTAACCATTTTGTACCATTTTTCCAATGCTCAATAGATTGTGCTTTATGCCAAGGGCATAATAAACATCTTGGATTTTTTGTCTCTCACCATTCTTGGTTTGGACGCTGACAACACCTCTTCCAATGACAGGAACCTTCTCATCATTTTCCATTTTGATCTTAGTTTTTATACTGTTTTCAATGGAGGCAAAGAAATTTTTGTTACCACTCATGTGGTTGTTGCATCCGCTATCCAAGTACCAAACTTCATCATTGTTGCATTCAGCAAGGTTGCAAACAATGAAAACACTGGATTGTTTGTCATTTTCAACTTTGTTCTCATTTTCTACATTAGCATTTTGGCCTCCATGGTCATGCTGCTTCTTTCTACACTCACTGGCATAATGGCCATACTTGTGACAGTAATAATATTGCACATTACTCTTATCATTCCTTTGATTCGAATTGTTGTTCTTCCTCTAGTTTTGGTTTGCTAACTGTGAGCTGCTCGGCTCCTCTGTACTGTCAGAACCTTCTCTTCCAGAATTGTTTCTACTTCGGCCTCTTTGACCTCTTCCTCTATTGTTTCTTCCTCTTCCCTGACCTCTTGCATTGGTCTAAGCTTTGAATGCTTTCTCTAGGGAAGGAGCAGATCTTTTCAACCGATGCTCATGGGTTTGTAGTGAACCCATCAACTCATCTATAGTCATCTGAGACAAGTCCTTTGCCTCTTCAATAGCAACTACTACATAATCAAACTTAGTAGGCAGACTTCTTAGGATTTTCTCAACAATCCTTTGCTCTTCCATTGTTTCTCCATTGACTCTCAGATGATTTACTAAGGTGGAGACTTTAGTGTGGAAATCTAAAATAGACTCATTATCTTTCATTTGTAGAGTCTCAAAATTTCTTCTCAAGAGCTGTAACTTAGCTAACCTCACTTTGTCAGTCCCCTTGTAACTATTTTGAAATATATCACAAGCTTGTTTTGCATAGTTTGATGCTGCAATACATGGGAAAATAGCCTCACTCAAGGCTGCCTCAATCAAACTAAGGGCTTTTACATCCTTCATTCTTATCTCTTTCAGCTAGTTCTTTTGTGCATTTGAAAGGGCTACAAATGCATTTGGATCTATGATATCATTGAACCCATTTGTGATCAACTCCCATAGGTCACTTGCAACTAAGATGGTTCTCATCTTCTTAGCCCATATATCATAATTTTTTCCATCAAAATTTGGTGGCTACTGCCAACCTTTTCTCTCACCTCCTACATTTTTTCTCAAATTTCATAAGCCTAGATAACCTAGGGCTTTTCTAAAGACACCCACAATAAACTTATTGCTTAGAAAAATAGGGCTTTAATACCACTTGTTGGGCGGTAGGGGTGTTGATACACAGCTTTACTACTGTTACTGGACTGACAAAATAGAAAAGCAACACACAAAGGATGCACAGAGACTAAATAGACAGAAAATAACTTTGCATATATTCCTTGTTCTTTCCAAAATACAAAAACTTAGAGGATATTCTCTTATTTACATGAGAAAAATAAACTAAACTATTTGGATAGATGTCCAATGACTGGGTGCTACACTCACACCTCAAAAAACAATAAACTACTACAATCCTATAGTTGCAGATGACAATGCGTTGTGTCTGCTAAAACATTCCCTGTGTTGCTACCGTATCCTTTTCTATACTGAACATTCCCTTTTCCATCTGCTACTGCAAGGTCAACACTCCAATACAAAAACTGACTTCTTCTAACTCCAAAGAATACATTCTTTTTGTCTTTCTTGAAAATGCTCATGAAAATGAGCGCTTAGATTCAAAATTCAAATCTACCTACCTTCATTAATTGATGGCAGGCTACAATAGCTATTTCAAACTCAAAAAACATGCACTCCATTTCAAATTCAAATTTACCAACCAAAATAAATGCTGGAGGAATACATTGGGCTGTTGCAAGTTTAAAGTCTTCAGCTGACGTGGGGTTGAGATGTCAGGTGTGTTGACTATAGAATATTAAATATTCCAACAGGTTGTTGATTGGATGTTTCATTTCCAAGAACTGGAGAGTCCAATTCTTCCCCTATTACCATCTCGTGACCCTATCAAGCATTGTCAATACAAAAAAAGTGGTGGTTTGCTGCTACCGTAGCACAACTAGCAATGCTTGTCAATGGCTTCTTAAAGCAATGGTCATTGATTTCCTTGATGTAGTTGGGAGAGTACTGAGTAAACAAATTCCAATTATATGATCATATAGAGGGGTAGGGGTATGAGGAAATTGTTAGTCACTTACCTACCTATCTTCAATGGCTATAACAAAAAGCTAGGATTTCCCATGCACTAATTTTAGTCACAAAAAAAATCAAAGGAATCTGAGAGTTATATGACCTACCAATGAATAAATGATTGAAGTTCCTATTGTGAATGACAGTTCTAATGGATTTATAACCATGTTCTTGCTAATAAGGTACTAAAAGCTATAGCCATAATTTCATATTTCTTTTATGTCCATAACAATTCAAATTCCAAACAAATTGTGTGCAAAACCTATAGCAATCATGTTAATTCCAAGGTGATGAATATAAAAACTTATCCTCAACCAAGTCACGAGATGTTGAATAATATTATAGTTTAATTATTTTCTCCCTGAATTTGCAATAGTTTAATGTTGTCTTAGATAGGATCAATATTTAACGCTTTTGTATATATTTGGTATGTCTACTTTTGAGTTTGAAATCAAAGTCTTATAGAACTGTCTTTTGCATTTGAAATACAAGCGCGTGACATAAATAGCATGAACATGAGTCTATTCAAGAACTAAAGTGTATGATTGTTTAGTTTGTCAATCTTGGTGTAATAAACATTCCTTATGCTTTTAGAAGAAGTGGCAAACCATCCAACCCTCTCATATGAGGAATTGTCTACGCAGCATACAAAATGGACATTTGATCATCTTTATTAATTAATTGAAAATAAAGATACAATGCATTCTTTATTTTCAATTAATTAATAAATACAATCAAATGTCTATTTTGTATGCTGCATAGAGATTTCCCTCACAGATCCATCCTCATGATGTTGATATCAAGACGGTCACCACTCATTCCGTACCAAACAATGGCTCGTGCATGCCACAAACACAATTTGACTAACCTTGATTCCTTGAAGCCTGTTATCCACATTGGATAAGAAATGTATATCTATTATGACAGGCACCACTTCTCTCTCTTTCTAGATGGATTTACGATGACACAAACTCATGACGAATGATTGAATACGCATCTTAATATTGATAAGAACATGAGCATAGGTATATTCTTCCACTGATAAAAA
>VDFB02047230.1:59199156-59217157 GCA_007258455.2 Sequoia sempervirens | reverse complement strand
AATTGCAAGTATTTCAAACAAGTATGCACAATATTATAAGAAATGTAATATGATCAAACTAGTTGTTATTATAACTGGTATTTATTTAAACCCTAAATCTATATTTTTCTAAAATATTATATGAACATTTGAAAATGAAAAATAACCATTAAAATTATATTAGATTTTAATCAATTATGGTCTTTATTATTCCTCCTCCAAGATTTTTTTTATTACTATGTTACAAACTATGCCATTGATCCTATTAATAGGAAATCTACCTCAAATTATATCTTCAAAATAAATGGTGTAGGTGATATCCCATGGATGGAGTAATACTTAAATAAGCTACCTTCTATGGCTCTTAAATTAAAATGCTAAATAAAAAAGTGTCAAGCTTAGAAGATTAGTAGAAGAGTTTACATTTAGGTACTAGTAAAAGTACCATTTTATTATATCATAACTAAAGAATCCAATTTCTATAACAAAAGAAAAAAGAAAAGCACATCAAAGATGATGGGCATTTCACTTTGAAAGAAATATTTTCATCATAAAAATTATATTTAGGTCTATATATCTAATTATTAAGTGGAAATATAGTATGATAAAAAAGAACTAGGCCATAAAAATATATTTATAATATATTTTTCTAATACATGGTTATAATTTTATGCATATTATATTCTCTATAAATCATATACCATTTAAATAATTAACTGTTTATAAATGGTATTTTTTGTTGTATAGAAAATTGTATACACTTACAATTTCACATTATGTTTTGGCCCCCTAATTTATTGGACTAGATTAAGCTTCTAATTTGTCAAATTATGCATTTCAAAGCCCAATTTTTATTGTTTTTTGAAGAAGGACAAATATGAAACAAATGCATCTAATCATTAAATTGTCCCCAACTTTGAGAGTCCTATAATTTTGGGCCCCCCTTCTTAGCTAGGACCCAAATTTAAATATGTTTTTGGCAGTATTTTAATATCCAAAATTCAAATATGAAGTGTTGGATTTTGGAATTTAATTTTTGAGAAATTAGACAAACACCTACAAATACCTAGTCTTGTTATCATTTGAAATCTAACAAGAAATCTATGAGAAAACTTATGATCATGAACATTATTGAGCAAGTCAAGAGCAACATTATTGGATTTTATTACAACAATCCAACATCCAACATCATGTCAAATTCTATGTTCATGTTTTGTGAAGACTAACATTGTTGTAGATCTCCAAAGCATTCAAGCATTCGAGCAAATATATCAAGCAAGATCCAAATCCTTGAAGTGATGTGTATGTCTTCAATCCTTTCAGGAAGCCATTGAAGGGTGGTGAGTTTCAACATTATGTTCATTCATTATTTATTTCCTTTCCATTAAGGTTTATCATTGACATTGCCATTGTGGAAGTGGAAACACTAACACAGGGTTTGATTGAGGCAAGCCCTTATATGGCACATCTTCTCTTTTTGTGAATGTGCAGGTTGTAGGTTTAGAAAGGATTGAAGAATCTTGAAGCCAAATTCTCCATTATTGCATTTATTATCATCAAAGTTTTTAAGACACAAAGACTCAATTACAAAATTTACTTACGACATTCCAACAGTGAGACAAATGGAAAATAGAAGCTCAGATCCAACACCAAAGGACCCCAAAAATTAAGACACCCTAATAAAGATGTAGTCGCCTAGGGGTGACCTACTCTTGCTACAACACTCAAATCTAACTTTTGGTGATAGGTACACATCAGTCTACACTTCTCAGATCCACTTGCAGAATTCTAAACTTTTGTCTATTTATCCTCAGTAAATTACTTTTGTCATTTTAGGTCATTTAGTTTAATTAAGTTAATCATTTAAATCATTTCTAAATCATTCCCATCGTAAAAAAGATGCAAATCCATGTTTGATTGACTCACCTTGGAGGTTGTAAGTCAATCTATGCACCTTGTTGATTTGCACCTTGATGAAGTCCTAAAAATGATGAAATACATCCTAGATCATGAGTGTTAAACTTAGGGTGTACCACATTTTTATGTATCATTTTGGTGAACCCAACATTCTTAGATCATAGATTTTTGATTTGGTAGTCTTTCAAACCCTAGATCTAGGTTTTGCATCATTGTGTTTTGCATTTCTCATCTAGGTTTTGTATCATCATGTTTCACATTTAGGGTTACATATTGCATCATGAAAATCATAAAAATCTAAAAATATTTCATTCATATTGCATAATAGGTTGCATTACACTATGTTTTAGTCATTTAGATCAAATATTAATTTCAAAATTGCATTAAAAAAAGTGTCATTTTGTTCCAAAATTGTCATATATTTGCATTGAGAAATTTTGGAAAAACAATCATTGTCAAACCTATTTGTAGATAGGAACAAAAACCTTAAAAAAAAATCTCAACATTCAGATTTTGAATTTTCAAAACCCTAAGCAAAGACTCAGTCACCCCTGGTGACCCTATCCTTGTACAGGTGTCTCAGTAAATTTTTTGACACTGTTCTATATTAGTTTTCTCAATTGCATTGTACTTGCATAGAGCTATTTTGAAATTAGTAACTACATTTTATAAAGCATTTTGCATCTAGTTCATTAGTGAAAGAAAGTGCATTGTTGTAAGATCAAAATTTGCATTCAAAATTATCATTTTCAAATCTCTGCATATTGTAATAGTAAATTATTAATACTTCATAACCGAGAATTGCATTAAAATTTGTTCAAAAATCTTCAAAATCATTGCATACTTTCATTTTGCATCAACCTCCATTATCACCATCAATTTAAGCTTTGCGTCAATGGGGTTATGAAAGAGCTGATCCTTCCACATCAAGTCAACACAAATCCCCCAATGGGATGAGGTTTGAGTGTTAAATAGGTTGTCATTTCATGATTTCATGTTATTTTGTGTTTTAATGGCTTCTTAGTTGACATTTCAATAATTTCATTTGGAATGTGACTTAGGTTAATTGATTGATTTACTTGCTTAATTCAATTGTGTTTAACCTAGTTATGATTCTATTCACATATTTGGCATGCCTGGTGGGATCTTATCCACTTATTTGACAAATTTCTCTTGATATTTTTGTGTTTTAAAGGAACTAAAAGAAGGCCGATGCACTTGTCAAATATAGAGCCACACACTTGTTGCATCGGAGCACACTTGTTGCATTGGCATGCACTTGTTGCATTGGAGGGCACTTGTCAAGTACAAAGTGACACACTTGAAAAGACAGTCTGACACACTTGCATGACACAAAGCGACACACTTGTAAATCACGACGCACTTGAAAAGATATTCCATCACACTTGTATGACATAGAGCGACAAACTTGCAAATAACAACACACTTGCATTCCTACTTTTGCACTCTATCTTTAAACAACCATATCTTGGTCATACAGTGGTATTTTTCAAAGATTTTTTTTTTTGAGATGGGGTAGAATTTCGTGCTCTTCACAATGGTGTAGGTGGTTTTCAGTTTTTGTAGTTATTTTTTTCGTTGGTGCACCTAACATCTTTTTTTTTCTTGATTTCATCTAACATTTACTGCATGAAGAATATGAAAAGTGTTTATTAACACTCATTTGGAAGTGATCTTAGATCTAACCTTTAATTTATGCATTTCATGTTTGTGTTTATCAACACACATTTGGAATTAATCTTAGAGTTAGCCTTATTTTATGCATCTCACACTTCAATAATTTGGGTAACTTATTACTGAACAATGCAACTTGTACTTTCAATTTGAAGTTAAAATTGAACCAAACAACCTCACTTCACTTTGGGCTTTAAAATTGAACAAAAAAATGTCACACTTAGTTTTTGGTGCTTTAAAATTAATTTCACATTTATCTTTAGTGCGCTAAAATGAACAAGTGTTTTCTTTGTTTTCTTTCCTTGGTAGACTATTAGTGTGTATCCTATCCCCTTGCGCTTCGTGTGATCTTGGGTGAAGAGATACACTTTTAGTTTGCACTTTAATTTTTTGAGTCACCCAAGGCATGCTATGTATCCTCTCCCTTTGCGCTTCGTGCGATCTTGGGTGAAGATAATAAAATTCCTTCTGTTTTGGTAGAGGGGGCCTTCCTTGAGACACATCCCACAACAGAGAACTCAAGGCGATCTTCAAGCACGTGTTCAGGTGGGATGTATAAAGGGTGCGAAAGCGATTTAACACATAGTACTTACCCTGTGATGTATACCTTGTGTGTCAATTCTGATGTGGGTGTATAGACCACACATGGGTTAATTAGAGGATTTAGTGTCTCATGTTTGAAGTATACCATGGGTATTCACCGAGTCACTACAAACCATTGTATTTAGAAGCCTTTCTAGTTTTGAACATCTCTTAAGAAGGTGCAATGGAACAAATGGTCATTCCATGAAGATATTCATCATGTACTAATTGTTTGTTGAGGCAACAAACACCTTGTAAGGAACTTTTCCTTTCAAGGTAAGAGGTGTATCATGTACACATGCATACTCTAGTCATCCACTCAAGCTAGGTATTTTATTGTGCGGACCCGACTTAAGAGATGTATCCACTTGAGTAAATAGGAATGTGCTTGATTTGTGCTATCAAACTTTGCTTAGTAGGATTTATGGAAGAAAGTTTGTGAAATATCCCCCTTACCCATTGAGTTAGTGAATACATTGCTTATCATTCAAACTCAAAACAAACATCAACATGGTCATGAAAAAAACTTCAAACCCTTTGAACATAATTGAGCGCACTTGAAGGAATTATACTACTACATACATCTAAGTATATCTCGTTTTTATCAAAACAATATCTTAGTGTGCTTCCTAGTATCTTTGTCCATATCTTTGTTCATTATGCCAAAGTAAACATAGGGATTATAATTTGTTAGCATAAATCTTAAAGTTTTCATGGTTGCCTTTTTATGATTTATATGTTGTCCTAATTTTTTGATCTTACATCTGTAACAAAGGCGAGTAATGTTAGCATCTAGTTACTACACAAAAATAATATGATGTGTAAATGTATATTGCAATTCAACTTCAAAATAGACTGTAAAGTCATAAGTTCAAAGAAAAGGCTTTGGTCAAACATAAAACTAGAGCATTGAAGCTCCATCATGAAAAGATAAAACAAAACTAAAATTAGGCCTAACATAAACATTGTGACCTAAACCAAACTAAACATGTATATATGAGTCTACACAAACATAATATAATTTTTTCATATATAAGAGATCAACAAATACTTTAGATTATAGATTAGTGGCGACACTCACTATTGTCTATCCAATGTCTAGAATGCACATTTGACCATGTTTATTAATTAATTGACAATCAGAATACAACTAATTTTTTATTTTCAATTAATTAATAAATACGATCAAATATACATTCTTGGAGGCTGCATATACATTTCCCTCCATCTCCCACTCATTTCTAAAACCCTTTCCCTAGTGCATGGTGAACCCTTTTTGCCACTGGTCCAAGACACCAATTCTATTGATGGAGGTTTGCTTGTGCCAAAATCCCTCTTGTTGGGTGCTTTTGTGGCATCTCTATTATTGGTAAATGAATGTTGAAAGGATATTTCCTTTTGTTAGCTTCGATGGTAAGAGACATGCATTCTCTAATCAACAAACCTCTATCGCACACACCTTAGATTGGTTGTCACCCATCATTGATTCTAATGTGCTGGTAATTGATCTCATGATGGGGTTGAAGGAGCCAGATAAGCTTTTGGAGAATGTTGGGCTATTTTCAATGCATGTGGGAGTCGTTAGTCTCCTTTCCCCTCGCCTTCTCATGGTTCTTATGTATGGTCTTCTTTGTGGATTTCTAATAATTAAATTTCACTTGTTGAGAATAGATTGAAGATTTAATCTTGTGTTAGAATTTTTTCATAGTAGATCTTTTGATTCTTGTAATGATAAGGAGGTTGTGTTTTGGTGGTTGGATGTGGAGCTAACACCCTCTCTCAATTATTCGTTGGACTCTCTCTTTCAAACCCTTGACAAAATCTATTGAAACATTGCTAGTTTGGGTGAGATTGTCTTCTCTACCATTTTAGTTTTAGTGCAAATCTATCTTTGAGGTCATTGGAAATGCATTGGGTTTCTTCCTAAAGATGGATTTTTCTTCTTTGAACTTTACACACACATCCTTTGCTCTCATCTTGTTGGATGTTGACTTGTTGAAAGCTCTTCTTGGTGTGATTATTTTATGGGTGAATGACCTATTTTGTTCTCAATTTGTCGATTATGAGGCAATCCCCTTTCAATGTAGACATTGGTTTGCCAATGGGCATTGTTGGATAGAAGGCCATTCTCTAATCCAATTGTTAATCATCAAAGCTCCATTAAAGCTATGCTACCAATTGGTGAGATATAAGATTTAGACTATTACTATTATGAAAATTTGAAAATTGTATGCAAATCTAAAATTAAGTAGTCTTAAATTTTTTTTATGATGCTAAAATCAACCACTTTAACATACTTAATACAACCACCTTAGATGAAGTTAAAACAACAATAAAAATAAGATATCTTCACTATATGAGAGCAACAACTAAGAAGCACAAATTAGCAACAAAGAGTGCAAGAAACTTCAGAAGATCATCTCACAACACAGTATTTTCGTGGAGAAACCCTTTTAGGAAAAAAATCCACCAAGAAGAGAGGCCAATCATGTATTACATTCAAATGCAAGATTACAATACATATACTTTCAAATATCCTCTTCAATATTCAATTTGATAGCCACTATGTACATAGTTTCATTCACTCTACTCACACAATTCCTTAGGCACCTGTGAACAAGAATATCCTCAAATTTTTACACTCTTACTTCTACCTCCTTAAGAATATATTATATAAAATTTCAATACCTAAATGGGACATCCAAGATGGTTACACATCCCAATACTAGTTTCCTAACATGCTTAATATAACCTTTGTAGGTTATAACTAACTTACCAAAATGGGCACCTAGTTTGTTCATATTCTCAAGGTAGTTTTTTGTCTTCTTTCACAAGATGTTATGGGATTATAATAACAATGCCAAAGTGGTTACAAGTGTCCTAAAAACCTCATATCAAGTTGGACACCTAGAATTTCCATAGCCTTCAAGATGCTTATCTAATAAATAGTAACTTCTTGCCAATAAAAAATTAATTATTGGTCCCAGTAGAAGTTAATTATTATACTAGTAAAACCTTGAGGGTAAGAAAATAATTACCATTGTCAATGAAACCTTCAACCCTCACGAGTGACTCACAAATAATATTTGGAATAATTAAATACATAGGATTTACAAGGTTGATGAAACCTTAATCCTAATAGGCATTTGGATTTCGTGTGTCCCCATGCTATTCGTAAGTTTTCCTCATCGAATTAGTGGAAAAAAACTCTTCATCACCACCTTAATGTGTATCCAAAGTGCTCAATCTCTAACTTGGAGAAGTCATTATATCTTGAGTTGGAATCTCCCATTCCCACAACTATCTATTTTGGGCTTGGTGAGGCTCCTACTTCTAAGGATTCATCAACCCCTATTGTTGAGTCACACTCAACTCATGTATTGGTTGCTCAAATTTATGTTTCTATTGTTTCTATTTTGGCATAACACTTGTTTTCTTCTCATACGGTTGATTATTGATCGACATCTCTTGCTATACATTCCTTTTTTTGTATTGTGCACATGGATGGGCTTGTTGTGGGGATATTGCCCCCTTTTCCTAGGTTCGAGGACTTAGAAGATATTTTATAGACAACTATTCAAAAGTAGAAGAAAGGTCTTCCCAAGTTTGTCTCCCAATTGTACACTAGGGTTAAGGGTATGAGGTTGATTAAGGCAAGATCTCGTATTGTTCAGGTTGGATCCTTTGGTGCTTTTAATTTGGTAACTTGGTTGTAGTTGTGCTTTATCTTGATTGGTAGCTTGACTACAATTGTGTTATTCTTTTATAACAAGGTTTGGACCTTGTCAAAAATTTAAAAAATAGATAATTAATATCATGAATTACATCTTAAATGACTAAAAAGACCACACACACAAAAAAAAAAAAAACATTTTAAAACCACTAACATTTTTAAAAAGAAATTAAAATTAAACTATATTGTACAAGCAACAACAAGATGCAAAATAAAAAAATCATTATATAAATGAAATATAAATACATTAATAATTTAAATATTTTGAAATTTAAATTTAAATACTAATTATCATAATTTCAAAAAGAAAACCACAACATTAATAAATTTAATTAGACCTAGACTAATATAAGACTAATGGTTAAAAAGTTATTAGAAATAACCTTGTATAATAATTTCCTTAATGGAAGTTCCAAGAAATGGCCAAATTCTTTGAGAATAAATTTCATGTAGCTTAGTCAAATGCCTCTAAGTTATGATTAAATATGATCATCTGCAAAATATAATAGTATTCGAAATTTTCAAATTCTAAGAAATGTCAAATCAACGGAGAGCCCCTACACGGACCGATTCTCTATTGGTTAGTTTTAAATGTCTTTTAGTTTAATAGCAATTTTAGAAAAATAAAATAAAATAAATATTTACATTTTAATTTGACTTAGACTATTGACTTAATAATTGAATTGATGAAATTGAAATAAAATGTTTTGTCTTTTATTGTTGTAATGTATTATTTGACTTAATATAGAAGTAAAGATAATAGATTTTTTTGAAAGGGGGTTTGGTGAGTTACAAGATAAAATAGAATTTCTTATATTTGTAAGAAAATAAGGATCTTTATTTTTAGATTTTAAATTTAAGGCTGAGAGTTTCTCTTGCTCATTTCTTAAAATTTCAATCCCCACTTGTTATTCATGTACAAATTTTTAAATTCCTTTCAATAATATTTTAAATTTAGTTATATAATTAGTTATTTTTGTTAAAAAATAATCAGAGGTTCAACTTGATGAAATTTTGGAGCTTAAATTTTTAAGCATGTTCATTATTAAAAAATCAATGGATCTAGTCAAAGAGTTGTAGAATACAATTGATGAAGATGATATGTGATAAAAAGTCATCCACAATAGATCTAGTCAAAGAGTTGTAGAATACAATTGATAAAGATGATATGTGATTAAAAGTCATCCACATCCACCACAGAACATAGCCTTTAGAAAAATATATTGAAGTGGCCACCTGCTGGATGGTTTGTCAAAAAATGGAGGGAAGACAAATGACTGGGGGTATGTTGATTCAAATGCTGTGGTTGCTGGCATTCAGATTAGCCTCTGCCACCGCAATACCCATTCATAACACCACCTACACTTCTCCTGTCTTTGCTTTACATCGCCCCACCATGGATGGAATGTTTTCTATTCTGAAAGATCGTATGCTGCTCGACGACGGTGACAATGATGTTTTTCATAAGAGGGACTTGGAAGCTCTACTCTCTTTCAGAAATGGCATTACAGTCGACCCCATGCAATCTCTTTCCAGCTGGACTTCTGTCAATTCAGAAAACGTGTGTTCGTGGAATGGTATTTGGTGCACAAAGCATACCCACCGAGTGGTGGCCATCATTCTCCCTCAATTGGGACTGGAAGGTACCATTTCTCCCTCCGTAGGAAGCCTCTCCTTACTGCACACTTTCAATCTCTCTGCTAATAATTTCTTCGGAAGAATTCCACCTCAACTTGGCCAACTGAAAGCGTTGAGGATACTTGACCTCAATACAAATCTACTGATGGGTTCCATCCCCAAATCTCTTGCTAATTGCACAAAACTCCAGTGGATTAGACTTTCAAAGAACAATTTGAGTGGGAGCATACCGGAAGAATTTGGTGGTTTGGGCAACTTACAGCATCTCCGCTTGTCCGTCAACAGTCTGAGTGGAAGGATTCCAAATTCTCTGGCAAACTGCACGTCTCTCCTTGAATTGGTCCTTGGCTATAACAATCTCACAGGTTCAATTCCTTCAGTTTTGGGTCTGATAAAAAGTTTGTCACTTCTCAATTTTGAAAGCAACTTGCTGACTGGTAATATCCCTTCCTCTCTCAGTAATTGCTCTGAATTGACTATGTTGCATTTTCTTCTGAATTGAACTATGTTGCATTTTCTTCTGAATTGAATATCCCTTCTCATGACAGGAGGCATTCCGTCTGAATTGGGGAGGTTGGACAAATTGCAATACCTTTACCTGAATTCTAATAGGTTGAAGTCTCAAATTCCTGCAGCTCTGGGTAATTGCTCTTCATTTGAGATACTGTTTTTGGGGGATAACTTTCTTTCTGTATGGTAGTATACCTCCTGAGGTAGGAAATTTGAAGGAGCTTGTCCAATTATCATTGTATGGCCCAGGCAATCTTACAGGTTCTATCCCTGCAGAAATAGGAAACTGTAGAAATCTTAAGTGGCTTGATGTTACAACGAACCAAATTAACGGATCCCTGCCTCTCAGCATCTCCAAGCTACCCCTCCTGACGCTTTCCTTATATGATAATCGTATGGGAGGGAGAATTCCAGAAGTCATTTTCAATCTTACCCAACTACCTTTCTTAAATCTGGGTATAAACAAATACACAGGAGCCATTCCTGATGGTATTGGAAATTTGACAGAGTTAACCTTTCTAAATTTGGGTACAAACAGTTTAACAGGCAGCATACCCCAAGCAATAACTAGGCTGACCAAGCTTGAAAAACTTTTCTTGGACAAGAACCATTTGGTAGGGTTAGTTCCCAAGGCTATAGGAAACCTCCAGCATTTGAAATCCTTTGGTTTGAGTTCCAACAATTTGACAGGCATAATTCCTGAGTCCATTGGAAAGCTCCAATCTTTAGAAAAGCTGTTTCTTGATTTTAACAATTTCACTGGGCCTATACCACAGAGTATTGGTCAACTCAAGAACCTTACCCAGCTGTTGCTCCTGAACAACAACATTTCTGGGAGTATTCATGAAACCATCAGTGGTTTGGTCTCCCTGGAGGTCTTAGATATGTCTGCTAACAACTTACATGGAATGATTCCGCCCTCAATTGGCAGCTTGAAATTAATGACAGAGTTGATACTGTCCAATAACTTGCTGTCAGGTACAATCCCCCTCACGCTTGGCAACTGCACGTCTTTAAAGAAGATAAAGCTTTCAAGCAATTTATTCCATGGAAATTTGGATATGAATTATTCTTCTTCTATGGAAGTTTTCTCTGCACACTCCAATAGCTTCTCCGGGACTCTGCCAGCATCTTTGGTCAACTGCAAGGAGCTTCAGCTTTTGGATTTCAGAAGGAACCGTTTGAGAGGTGAGCTTCCTGGGTACCTGGCCAATTTTCAGAAACTGAGGGTTTTGAGCCTGGGCTACAATGAGCTTCACGGTACTCTTCCTGCGTGGATGGTAAATCTCACCAGTTTGCAGGTGTTGGATTTATCAAACAATAAGTTTGATGGAAGGATACCCTCTAATCTTGAGAGTCTCCAGGGGTTTGGAATCCTGGGAGATCCGCATCTGAATGGGAACACACTGTATGAGGACATACCCATAGTAATCAAAGAAACAGAGTACGCGCTGGAATATGTGCTGGCAGCAAACACCATAATTGATTTATCAAGTAACAATCTCAGCGGGAAGATACCAGAAAGCATAGGGAGTTTGAGCAGCCTGAGATTACTAAATTTTTCTGGAAATCATTTGGAAGGTGAGATACCAGCTTCTATTGGGCTTATACAGACTCTGGAGCAGCTGGACTTGTCTAAAAATGAGCTGAGTGGGCGCATTCCAGAGAGTTCTCTAATCTGTTGATGTTGGCCTACTTGGATTTATCTTCTAACAAGCTTTGTGGAGTGATACCCACAGGGCAGCAGCTCCGGACTTTCCCTGCCAAGTCATTCCAGAAAAATCCATGTTTATGCGGGCCCCCTCTACAAGATTGCAAACTAAAGAATGTAAGTCCTGTCCTCCAACCGCCAAAGAGAATCAAATCAGTGGGTAATGGGTTTGATGAAAATGTGTCGATGATTGCTGTGGGTTTGGGCTTTGGGATTGCACTCGGTGGAACAATGGCTCTAATTGTAATGTCGGCAAAAGTAAACCGTGTGATATTGGGCTCTTCTATCTAACCCTACTATGGGGTTTACCGATTCCGGGCTCGCTCAGAGCTTTAAGCAAATAGTTATGGATACGGACTAGAATAAAGCATGGCAGTTTTATGTTAATTTTAGTCCATAAAATTAGTTTATTTATCTTTATATAAAATCTATATAATTAATGCCGTAAGATATTTTACTTATATCTTGTAACATAAAAATTTGACAAATTTTTCAGAATTAAATATCTTCCAGTGACATGAATCGGTGGACACATCATCCCACATAGGAAAACACACAAATAAACAAATCTCTCTTTCTATCACTGACTTTTTTAAATGCTTGATGGGAAGTTGAAGTCTGAGAGTGAAGCTGAGAACCACTGCATTATAAAAAATCATTAGGAGATATGATTCACACGGTAGTTGATTGAAGTGGGTCTGAAAAAAATCAATGAAAAAGAACCCAATTATGGAGAGTTGGAGACTATCTAAGTAAGTTTTCATAATTTCTTCATCATTATTACAATCCTTTTGCAACTGAGATAATATTTGATGGTTTTTAAGGTTCTTTAGGCCGCATCGGTCTGATGGGTCCTGTTCTTTGAATGCTGTCCTATATTTTAAGATTCGGGGTTTGTTCTTTTAATGGGGAACTGCTATGAAATGAATTGTCAAAGAATAAAATTCTATTAAAATACAGTGTTTATAACAGATGGAAGACCAAAATTACTTAAGCTTATAATAGACGGCAAAAATGCTCCTAACAATTTATAGATCTCACCATACTTCCTTTCTCTGATCTAACTGCTAATACTTGTCTGATCTGACTGCTAATACTTGTCAAAGTAGGTGGACTTCCACTTGTTTATTTACACCTCTTTTCTTGTGAGAATGTTCAAGCTGCAGATCTAAACAGTACATCCACATTGAACAAAATTTTGATTCCTATGTCTTTCTCTTCTTTACTCCTACACTTAAGCCAGATTGCTTATGAAGAATGTATTTGTCTACAATGCAGCCTTTTGTTTTGGTCTTGTTCTGAATTGACATCTTTAGTTTCTAATTTCTCTGGGAATGGTTTTCGAGGGATAACTCGGAAAGCTGCTTTCTATCAAGTAACCCTGTGGATTATGGAACCCTTTTGATGGCCCGATTGAATCATTTCTTTAACTTCTCATTCAAACCATAATGAGCTACACAATGGCAAAGAACCGCAAGAAACAAATTTTATGTCTTGAAATTCAAACCTGCGCGCAGAAACTTCGGTGTATCGAAACATGATCTCGCGCCAGGTATATCTTAAGTACCACGTGTACAAGTACTGCAAGGATTGAACGGGACAAGTGGGGCGCTTACCAGAATGTGGTGAAAATCTCCACCACTTTTGCCCACTGGTACCTCCGGAACGCTTATGATCGACACCCCAGGCTCTGGACAATTTCTTTTCTCGGCAGTCTTGAAATCCTCCTCGGACGGTTCCGGCATTGTGTAAACAATTGATATTTATGAATCTTTCTCTCATTCCTTGGACAATTGAATGAGCTGGATCCGTTTTGAATAAATTTAAACCAACTGATTATATTTCTGACTCTATTTCTACTCGACAAGCTTTGTTTCAATGCTTGGAACATGAGATAGTGAAATATTTTAGTCTTTTATATCACCAGGACCCTTGAACGTATAGCATTCAATGTAAGTTTTGTGCATATTTTTAATTAACTCGTTCAGAAAGATGGTGCAGAATACCATTGTAAAGGATTTCGAAGACATTTTGGGCTTTGCTGGCCATGACATTTTCTTGATCATGAATTTTACATTACCCGCATTAACTTACCCTTAAGCTTCACCTGTACTGATCTATCTAATGATAACAGAATATATAGGTCTTACCGCTGAATAACATATTTAATATGCTTTTAAAACCATCGCTTTGTTACCGCCTCCACCGGTGGCATTCGGAGTTTCTGTGGACACGGAAAAAATGCCGCAGCAATGAACGCTTTACGGCGTAAAAAATATAGAGGTAAATATTTATCTAATTGTTTTGATCATAATAATGAGAAAGAGAATGTATGTTATAGATGATAAGTTAAATGATTTGTATTCAATGTATACCCCAAAAAAAAGTTAAATGGCCACGTCTGTATGAACAAAGGGAGCCATGCCAACATATCCCTTCGAGCTAGAAGACTATTGAAATCATTTGGCAGGGAACCCCATTTTAATAACAAGTGACTGCCAAAACCTTGTCCAGACCACCCAAATGGAGCTTCTTTATGAGCGACATGGCCAAAATCTTAACCAAGTCCTTGAGTTCCCCCAAGTCCAAAAGAACTATAGCAAAAATGGAGGCAATGTCTGAATTGACTTTGTATTTTTGCTCTATACTCAAAAATTCATCTCCTAGAACCCATTGAATCACCATTGGAATCAAACCACTCATTCTCTTGAAGATACTTTAAAGATGCTTCTTAGACACCAAACATAGGAAAGCCATATGTCGCTGGGAGTAGAGTAGACAAATAGGGGTTTTCATGATACACCGAAGGTCTATAAGCGTTAACTCTTGTTCATCTATGTAAAAATCCATTCCCAAAAATAAGTGGAAGCAACAAAAATTCACACATATGGTTTAGATTTGAGGGGAGGTGAAATGCAATGCTAGATCATTAAACTTCAACACTCAAACATCCTTGCCATAACAATTTTTTTTATTTTTTTTAGACTGCATGAATCGGGTAGCACGACCCCCTATAAATTGCAGTGTGCATGGTAAACTTTTTAATGTGACCGGCAGCGCTGGCGCGACATGCCCTCCGGTACCACGGGGGTGGGGGAGACTAGACCTCGTGACCAACCTCCTGCAACAGGAAAGATTTAGCCAACCGAGCTAGGGTCCCAACCCCTCCTTGCCATAACAATTGCCCATGGCAATAATTAATGATTTTTCCCTTTGACCCTTTCATTTAGCAATGTCTGAGGCAAACGATATGCAAAGTCATACAAGTTGACTATGATTTCTTCATCTCAATCTATTACTGATTTGGCTAACCATTACTTCCATGTTAGCTTCTCTATAAACATGATTTAATATGTAACTGTCCAACTTCTCAACCAGAGTAAGTGTCAAGCTCAATAGAGAATTCAACTTCCAACTTAGAAATATTTTGGTATACTATTAATGACTATGGTCGAATCTCATTCGATTGTAACTTTTTTGAAATACGGATTGGAGCATAACTAGAAGCCTAAGATAAGGGCCTAAAATTTGGCCTAGTTGCTAGTCCCTAGCACTAGTCTTCTAGAAGTTGAGCATCTCACACTACCTCTCTAGTCTTGAATCACATGACTCACACTAGACTTGCCAAGATTGTCTTTCGAAACCTTGTCAAAGTTTAGCTTGAATCAATTAATGGGAGGAGGCATTCATTTAGCTTTCGTGCAATTTCTTAGAGACTCTACTCCACCAATCCCATTAATAGGGAAGCCTTGAGCCCCAACCAATTACTTATCATTTTGTTGTCCCACACTACTAAATTTGCTTTTTGAGATGGTGTGGAAGAAATTTTTTTATTGATAACCTCCATAATAGTAGCCTCAACCTTGCATTGTAACACCATGGAAGGGGGCTCCTTAACTTGAAATATCCTCCTATTGAATTCTTTCCATAATTCCTACAATAGTATGGATGTAAAAATTATCCAAAAGCAAGATTATATTAAGTTTTTCATTAGGATAGGCCAAGCTTTGAAAAGGATTGAAATTTCATTGGGTAGCACACCCCTAGATCTTTTTTCATGCTATGAAAGGATTTTTTTTTAATTTTTAATTTTTTTTTTTATGTCCGAGTTTCCTTACCCAAATAAATTATGCATCTTTTGATTAAAACTTTTATTAATTGAAGCTAGGAGTTTAAGAAAATGGAGAAAAAAGATTGGTATGGCCAAAATGATAGCTTTCAACATTATTATCCTCCTAACCCAAGACAATCACCTTCCTTTCCATGAGGATATATTTTTAGAGCAATATTCGAGAAGGGGATCCCATAATTTCATCGATGCCAAACATTTTAAAAGTGGAAAACCCAAATATTTACTTGGGAATTAACCTTTCTTAAACTCCAAAATCTTGAGAATTTTAGCTTTCTTACAAGGCATAGTGAAAAAAGAAGAAAACTTCATATTTGGTAGGATTCGGCCAAAAGTAGCAAAGTAGTCATATAAAATTATTTTCATTGTATGTGCTTCACACCTTTTGGATAGCCTGTATAACATTGTGTCATAAACAAATTGTTGATGTCTAATAGGAGGGACACTTCTGGTCACCACAACACCTTTCCAAGCCCTAATCATGTGAGCATTATGAATCATTCTCCCCAACATATCTACCACAAGAATGGAGAGATAGGAATAATGGGTCTCCCTAACTAAGGCCTCATGAGGTACTGAAAAACCTTGGGACTTCCATTAACTATTATTAACATATTAGGCTAGCTATTGTACTAAATATTCAATCCAACCATTGGTGATTGAATCCCAAAGCCTCTAAGACTTTAAAGATAAATATCCAATTGACCTTGTTGAAGGCATTTTTTATGTCTAGTTTCACCATCATACTACTCCTTTTGCAATATTGGATCGAGTGTATAGCTTCTTAAGCAATGATATTCCCATCCATAATGAACTTCCCTAGGACAAGACCACTCTACTCTTCTACAATAGTTTCTAGCAAAACGAGTGTTAACCTATTGGCAATGGCCTTTGGATTTTTTTAATAAACTTTATTGCATAATGATATTGGTTTTAAGTCATCAAAGTACATAGACTGATCTTTCTTTAGAATGAGAACAATGAAGTGTTATTCAAATCCTTTAGCAACATCCCTTTCTTGTGGGATTCCTCAATAACTTCAAAAATCAACTTCCTAACTATGTGCTAACACTTATGAAAGAAATTGGTATGGAAGTGATCCATACCTAGAGCTTTGTCCAAATGAAGTTTCATAGTTGCCTCTTTTATTTCTTGTTCCATGAGCACATTCATAAGTAGCTCATTGTAAGAGCTTTTGACCAATATTAGAATGTGAAGTACCCAAAATCTACAATGTAAGACCAACCTCAAAAACTCATTAGAAGGGTTAGTATAACACACAAATCTGCAAATACCTCCATGAAATAAAATACCTATGCTAAAGAAATGCCACAAGGAACAAAACAACATCAAAAAGACATTTCAAAAGCATGGTAATCACCTATTCCATGTTGGATTGGTGTCACATGTGCTAGTGACCCTTTCCCAATCCTTGATCCAAGCTAAAATGATAAAATGCAAATGGAGATGGTGGAGTGAAATGAACAAGATCAAATCTCAAATGAAGAGAGTAACCTTGCATAAAATTGTGAAGGATTTGCTCAAAGATGAAGCACCTATTTAAGGATTTTCAAAATGCCAAGTGTTGAAGAGGGACCAATGTGGGATCAAAAACAAGCCAATGAGTTGAGGACACTTGTCATCATGTGATTAGTTGATGTATATGCAAGATTTGGGAAGAGTGCCCAAGAGGGGGAATTTTGAATTCAAATTTGCAATAAATTTTGAGAGGGGGACAAGAAAGAAGAGCAATAAATGCCCTGTTAGACTTGTCATGGTGAGGGAAAATGATTGTTTTAATAAATCAATAAAATTGATTTATTGTGCAAGTGGATAGATCTAGATAATGCGAGTGGGATGGGATTAGCATTAGATTAGGATTAGATGATGAGTTATGCTGATTTAATGCTGATTAGGTGAGTTGACATTTTGGACTTTGATTTTCTGATTTATTTGAATTAGAAAATGATAGAATATAATTTAAGATTTGATTTAAATGGCTTTTTTGATTTATTTAAGGGTTGATGATAATGTTTATTTGATTTTAAATAAATGATCCTAGGAGATGAAATTACCTAATGAATGGATGAAAGTGCACCCGATTAAT